>JASSRZ010000014.1:16943909-16954248 GCA_032164315.1 Malacoctenus gilli
TATTATTATTATTATTATTATTATTATTATTATTATTATTATTATTATTATTATTATTATTATTATTATTATATTTTTTATACCCAAAAATCTTTATAGGAATTTTTTCCTTCCAAGTTTCATCTTGTTTTTTCAGCAACACTTTTCAGTTTTTAGAATATATTTTTTATCTTATCCCAAACTATTACCATTTTCAAACCTTAGCACTCTGTAGCTTTATAACAGTCAGAGTTATAAAGTGTACATTTTGTTTTTTAAACATTTACAGGATAAAACATGTTAATTTCATCACGATCCAAATGAAAAAAAAAAACAACGACCCTGCTGTAAATCCTATTGTAGAAAATAAGTGCCTGCATGTCAGTAATCTCTGAGACATTGACACAGCTTTAGTAGTCGGCTCATGTCGCACCAGTGCCAAGGATATCCAAGATTATGAGTACATTTATTTATATATTTATTATCTTGATGTGATTTTATGCTTCTGAGATGTCTGCTTTTTATTTCATGATTTCATGTTTTGCCATTTAACTCTGGGTACAAATTCTCCTCGTTCGCAACATGGCACCAGTTTGGTAGGTCCCTGCTTATTTGCTGTACAGGCAGCGTGCGACTCGCGTCCTGTTCACGGTGTCACCTCACTCCTCGCCGCGCCGCGCGCGAATGTCACCATGAAACGGGCGAGATGACACTCGCATTCTTCCGGCGCAACAATCCTTCTTTCCCGCGTGCACGCAACGTGCTGAGGGAAAGGGAAAGAGAAAGGTGAAATTCCAGGCTCCCGCCTCGCCTCGCTCGCCCCGTTCGGTGAGTCCGGAGCCGTTTGTGGATCCAAATCCAAGGAGGACAGGTGTTGATTAATCCGCCCGACATTTTCCCGAGACATTCTTTCATTTGTGTTGACATTCTTGCGGCTGCGACTTGGGCGAGTGGCGGGGAAATGGAAGCGCCGGCGTGGTATTTTGGAAGCCCCTCAGAAGTCGGACTTGCGCGGGCTCGCCGCTGTGATGGCCTACATTATGGAGTTTATGGCCTGTGGGGGCCGCGCTCCCGCCGGGCCCCCGCGGCACTCCAGGAGAATGTCCCTGACTGACTTCGCCACATGGCACACTCCTCAGCTCCCGTTCGCCTCGGACGGCCGCCGCCGCCCAACATCTGCTCCGTCGCTTTCCACCGAGCGCAACGATCTATTTAGAGCCGCCCGCCGCGCAGACACGCCGCGAGTCTGTCAGCGTCGTTGTGTGACAGTATTTCATACTTTTTAACATTAGCGCGCGCTAAAAGCCCACCCCGACTCGACCCCTTCGCCGCGGCCGCGGCTCGCCCACGCGCTTTCGCCCCCTCGGAGCCGGTGCGCGAACGCAGGAGCAGGAAAGTAGCGCTTTTAATGTGAGCGGTAATGAGTCCCTATTGCTCGGCGGCGCCGCTCTGACACGGCGGAGCGCGTGTGGCGCTGCCGTCGTGACCAAGAAAGGGAAATTTCATGGTGGCGGTTCAGCCTCAGATAAAGACCTTTTTTTTTCCTCATTAAAAAAATAAATAAACAAGGGAAACAAATCATATGTCAACACGTTATTGACATAACTCTATTTTTTCTCCCCCCCCCCTCTGCTCACATCACAATTCCTTCGGCGGTGTTGTCTCCAAAGTGTCAGATGGAGAAGTGCTCGCAAACTCATTTAAAAGTTCAATCACGCGCGGCGGCGGCGGCGGTGGCGGCAGCTTGCACTCCGACGAACTCCCGGCACATCACGGCTCGCGAGACGCGCCGGCTCACACCCACATGCGGCGTACAGTAAGGAGAAGGAGTCCATTGGCGCTCAAGTGTTGGATAAACACACCTCGGTGTGCAGCTGGATTGTTTCTGAAACATTGTCTGAGTGATTGGCACTTTTTTTTCTTCCTCGGAGGGTAAAAAAACTGCAGTTTAGCGAGGATAGCTCGGTCTGGGGGTGGAGGGGGGGGTGGAGATTATGCAAAGAGGCATCTCCACCAAAAGCCTGCATTTTTTTTTTCTTTTTTCCGAGGGTCAGGTTGAGCACTTATTGACGGAGCGGCGCGCGGAATCTTGGCTTCCGCACTTATCTGGTGTGTGGAGTGTGGGGTACTTTCCTCCCTCTTGCCTCCATTTCTTCTCTATCTCTGGCACCAAACTTATCAAAATAATGTGCAGTAAGATCATTTTTTTGGGGGGGGGGGGGGGGGGTGGGGGTGTGGGTGGGGGGTGGGGGTTGGGCTTGCGCCTGACAAACTGATATAAATTTCAATCTGACTCTGACAGAAGTTTTCATTTTGCCAAGAGTGCAGAAAGAGGCGAGCATGTTTGTGTGCGTGCGAGTGTGTGCGTGCGTGTGTGTTTGTGTGTGTGTGTGTGTGTGTGTCCACGTGATGGTAGCAGGGAGAGGAATCGGGATAAGTATTTGAACAAACAACACTCAGAGGCCACAAACGGTCTCCTTCTCGCTCGTCGATGAAACTACAAACGGCGCCGCGTCTCACCCGACGAATTGCTTCTAATTCCTTCGGCCGATTGCAGTTGACGTTCCGGCCACGCGCGGGCAGCCTCGCCGGTCCAGCTCCCGCGGGAGCACCCATCAGATAGGACGGAGCGCTGTCAGGCGTCGCAGGTAACAAACAAGCCCTGCCCCGCCATTCAACGGGTGCCATTGGCACCCCGGTCCGCTTTGGCACCGGCCGCCGGAGCAGGAATCTTGCACCCTCATTACACCTCAGCCACTCTAATTACAACCTGCTCAAGAGCTGTTATCCTACACCTCACGGTGACAATGACAGCGCCTCCTCTTAGAGGCCTGGCCGGTTTTCTGCGCTGAAACGCAACACAACACCCCCCTTGTAAATAAATGACGCTCCCGCTGGAAAGAACACGCAGCGCCAGGCAATTACCAGCCGCAACCTGCGATCCGTCGCCGTGTGTCGGTGTTGAACTTTTTCTCTCCCTTCTCCTGCCTTGTTTTTGGTTTTTTTTTCCTTTTATTTATTTTTTTTAAAGGCATCCACACAATCCTGCCTTCAGTTGCGACGATGATGGCGAGGATGGCTTAATGTATTCAACCGAGCGATGATGAAACCGCGCGGCATTCTTTCTGGCCCCTTCGCTTCGGCTTCATGGAGGAGAAATCCATTTACACAACAGGCGGCGAATTGGGCGATGAATGTGTTCCATGGTGTCCTATCACACACACATTATTGTTTGAGATCCTGTGTTATGCTGACAAATCCTCTCGTGGCAGCAATCACCTAAGCGTCTTCCATGAAAGGGATGTACATATTCCTCCACTTATTTCAGAATTTATTGTGCTCATCACTAATCCAAAGATGGGTTCCTCATGTAATACCCGCCATCTAATCATTCTTAGTACTCCCAGGGCTTGTTAGACAAGATCCGGCAGACTGTAATTGTTTTGTCAATTGACGCCACAGAAAAGCGACCGTAGATTAGGGGAGCACGAGACAGTGGGACAATATTTTGGAACATGGAAAGAGGAGAGAGAGAGAGAAAAAAACAAACCACATGAATATTCTCATTTTAAATGTGTAAAACACTTGGAGTTTGAAAGCTTCTGACATCCCGAAAAAAAGGAGGAATGCTGCATTCAGGGGACAGATCAACGTGAACACCTTGCTGCTTCCTTCTCTTCTTTTTTTCCCCCCCTTGAATGGAGCACACTCATTGTTTGGACTTTCTGAGCCTGTGTGACAGCGAGCCGCGGCTGCCTACTGTATGTCCTCGCTGAACCTAAACATATTACACAGCATAATGTTTTTATGGAAGTCCACATTAGGCCGCGCACATCTTTAAAAGGTTTACGACGACCATTTAGCATCACGGGAGCGAGGCTTAACATGGCCATGTCAAGATAACATGCAAGCATCCGTGTTGTTTTCATTGGCTGTCAGCACAGATTTTACAGTGGCGGTGGGGGGCGGAAGGGGGGGCGAGGGGGGGGGGGGAGAAAAAAAAAAGGGGGGGCATGTGTGCTTAAGATGCTCCTGCGAGGGCTGTCAACGGCGAGCGGCGCCGGGGACGGGGAGGTGCAAAAAATAGAACAAGAGCGACGCCGAGCTCTCCTGTCCAAAGAGATGATGAGGAAGAATGGAGCGCGGTGGATAATTTGACTGGAGTCGAGGATGCAGGGGAGGGGAGGGGAGGGGGGGGGGGATGATGTGAGAGCTGCATTTTATTCCAAACGGCAGATCCTCTCGTTCGGTTTGGCTGTGCCTCTCTCACTCTCTCTCTCTCTCTCTCTCTCTCTCTCACAACGAAAAAAAAAAAAGGAGTGCATGGGCGAGAGCAGCGCTGCAGAAACTAGGTGGAGCTATTGCTTACATCTGCGTCCACCAGCGAGGAAGCAGGGCCAACAGAGAGGGAGGGGGAGAGAGAGAGAGAGAGAGGTGGGGGGGGGGGGGGAGAGAGAGAGAGACAATGTTTAGGAAATGAATGCAGTGCAGGGCTGGGTCAGAGCCTAGAATAAGACCTCGGGGGCACCAGAGGAGAACTGTGAACCGAGCACCTGTCACACAGGATCTGGAGGGTCTCAGACTGCCGGCTTCGGGCCCCCGCGTGCGCGCCGCTCGCCGGCAAGTATGGGAAAAATGTCGGCGCGGGGTTTCATCCTTTTATCGAATCGGTTTGCTCCCCCCCCCCCCTCCTCCCCGCCGCAACCCGGAAGATGACACCCAACAGAAATTAATCTGCGGGGAGATTGTGTTGCGGTTAATGCTGAGTTGAAATTTGCAGGCTAAATTACTCCGTTGGCTCTATCTCCCCCATCACCCATGCATCATAAAAGCAGAGGGGGTTTAGTGTGAGATGAATAATCTCGCTCCAGCATGCCTCTCTTCTGCTGCTCCCCCTCACGCCATAATCGTCAGAAGGCGAGCCAGCTTAGTCAACCCTGTGCTACGGGCCAGGATAATAATTGCTGTATTAATTGGTGTTGTCCAGGCTAGACAGAATATAAGAGATCCCACTGGGGCTAATAATTAATGTTTTTTTTACCCTCTCTTTCTCTCCTCCTGCTCTACCTCCACCACAAGCACCCACGCACACAAACACACACACACACACACACACACACGCGCGCACACAGTCCCCCTTCCCCGCCCGCCTCCCTTCGCTGTGTCATTAGGAAAGAGCTCCAGCACCTCCACCGATCTGAGGAGCGGGACGGTGACGTCTCGCGCGAGTATTTTTAGATAAGGCAAGTGGACAGCGGCCCTCTCGCCCGGGCCGATTATGTTTATTTAGCCGCTTTAATCTCGCGCCGCCCGAAAAGATACGGGTATCATGTGTTCCTGGCCGCAGGGACGGGAAGGGGGTGGGGGGGTGGGGGGGGTCACGCTCGGGCCCGATGGAGAAGCCCGGGCAGAGCCCCCGGGCGGCAAAATCGTCAACACCCCTCCACCCTCCCCCTGCCCGCCCGCGAGCGTCCCGATCGCGCGGCGAGCAAGTTCAAGGAACGGAGGAACGTGGAGGTGTGCGGCTGGTTTTGTCGCTTGCCTTTGTTCTCCCAACCAGATGGCCGCTGTTCTCCAGCCCCCCTCCTGGTGTGAAACCCCCCCCCCCGCCCCCCCTCCCGCTTAAGTTCCTTGTCGGAGCCCGGTGAGTCAGCCCGGCGCGAGCGACTCGCCAGCCGGGAGGAAAGCGTTTTATGAAAGGCGCGCAGGAGCTCGTGGCAGTTTTACGCAGCCCTCCACCTTCAGGAAACAGATAATTACAGGCTGCATTATGGGCTGCAGTATCACGTCGGAGAGAGTCGAGCGGCTGCACAGGACCGCTCAGTGCACGGGCGGCGGCATGTGCTCCAATCGTAAAGCGATGATTATACTGCGTGATCCCTTTAATGACAGATATGGGGATTTTTCTTTTTTTTTTTTCTTCTTGCTCAGCTGGTATTTAGCACATATCTCAGTGTGGCGCTTTTAAACACCGATTTGGAAGTAGTTGAGAGAAAATGGCCTGATAGGGCGCGAGCTGGGTTCCTTTCCAAACGCACTCACGAACCTGCGCGATCTGTCACGGCTTCAATTTGGTCGCCACCCATGGTGAAACCCGCACTCCTTATTTCCCCCCGTATTTCTTTCTGTCTTTGCATCCAGGATGAAAAGGAAGCGATCGAGATAATGACCTCCTTTTTTTTTTTTCCTTCTTTTGAGGCGCGCCTGATTGAAGGTCATTTAATCGCCGGTACCTGCGCGGTGCAGATTAGGCAACCGCGCCTCGCTTCGAGTCACTTCAGGTCACGCGCGGCGCGGCGCGGCGCGGTGCCGAAGCCCCTCCGCCGCAGTCTCCTCGCCGTTCCTGTACGAAAACGCAACTTGTGCGTGAGGAACTGTGCCGAGTCTCCACATGCAGGCGGGGGGGGGGAGTTAGTACCACGTCGGGACGCGACTCGGCGAAACCGCCCGGACGGGGTTATTTGACCGTCTGCTTTAATTACGGGTACTGACAGTGTCGCCCGTGCGAAGGCGCCAATTAGTTTCCACCGGAGGGAGCCGAGGGCACGCCTCCCACCGAGCTGACGACGACCGGACTCGGGCATCAACACAATCAATTATCGTAAGTGCTCTGGCCTTTTCATTTCGCTCCGCCAAATTGATGATTAGGACGCTTCGCCCCCCCCCCCCAAAAAATGTCGCCCCACGCAACACGAGAACCAGTAATGTGTTTTTTTTTTAAAAGCTGAGTTAAAGTGTTTATCTTTTTTTTGGGTGAAGTACCTGGAAGTGGCGTCTGAGTGAATGCCGCTGTGTAATTAACGCCTCACTTTGACTCCTGAAGAGAGTCGTGAGAAATTTGAAGTATCACCTCGAGGTCACGTATTCAATACGTGTCGGTCTGGGCGAGCGTCGACCTACTTTGGCAGTATCACATTATTTTATTGCAGTATTCACAATAACATGGGGGGGGAAGCTGTGTCGTCGTCGTGTCCGCTGAAGACTTAGCTGCAGATCTTGTCGCTGAAAAGTCGAAATTCCGCAAACGAATTTTTCTGACGAGACGCTCGAATATCTATGCGTCTGTAACTTTTCGAGACGCATGTGCAGCAACAGGCCCGTTTATGAGCGAGTAGCTGCCGACTGTTGCTCCAGCCACTCCTGGCGGAGGCGTCAATGAGAACTGGTTTCAGACACTATTACGCATTCCACCTTTTGAATTTCAGCAGAAAAAGGCGCTTCGCTTTTATTGCTCGGTGTGAAGAAAGGCTAGATCGGTGTTTTTTTACGAGCTCAGCCCGTCTCCAGACCTGTTGCTCATTGTGTGGGAATTTACGTCGCGGAGGAAATTATTGGCGCTTTGTTACGTGTGCGCACACGCCGGCCGTCGGACAGACTGCTGCCACCATGGTTGGTATTTCAAAGGCAAAAGGTTTATGAAGCCTGCAGGGCAAATCAAACAGCTGCATTCCCGACATGCCTTGTTTTGCGCCACGCCGGCAGTAAACCGAACGGAAAAGCCCGCGCGTTTGATCGGCCTCGCTTCGGCCTTTTTTTTTTTCGGCGCCATCGCCGAGTGTTCGATCTGCTCGGTCAGACTCTCCGGAATAAAGTTTCGGTCGGGAACGGACAAGTCTGGCCCCCGTAAGTGCACCTCCGAGCTGCAGCGCGGCGCTCTCGCCTCAACGTCTGCGGCGGGGTGGGGGCGGCACCTCGATAGAGGGCACGACACGGGGGGGGGGAGCACCTACAGTATTACCTTTCACTTTTCACCTCTGACTCATGGGCGTCGCCCGAGCGAACCAGCGACGAATCAGCTCTTCCGCACGCATCTTCCTGCGGCGTCGACAGTTTGGCCCGTAACGCTGCGTCCTCCGGCGTCATTAGCAGCAGGGGAGCTTGTCTTCCTCTTCCACTGCCCGTCCCGCAGATAAACAGGCCCCCCCCCCCGAGCACCGCCGACACACGATCCACGTCCCCACTCCCTCCCGGCGAACACGGCCCACCCTGACCAGCTGATGGGAGGAATAGTGATCAGGCGGGAGGTCATGTGGACCACGCTCCACTCAAACACGGCACCACTGGACGGAGTGGACCGCAGCACTCGCTGCTTCGTTCTGAGAGGAACATTGGAATCTGTGAGAACTGTCAGAAAAATATCAGCTTTTGTACTCGGGGGGCAAATCTAGATCTTTTTTTTTTTGCTTGGTCAGAGTTCAACAAGTATTTCAGTTTGTTTTTCACAGCGAGAAACAAAAATATCGTGAAATTTGTACGAAATTACGGACAAAATCGGGCTGGTTTCTTGTCGAATTTGAGTTTCAGCCCTTTTACTCATCGTGTAATGATGGATAGCAACTCCACACCGTAATTGACAACCAATCAGATACCGGGAGTGGGAAGGAGGGGGGGGGGGTAGTTAAATGCCCCCCTCCTCTCCACCGTGTCACCTCTGTTCCCGATTCCAACAACACGCGCGATTTCTACCGCGCCGCCAAACCACAGATCGTTTAATAGCTGATCATTTATGGAGGGCATCTGAAAAGCGGTGGGGGGTGGCGGTGGGGGGGGGTCGTTTGCCTCCTCGTGGCGTGTTTTTTTTCCCCCGCCGGCTGAACGCCCGTCTGTGTGATCTCCTCCCGCAGCAGCCTGGTGTTCCTCCTGCCGCCCGGCCCCGGCAATAACTGTCATTAATTAGTCTGATAAATTACGTCCAAAACAATGACATGTTTAAATGGTCCAATTTAGCTCCAATCCTAAATGAGATATTACATCAAAAGCCAGCCGTTTCTCCCTTTTTAGCCCATTTAAAGAGGCACACTGCCTTCCTGAAAGCGTTTTAAAGGTTACGATTTCCTCAGATGATAAAGCAGTACCTTTTAATGAAATTCTAATTAGTAATTTCATGGACTTTGTTACCAAGCATATCTGATTAGTGCACATTTTCATAGCCCACTTTAATTAAGCACACTTACAGTACAGTTTCAAACATTTCCCCCACTTGAAGATGGAGCTCGGCACGTTGGAAAAAAAACCTACTTTGTAAACAGCAATGTTGCAGTTTTTCTTTTTAATTAGATTAAATTTGAGTTTGTTTCTCTGCTTGCGTGCGTGCGTGCGTGTGCGCGCTTGTGTGTGTGTGTGTGTGTGTGTGGTAAAGACCCTTTTTCCCCTTAATTTTTGTTGGCGCCACACGCCCTTGAACATGCAAACTGTGGTGATGATAAAGTTCTCATTACCTACGACGGATTTCTGCTTATTATTTAATAAGAAAACAACACGATTAGTCCGCGGCCAGTTTTTATTTTTCACTGACTCGGACGCGTTCGATCGTGCTGATCTCCCCCTCCGGACTTTCGTAAACTCGTGAGGTCGCCGCTGATTTGGCGGTAATTTGTGGGAGGGGCCACTCCCGGTTGATACTTGACCGCATTCCGAAGCAAACATGCACAACAGAAGGTCACTTTAATTTCGAGTGCGCCGCGTGTATTTCTCATCCCTTTTTTTTCTTTTTTTTTTGTCACAGCCAATTACACGGCGCTGACGTGCGGCGCGGCTCGGCGGCGGGCCGGCCAAGGAGCCCCCGAGACATAATCTGATTTCACTTTCATTCAAATGGTTTTCCACTTTGAGATCTAATCCTGGTTTCACAACGTGAACTCTGACCGGGAATATCGGCCCGACTGCAGTTGGTATTTAATGCTCATCAGGGCTCCGTGTGGGAGTCTCTCCCACCCCCCATCCCTCCCTCCCTCCCTCCCCCCCTTCACAGTGGAGTACTTTTGACACAGCCTTCACCCAGCCGCCCCACGGTGGGCCCCTGGCGGACCCTCTCAGGTCCCTAACCACACAAGTGTTTCCACGGTGGCGAAACTGTTTCAGTCTGACTGACATGCCGGTGTTGGGGAACACGGTTATAAAAGAGCACAAAGCGTGACAGACCACCTCGGCCCTGCCTCCTTGCCCCATCTCTCCTTTTAAACACGGAGTCCACCCTGTCAAGTCACATGCCGGAGCTGTAATTTAGACTAATAATTACCAGACATCACCACAATGAAACATCAGTGTCTGAACTTCTTTGGACCAAACTGAATTTTAATACATTTGGAAAAGGTTGGCCGGAGGCAGGAACCCCGCACACTGGGAACAGCCAGGCGCACATGTGGAAGCACTTTGGGAAGTGATAAATGATTTGAAATCCACAGCGTCCCCGAAAATGGAAATTAGGGCGAACAGGTGTTAAATGGGAACCACTGGTGCATTTTGTAAGGGAGGGGGTGAAGAGGGTGTGTGTGTGTGTGGAGGGGGGGGGGGGTACGTCCCGGGTCTTCTGGGCCAGATGTGACGGGGCCGGGGGGGGGGGGGGGGGGGGGGGGGGGGG
>JASSRZ010000014.1:16961286-16971742 GCA_032164315.1 Malacoctenus gilli
TAACCTCCGCCTAAAGAACGACCACCGGCTCCCCATGATGCATAACCGTGAGGGATTAGAGAGCACAAAGCAGCAGACTGTTTGGTGGAGCACTAAAATGTGCTCCTCTGGGGCTCATTGAAAAATGATTGCCGATTAAGTGTTTGAAGTCTGCCAAAGACGAGTGTGCGTTTTTAGTGGGATGACGATGAAACTCTATCTTTCCTGCTTATGCAGGCAATTTCTCTCTCTCCCACCCCCCCCACCCCCCCACCCTCTCTTTTTCCACTAACTGTACCATGATGTGTGTTCTCTTGTCGCGCCTGGAGTTGAGGTTGCCAAACTCATTTCACCTCTTGGACCCCCGGCTTGACTGGAAGCCAGACAAGCAAAAGTGATAAGAGTGAATTAAGCTGTTACTCTCCAGCGGGAATGTTATTATACTGCCAGGGAGAGGCATTGATTTCCCTGCGAGAACAACAGGTGAGCTTGTCGGAAAATAACTTGCAGACCGCCTAAATCGCTGGTAATACCCCGCCTCTGAAGATAGAGTTATGCTTATGAAAATAAGGACGACGAGTCGTCAGAACTCCATTCGCGCCCGATAAACTCGGTCAGGTCTTCTCGGAGCAACGTCATCATTTCAACAGTTGTATTCAAGCAGCAAAATGCGTTGTTTTTCAAACAACACTATTTTTTCCAGGATGATTTGTAAGTTTTTCCTCCTGTTTTTGCGCCTGTGAGTCGCAGGCCAGGGGAATAAGACGTGTTCCCGCGAGTCGAAAAAATGATGGCGGGGGTCCGAGCGTTCGCCCTGCCGGGGCATATGGAACCGCGCCGCTTTTGATGAATTGAACGCCGCGGAAGACGGATGCCCCGAAGTGAACCGGAGGAGATCATTTGTGCGCGAGACCCCGTCCAACGCGATGACAAACAGAGCTTAGCGCCGCCCCGGTCGCACCTCGGTTCCCGGCGACGTCGGCTCTGAAACTGCGGCGCTCCTCCGATATACGATCATGTTACACTCATTTGTTTTCATTATTGCATCAAAGCGGATCTGGTCAGGCAGCGGCCATTTCTCCGCCGTACGGAGGCCTCGGAGAACAAATGTGACTCTGGAGTCACTCTGGGGTTATGAAAACAAAGAGGAATCTGCAGTTTAATAAAGGGTTAGACTCACATTCTTATGTTACTACCTAAAGAGAGCAACAGCCACTGGACTTCAGCCTGAAAAAAAGAAGTTCTCACTGTTGCTTCTTTTTGGTTTGACGTTTGAATGTTTGAGTGTGTGTGTTTTGGATTCAGAGCGACGTTCACACACGGCACGGCGAGTTTTCACTCTACGGATCGACGATTTAAAAAAACAAATGTAATGTCAGGGGTCACACTCACTCGATCCTCTCGAAATCCACAGAATTGTCTGCAATTTAGATTTCGTGTCTTTGTGATGCTCTTCTTTCGTAACCTTTCCTCGTGGTTTTACCCCCTTTACGTCTCTGGATCCTGAGCATTCTCTGTCGCAGGACGTGAGGGGGAAAAAAATGAAATGATTTCGTCCTCACAAAGTCCAAGAAATATGAGAGCTGGATGAAACAACATATAGGTCGGTTGGAAAACTAGGTCAACGCCTGCTTTTTTGCAGAGACGGTGCATTTTTATGCAAGGAAGAGAGGATTGAGTTTGAAACAAGAGCTTTTAGTTTGAAACAGTGACAGCAAAACAGGGAGTACATATGTCGATCCTAAAATTGTTAAAACTACATCGTATGGCCTTGGTTTATAAGTAGTTTTCTTATGTGTGTTTCCTTCAGTACACATGAGAAAATAAAGTAGAAGCAAACAGCAGACTTTGTCCTCAGAAATGAAAAATAAACAACATACAGTTCTTTTGTTGAAGTTCAGTTTGCTGTGATTTTTCCCCAAAGCTTTGTAATTAAACAGAGTTACACTGAGAGATAAAAGACCAAGCCAACGGTTGCAGATGTCCCCCTAAACCATCACCCGTCTCATCCTCGCCACAGACTGGCAGGGTTTCCTCCGCGCCAGTGTTGGTAAACAATGGCGGAGGTTTTGTCAAAGAGCTGTAAAAGGAGCTGAGCGGGGGTATGTTAAGTGGCTTCGGAGGGAAGCTGGAGGGCCGGGGGTGAAGGGAGCGGCCGGCCCCCGGCGGACAGGTGGGGGTAAGCTGAGAGCCCTACCACCCAGGGGGACGATGAACTTGAGACGTGTCCCTCACCGTCCCGGCGAAGGTGGAGGTCAGCAGACGCCCCCCCGCCCCGCGCCCGTCGGCCGAGATGCTGGGACCGGAGCCCTTCTTCCACCGGGCTGAAATGAAGCCAGGCCCGGGTCAGGCACAATTAGGACTCATAAAATCTAATCAAAACCTCAGAAGCCGGGCGGCGGTGCTCGGGTGGTCAGGGCGGAACAGAGCCCATCTTTGTGCCGTGCGGGGAAACAGACACACCTTGTTCCAGCCACTCAGATGTATCTCTCGATCGAGCACCTCCGAAAAAAGTCGCCGTGGTCTTCGCGCGCCTCCGAAAAAGAAGTAATTAACTGGGAGAAAAGTGCCGTTCGAAGTGTCACAATCCCTTCGTAGGCAATTTCCACGATACACGGGGGCTTTTACGCTAATCTCTCCAAGACATCGGAATACGGTTATAACCGTCTGCGAGCCCAGAGGTTGTTTGTTTTGCACCAGCATCTCTATCTAAAGCAGATTTATTGTTTGTTTTTGAAAGCTGGTAATTAAGGCAGCTGCAAATTTGTATTTCTGTTGTCTGAGGCCTGAGGCCGGGATTAAGAGCATTTAGCATTGTGGAGAGTTCCCCGCCTCCCTTTAAATAGGCTAGATAAAAAAAAAAAGAAGAGAGAAATAAGGAGATGAGTTGGTGTCTTGGTGAGGCACCCGCCGTTTGACATGTTTATGTAATTGTTCAGTCATTAATTCCCCTTGCTGCTACACGAGGGACTTAATAAAGTGAACAAACGCCGGCGGTTCCGTCTCGCGACCAAACTCGAACCGCGGGACGCTTTTGTTCAGCCGCGGTTTTCCTTCAGCCGACATCTCTTCGATGAAAGAACGAGGGGCGGACGGGGCGAGACGTGGACGCCGAAACGACTAATGGGGAGCGTTTTTACGTTTGCGACTCTCCTCAGCCCGCCGCCGACGTAAATCACCTCTCGCGAGCGGAAACAATTACGGCTCCGCCTGCGCGGAGGATTGCGGTTTTGACACCAGAGTTACGCGCGATGCCAAAAGGTATTTGGAATGGCCATCGCTTCCCTGACACTCATTACCGCGGCATTACACGAACACGTCAAGCATGAACATATCCCCCCCCCCCCCCCGCCCGTTTTCTGCGGCGCACCTCGAACAAAGAGTTACATTATAGCCGAGGAATCCTCAGACGCTCGCCCGCCATCCCGCGCCCCGGGGCTGCGCCCGCGGGTGACATCTCCACTCCCCGGCTTATTACACCTGCCCGTCACAGCCGGAGCTCCTCGGCCGACTCGCCCCGGCAGCGGTCGTGATTGGCGCTGTCACTGTGGGGTGACCCTCTGCACAGACTTGCTCGCCGCGGAGGAAGTTTCCTGTTCGAGACGGCGCTTTTGAAAGCAGATCAAGGCGATAAGCCGGGCCGAGCAGGTAATAAGTCATTTTAACTGATTCGTCATTTAACTGGCTCTGACGCCGCACTGATATCTACACTGATAGTATCTGCTACAAATTATAGGCTGTGGGGGGGAAAAAAATCCTACTTTACAGGTTCACTGATGTGGCGGCGGAAGATTTTTGCGCTGGCAGATTGCGAAGCCTCGGCCGCGTCTCCGCCCCTTGCAGCTCGTCACTCTCTGTGTAAACTGTGCCGTGTCGCTGTGAAACAAACTTCCTTTTCTTCCATCTTCACCGGAGAAAGATGGTAAACATTTCGGAGCGACAAAGACTCGCAATGTCGCGTCTGCTCAGCGTTCGTTCCCCAAGTTTTAATCAAACTCCTCGTTCAACATTTACAAGGTGTGAAAGAAAATGGGCCAGCAAGCGAGAGCGAAACAAACAGCCAACCAACATGATGTGAGGAATAAATGAAATTCTCTTTTTACCCCCTTTTTCCAGTGGGCGGGACTTTATTGCGCTTTTTCGCGTGTTTGCCGTTGTCGCGGGAACAAGATGCTCAGAACGTGGAGTTTATGTTGTCTGCAGTGGCAGAAGTGGTGCGTTCAGGGAAGAACAGAGAAACTCAGCTACTCAGGTTTTAGTCAAAGCTCGAATTTCTTTTCTTTTGGAAGAAGTTCTTGAGGCGAGAAGGCACCGAGACACCTGCGACGGAGCCCAACTCCGGTGCACAGTAGGAACGTTCAGTGTTGGTCTTCATTTCTCCTCCCAGCAAGATGTTTCACCACCGGATCCAAAAAAAAATGGAGGTTGTGGAAGAGTTGCCGTGTTGCAAAAACAACAGCGAATGAATGAAACCTTGCTGTCGTCTCACTGCGTTTCCTCGAACTGATGGATCCGCCCGTGTTTGCCTGCTTCAGGACAAAATTCCCGACAAAATTCCCATCCGTCAGCATCGCTCCAAAAAGCCCTCAAGTGAGACTGTCAGTCCATTAACGTCGTCAATTTGAACCGTTTAACCGACGTCGCGTTCACGAACAGGAAGAAGACCTGTGTCACATTTCCCACAGGAACTCTGCGGGTGTCGCCGCGGCGCACGTCTGCAGAAGGTGGGGGAGCGCGTGGGGAGGAAAAGTTTATTCTTTCCTCATACATCCCTCCACCTTAGCTCTGTCATAAGCTATTTTCTGCTCCACTGCAAATCCTAATTGATCGAGTTCAATCTCAGCTTTACATTACATGGGCAGATGACATCATTTGATACCGATATTTTGCGCCGCTCTCGCGGGCTAATGTTGTTTTGCCAGCTTTACGGCAAGCGCGCCGTCTAGACAAAAGGCATATGTACACAGGAATCCAGCGTATAAATGTTTAGACAATCATTATTTTAATTTAAAAATGTTAAGGTTGACTTAGCTTTGGGCGGAGGGTGCCAGTCATCGGTGGATGGTGGCAGCTCGAGTGTTTTGCTTGGGCCTCGGGCGCTCTGGTGTCTCTCCGGCGCCGCATGCTTCAGGAGGCTAAGTCAAGAGTGAAGAGACAATAGTGTGATTTATTAGACAGCTGGAGATCCGGTTCTGCCGTCACTCCCGGCTCCTCTCGAAGGTTAGGCGTAGCGCGCTCCCCTCGTATTGTTTCAGTCAGCGGGGGGGGGGCGGGGGGCGGCGGCGATGATGGAAGTCATTTTGCGCGCTCTCATCTGTGTCTGTCATTTCTGACAGTCAGCGTTCTCATCAAATAATCCCTGCATAATCCTCCGCCGTTTAAACAAACAACACAGGAATAAATGGTGTGGAATAGTTTCTTATTAAAACATTGGCGGATACGAGGGAGGCATCTCCGAAACTGCCTCTTCCCCCCCCCTACCTTTTTGAAAAAAGAATAAAGGTTCGGATTTATTTGCCTGCCGTTCTTAGCAATTATAAACCCTCCAGGAGAAACTTTTCTTTCATTATTTCTCGACAAGAAACAGTTTTTTTTGTTTTTTTTTCTTTTCTTTCCCAACTGTTTTATTCCAGTCTGACAAAAGTATAAGTTCTCTGCTCTCGTTCTTTCTTTTGGCTTTCAAACCCGCAGCACCACCAGCGTTTCTTCCCCCTGCATACCAGTCGGTCTCTCTCTCTCTTTAACAAGACAATTAAGATGCTTTCAAACATCAGTCACTGCGGGCTTTATTGGCATTCATTTCTTCAGGGTAGTACAGCAGCCTCCCAGAGGGGCTGCTAAATCAACCTTAAGACCTGAGACTAGTGCTTTAACCCCTTGACTACCTCTCGCCCAGCTCCTCCCCCCCTCTCAAAGCTTGTCCTTTAGACATTTACTAATAAACAACAGGTCAGCACCTGCAATGGCAGGTGATTTATTTGACCCCGGAGAGCCATGACGAGCACGCAAGCGGGGAGGGCGGCCGGGTGGAGGTTAAGGAGGGGGAAGATCCTCTGCGAAAAGAAAGAAAAGGAAGAAAATAAAAAAAAAAAAACAGCGCCTCAGCCCCGGAGGCCTGGAAGTCGACGCCCCCACTGTAAAGCACTTACCACTCGCTTCGTTCTGCTTCTCATCTGACTGTTTTCTTTATTTCCCCCGTAAAAGGCGGCCGAATCGTTCCAGTTTATCACCATGAGCTCATAAAAAGCCCAGAGGATAAAATAATCACTTGTATAGCAGGTGAAGAGGAGACCGAGGAGGGTTGGAGGGGTGGGGGGGTGGTCGGGGCCTACGTCCCCTGTGTATGACATCACCGGGTCGGACCGCGGCCCCCCCCCCCCCCGACCCGGAAAGCTCCCAGCCGGCCCGGCCCCTGCCAGCGCCGTGCCAGCGGCGCAGGGCCACCGTGTCGCGAGGCAATGATAAAGGATTACGGTGTGTTTCCCGTGCATCTGTCCAATGGATTGGGCTGATCAGACAAGGTACAGCGCAGGATGTTGTCCGAGGACCTAACGAGAGCTGAATTATTGAGTAACAGGAAATTAAAAAATTCCTGCAATGCCGATCCACCACTCACTGCGATTCCCCAGCAATCTGGCCTGCCCCCTCGCTGAACTCCGGCCATCGGGGGTTCTTTTGTTGTTGTTTTTGTTGTTGTTTTTGCCGCCTGCGCAGCTCAGAATCCCAAAAATCAGGAACGGCAAGTTTGCTTCGCCTTTGTCATTTTTGAACGCCGCTTTATTTGCGGCGCCACTTCAACACAGCGACTTCACGCCGTCCATTGCAGTCTCCCAGAGGGACAACCAGAGAAACACAACCGGAGCCTGAAAGTCAGTGAAAACGCCGACAAGTTTACCGACTGCATTCAGAGAGATCCCGGGTTGCCAGGTTCATCCATTTGGGGGTATTTACTTAGGTCCTCTTGCCAACCGCAGATAGCTCTGTCGCTGTTAATTCCCTGCATAATACACAGGATAAAGGCCTAAATGTTCCACTGTTCCAAATCTCCTCTGAATAATTACACTGAATTTTTTCATTCGACGTCTCTGCCTCTCGCAGACTGATCCGCTTCCAGGAATCACAGGGAGCGGGAACCAGCGTCTTGCAGATCAGGCCTTCATCTTTGCCATGTGGGCAGTTTTCCTCTCGAGAGGGGGGGGGGAGAACCACTTCACGAAGGGGGGAGAAAAAAAAAAGCCACATTGTGCCGTGTTACAGCAAACACGCGCGGGGAAGTGAAAACACAATGTCTTGGATGTAAAGGACGTTGTCGCGCTGCCACACACGCTCCCGGTTCTCTCCGCGCCAACGAAATCAGACAGATGGAAAATCATTACACCGTGAAATGACCCCCCGAGTTGGACTGTGTGCTTTTATGCGGGTGTTATTATGAATTATGTGAACACATTACACAATCGCCTACAAGTTAGAGCGGACAGGCTGGGTAAAACTGTAAGCAGGTGTGAATGAGTGCCGAACAGAAGGAGCCAAACTGTGACCGCAGCCCCGGCCGAGCCTTTTTTTACACCCGGCGACACAGACTTTAAAACCCCCGCTTGTAAAATATTAACAGAGTGAAGAAAAATTACAGGTGCATTACTTGAAGTCCGGGCGGCATGTGGAAACGGTTAACGCGGCCGCTGTGGCTAATGTGGCCGAGCCGGCCAGCTCTCATTAGGGAGAGGGAGTGGCGGCCGCTCGCCCGCTCGCAGGAGGAACATTCGAGCCTGTTTGTACAGCAGCCGTGAAACGTCACGCGAGAAATTCGGTGCGTTCCGCTTCCCCCTTCACCTCCTTTCACCCCTGAACACATCACAGCCGTGAATTGTTGGCCCGCTCGTTCACTCATTAAACCGTCGTGGGGCACCAGCCGGCCGAGCTTTACTCGACTGGAACAATCCAGATAGTGTTGCACAGCATCGGCTGGGTTTCCTGCCTTTTTTCGCGACAGTTTGGTTTTTTTTGCATCGCCATGTTAATGTTTTATAGGCGTGACCTCAAGGGCGGGGAGAGATGACGGTCTGACTGTCAGCGATTGAAACGGTCACATGTTGGGGACCCGACATTCTCGCTCAACATCTTGGACGTCAGAAGTTGCTGACACACTTGTGGTCTCGACATCGTCTTGTATACGTGGGTTGGCATGTCAGTTAACCGTCTGCACCCCCCCACCCCCACCCCACGCACAGCTGTTGCCGAGCTCGGTCAATATTTGATGTGAACTTTGCTTCAGATGCGGAGTGTTTGTGAAAGCAGCGGTATGCGCTGTTCAATCATTTCCACCGGCTCGCTCACACACTAACCTGCCTACAGTTCGCTGCTCCGCCGGCCGCTCTTTTGTTTCGCCGTTTGAAGCCGAAGCAGCTGAAAGACGTCCAACGCGACTGACCGGAGAGAAAAGACACGACTCCCTGTCGGTCGATCGCAAAGGTCCGTCACAAAGTCTCTGTTCATTTGCATGAGCTGGAGGGCTCGTAGTATAAACCCACGGTGGAAACAAACTGCTTTGTTGTTTCCTGACCCCTCCTACGTTCACTTCCAGAAGGTGCACTTAGGCCAAATCACCCCCTACTTCTCAGATATATACAAATAAGCACCATTCAAGTACCATGACATCATTCAAACTGACTGAAACGTATCATTTTGCAATTAAAAGTCAATATAAATGATCTTCTCCGTGTCATTTGTTTACACAAAGTTCTAATGGGTGCCTGTTTAAAAGTTGAAAGGCTCTATCCAACACTGTGACTTTTAAAGCCTGTGTGACATTTAAATTTAGAAGTGTATGGAAGTGAGCAGTGCTCAGCTCTGCCATGTACGTTACATCAACTTCAGCCTAATTCTGCTCCAACCAAACAATCATTTGGATTAATTGTCGAGAAAATCTCTCATGAGGCTGCACGCGCGTGCGTGTGTGTGTGTGTGTGTGTGTGTGTGAGCTTGAAATGTGTGCGTGCGCGCGCACAGGCTTGTGTACTGCGAGGATGCGCGGTTATTTTCCTCTCTGTCACAAACATGAGGACTCGAGTGGAGTGTGAGTTGTGTTTGAAAGGTGGTAAACCTGCTGAGGCTCTTTAATTTCCCCCCTCTTCAGCGGCATGAGGGATGGTTCAAAGGGTGACTCTCTGACAGGGCATGTGATCGCTCCTCCGTCCTTTATCTGCCTCCCCACATTAGCACGTAAATGAGGCTGCACTTTGGGTTTTGGGAGCTGAAGCGTGCTCAGTGTAAACAGGAGTTGTACCGTTATCGTTATTGGACAGATTTCTGACATCCTAACACCTCCGTTTCATTAACATTCAAAAGGGCCGGGATTTTGACACTGCCTCTGTTTATACAGATTTATGAATACTTTGCTGTGCGGATTGTATACAAAATACTGTATACATAGTGCCGCCGCTGTTGAGTGGCGTTATACACTTCTATATTGACAGCCTGCAGCACTGCGGTGTACACAAGCGATCGACCGCTCGACGGTTGCGGCGAAAACCTCGCTTTTGCTGTATCACAGCCCAAGAGGCTGGCGGTGGGACTCTGGACATGATTGGGGACATAATAAGGAGAGTCTCTAGTTTAAAACGATACAATATTGTATGTATAATTAGCCCACAGTGCTATATCTCAATGCCGCTTGCACGTCGGTGTTGATGTGTTTGCTGGAGTGTGTTCTCAGGCCTACAGTGGGGTGACTGCAGGGTCCCGAAACTCCATTGTGATTCGAGCGGAGCTTATCGCATGGGAGAGAACTGGCAGCCTCTTAAAAGGTATTATATGTGCTCTCGTTCTCCTTCCCTCTGTCTGACAGGAGCCCTTGGGATGAAAGGGAAAAGCAGTGGAAAAAGAGACATCGGTTCCCGACATGGGGAAGTCTTTGTTTCTATTCTCTCCATCCCGAGTCTCTCCAGGAATCCTAATTTCCACCATTCACCTACCTATCGGCAGATAAAAGCTGGTTGAAGGGGGGGATTTCCTCAATTGAGACAGCTTGTAACCAGTCTGCATAAGGGGGGGGGGGGGGGGGGTTGGAGGGGGGGAGGGGAGCAGGGGGGGACACACAAAGCTCTGGAGTGAGAGGAGGCTGGAGCACAGATTTCAAATCGCTTTGAATTCGAAACACACTGAGTTGTTTCGAAAAGGGACATTTTTCACAGAGGCCGATTTTGAAACCTGGCTGGGAATCGCTGAGCTGAGGAGTCGGGATAAGAGCGGTGACACACGACACGAGAATCTCCCCAAATCCCGAAAAAGACTCCCAGGAAGCGAGCGGAAGGAGCGCCGCGGATGCTGACACGGCTCCCGACGAGCGCCGTCTCTCATTATGTTGGCTTTTTTTCTTCTTCTTCTTCTTCTTACAAACCCCTCCTGTTCGAGCCGGGGTGGGTTTTTTTTTTTTTTTTTGTGTTTAAGGGCGGGGTGGTGTTTATGTTGCGATGTCCAA
>JASSRZ010000014.1:17032843-17053696 GCA_032164315.1 Malacoctenus gilli
ACGTCGACGATTCTGTTGCCATTGTATCCGATCTCCAGTTTCTTATACGTCCACAGGTAATGATCCTCTCCGTTCTCGTCGGCCTCACCGACAATGCCTTCAAAATAAAAAGCATCGACACACACTTACAACATGGACTGTGTGCTTGCGTGTGCACTGGACTGGATAGCCACTTCACAGGTGTGTAAATACCAAACAAAAAACAAACTTCCGACACCGTTTGCTAATTCTGAAACTGCATATTTTGCGCTCATTTGATACGGTTACTATCTGCGTTCAGCTTTGGAGCTCAAGCTTCAGTGAAAGTTCATCCGACGCGGAGCAAATTGCAAAGTGGTCCAACCTAATCAGTTCCACACCGAGTGCCCGGGATTCCAGGTTGTAACGGGCTGCCTGCCTGCAGCGGGACCGGCTCCATGTTAACAGAGAGCCTCAGGAGCCGGTGACATTTTAAACACTGATCCTACACTCAGTGCTTTTGGTTAACAATGATATCTGAGGTCCACACAGCCGCGGCATCCTTAAGCATCTCATTCTTCATCTCGAATATATGTCACTGCATATCGCAGGCAAGGCCAAATGCATTCGCATGTCCAATAAATAGAGAGAAAACACTCAGGTTTCCTGTATGCTTCCGTCATGCTGAGCAGTGATGAGCCTCGAAGGAGCGTGTATTCAATGATCAGTCTGCAAACCATGTCAGCCATCCAACTTGTTTCATTACGCAACTCGAGATTGCACATTGAGGGAGGAGGTTTGAAGGCAACACAAGTGAGGAACTTGGAGCAGTTGTGACCTTTAAATAATCGCGAACCCGGTATTTATCTCGAAGGTTAAATCCCAAACAAAACATGTAAAGATTAGCCCCACAAAAGCACATGTTTTATCACCCCTGTTGAAGCACACTCCGATAGACCTGAACCATAAGTAGGCCTCAGAAAAACTGCCCGTGCAGCACTCTGGATATAAAACCTTCATTCCCCAGGTGGCCATACATGTTGTAACTATTAAACTAACAAGAAAAATGTTTCACACAAGGTCACACAACACATAACAGTGAAGCCTAGAAGTTATAGGGAGCCTTTTTCTGTGTGAAATTAGTAAATAGTTTAAACCTGACTGAAAATTGCAGATTCAAAGCATCATTTTATACCCATTTTTTTAAATCTAATGCACGTGTAAGAGTCTGAGCAACATGTAGACTCAAACTCCTTATTCAGCTCACCTCACTGAAAAAACTGCCCCTTTTTTACATCAGTGTTTCAGCTGGTCATAGAAAAGGCCGAGTGATTCAGCGTTCTCTGCGACCAATCAACCTATCAATCATCCTGGGAGGCGGGTACGGTGATAAGCTCGGGATACAATACGATGATGAAAGCAGGAAGCGACTCGCTGTGCACTGGCACTGCAGCTGCACACGCTGTGGATAAAACTGTAGCTTCTGTCTTATCAGAAACTGGAGCGTATTTCAGCATCAGCAGGAACCGTCTGAGGCTGTCATTGCTAATGTTGTCGAGACATAGTCGCACAGTTGTATATGACTGCAGCGTGCTCCTCTTGTAACAGCAAGGTGCAGCATACATAGAGTACCGATATGTGGTACACCAAAGCTACATTATGCATCTATCGCAGGATCTATCTTTATTGCCATATTGAACAATCATATCGTGCCGCAAAACACTTGCTACATCTTTGTTTACTACACAAATCCTCCTTTGAACTTGTGATCATTACCTAAGAGGAAGTGAATATTTAAATGACTCACACTGACAGAGTGCAGCTACACCTGTCGCTGCAGTGATTGCCTTACACCGAGTACAGTGGACTAATATTCAAAAGGCTAACGACAACTAGAACCATTGTGTGAAGTTAGAGCTCTCCAATCACTGTGAGTTACAATGTATAATTGAAATATACAAACATTCAATTTGTTATGGTAACTCTGATAGCTGATATACTTCATTAGCTGGCTGGTAACAATAGAGATACACTTTTAGTGTTAGCATCATTAGCAGACACCATCTTTTGACCCTTTTCTACATATACTTTCTCAGCTCTACTTGTCTCAACTCTACACGGTTTGAGTGTCGCCATTAAGGGTTAATATCTGTTGAGCGAGTTGAGTTGTTACTGTGATGTAAACAGACTGTAGCCCACTAATTGCCCAAGAAACTAAAATCAAAAGGAGTAGTCATGACAATGCCTCGTTGACTCAAACCTCACAGATTTAAATCTGAAAAAGGTGAAAAAGCACTGTGTTGGACCCAAAATGCAATGGGATATGGAGTATGTTTTTTTCTGGCTGATTATTACTATTGGCTGTGGAATTACAAACTGTGTAATGAGAGTGATTATTGCATTACACAGATACTAACTATAAGTGAAAGCTTTATTGAGGAGCAGAGGCAAAGCTCGGTTTTGATCAAACATATGGATCGCTGTCAACAAGTAAATAACTTTAGGCCTGCAGGTTGCCCTGAACAAAACCCAATTCAGGCACAACACCTCACCATCTCAGACATTAGCAGCTTGTCAAAGCAGCTTCCACAACAGCAAACCGGACATTGGTTCAAAGTCTATATTGATTCATTGTGATTCAACTGTGAGTACATAAGGATGCAATATACAGAACAGAGTCACCTCTGGGTAAATATCGACACCCTGCCTCCTCCCTCCAAAAAGAGTTTGCACAGGGACAGTTAAGCAGCTGTGGGAATGGCAACACTGTACCCACTTGGAGCACATAAGTGACTGATCACTCTAATAGTGCTTAAGAAGATTCTGTAATGGCCCAAAGCTATTAATATCCTTCTTACTCTTCGCTTGCTTTGGTACATTACACTGCAGTCACACCCCAGTACAGTTCCAACAGTGCAGAAAGTAGGAAAGCTTTAAATGTTTGCTTCATTAAGTGCGGCACTTCCTTTCCAATAAACATCTTAAATGGCAGACTTTTTTTTAATCTGATTATTACAGAGCGCGTTTTAGCGGCACGTAACTCATTTCGATGTCACTCCACTGCACAATGTGATGACTCACAGTCAACATAACAGCTAATCAACCAGCACACTGCTGTATTCAACAGACAGGGGGGGATACTGCTCGATTCACCACAGGTACACTCCAGTGCCTTCAGTGTGTTAGTTGATACATGGTGCAGGACGTCGTTACGTCGCTACCAGGAAGTGCAGCCATGTTAACGTGACTAGTTAACCTTTCCAACGCTGAGAGAGCAGAGCAGGTGAGAGAGCGGTCACAGTGCACGTTTGGGATCGACTCGTAAAAAGTAGTTTGCACAGCGGAATTGAAGGCGGTGATACTTTCAAGTTCAAAGTCTGGAAAGCAACAGGTTTCTTTCATACTTTTCTTTGAATGAAACAGCGGTTTCACTTACCCCAGATGGGCAGGTCGTCTATGTACATTTGGTACCAGTAGTGGTTCTTTATGGCATAGACAAAGGCGTCCCTCTTAGCTTTGTCCAAGTCAATTTCACAGTACGTAGACTGCATGACTTCCTCTACAAAAGATGACAAAAGGTTTGAAATCAGAACAAAAAAAGAATATATTATCCTATTTGTTGTATGACAAGTTACAACACTGATACTGATGCCTTACACGAGCTGAAAAGGTGGAGGTAAATTACCTTTGAACTTTATGTCGAGGCCGCTGAATTCCAGCTCCACTCCCTGCAGTGCTTCTCCGAGGGTTTCGTGGTAGTGACTGATGGTCTTCTTGGAGCCCGCGCAGAAGGGCAACGAGAAGTACTTGTACGTCTCCTGTCGATTGTGGTAAGGCCCCACTGTGTTCATCCATAATACTACCTCCTCCTTATCTGTGTACTGCAGAAAGGAGAGAAGATGATTTCAGAAAAAAAAACAAACAAACCCAGAAGGACTCTTATCCACCGGTTCTTCGAGTCGGGTTGGTTTTACAGTGACAATGCTGTGGTGATCTATATCCCATAGAAACAGCAACATAAGGTCTCAGGTGCACATTCATAGTGGTTATTGAGAGACTGATATTGTGATCCAAAGTACTGCCACCCTCAGATTTCCATTGAACCTCCCAGCAGTGAAAATCATGCAAAAATAAAGGCTGTCACGAATAAACAGAAATTACCAGCAAAGGGTCATTTGGCTCAACAAAATCTCTTCAGTAAATATGAAGGACACAGACTTTAGAATGTAAAAACATGACATTTATAATCCCGGACTTCCATTGACTTTCCCAAGTGCACACATCTCGAAAATGTTCCAAAGTGCACAACATAAATACACAAACATCCAGGCAAAGGGCCACAAAACATCTTCACAGAATTCCGTCGTTCAACACAAACGTGGCCCACTTTGAGTCATCTATGCAATTGTGAATCTTATCAAATGTTGATGCAGGAAGTTCATGCAGACACATTTGGATTACGTGGAGGTAGCAGTGTAATTCTCCTTCCTACCCGTTGCTAACCAGGTGTAATATTTCAACACAGTTGAAACTCCGAGAGGCCTTAACCTTTACTCGGCGTACTGCTTTCCAGACACTGAGTTTGTGAAGTCTACCAACAGGCCCGTGTAATCATTTTAATATTTGACAACTTAGTAGCGCTAGCTGGCTGCTAACTTGCGTGCAGTTTCCGCCGGTGCTGGAGGAAAAGACGTGCTAACGCGCTAGCAGGCAAACGCTAGCCATAAGCACTTAGGCCGATAAAGTGGTGACAACTTCGCGATCTAATTGTGTGCGTATCAGTTTAATTGCTCGCCGTGTGCCGCTACCGAACACGGCGGGCCGAGCCGGGAGCCCTGTCATGTCCCGGGCTGTGTTTTCTGGCATGCAGCTAGCCGTGGCGGCTACAGTTAGCAGCAGGTTACACAGAGCACAAACGTCCATTATTTTCAAGGCTCCCCCCTTATTCTCAATCGGCCTCCAAACGCTGTCTTACCGTGTGGTCGTGTTCGTCTGCGTCGGCAGGTCTTAAGGAGCCCACTATGGCGAGAAACGCCACCGCTGCCACCTTCCACCTGGAGGATCCCATCATTTTCAGAGAAAGTGAGCAGAAAGATTGGGGACGTTAGCTTTGGAGGGCTATCCCACCTTCTTCCTGGTTGTATGACAGAGGCAATTTTAGGGATGCTCTCGTACGCATTTGGCGTAAATGATTCGTAAGCGCTCGTCGCGCGCGCTTCGGGTTGGTCGAGTAGAATCACGTGACTGGTGCGCTCCAGTCAGCGCGAAGAATGATGAGCGAGACGGTGAGATCTGAAACTGTGTCAGCGCAGCGTCCGCAACCTTCAGCCACGTCATCCGACTGCCTGGACCGGAGCTTCAGCGCCTGACAAGAGCCGCCGCAGGAAACACGACCCCCGCGCACAACAAGCGCGGTCATTCACTGCGCGCTGAGGCTTCCAACAGACTGACGCGAAGTTATCTCAACAAAGAATCATTTCATTTGATTCACTTGTTCACAATAAAACCGACAACACTGCCAATCTTACGCCCCTCTTCCTGTTGGGACTACTTTTTCAATTTTACTTTACTTTTTAAATGTGTGGTGGACCGATGGTGATAATGTTATAACGATCCCATTATCAGCCAGGGCTTATAGCAACTTACCAGTAGTAATTGTAAGAGTAGGCTACTCTTGCTTTGGTTTGTAAATAGAGAGAATGAGAAATTCAGTCAGTTTTGCATTTCAGCCAAGACAGGGGCAGAGCGAGTGTTCAAAGAATTAACTCCATAGTGCTTCAAAAGGAGCTAAAATGAAAGCTGCCACAGATACATCACATCAACCCTTAAATTACTGGTAAAAGGACATTTTTGTCACTTCATTTTTGGAATCTTTTCTTCCTGGCTGAATTGAGTCTTCCTCTGCAGAGCTGATTCATTACTCTTCTTACTTTTCAATGTCAACACTCAAGACATCTGAGATTGGACCATACCACGGGGCAAGGCAGTTGGACTGAAACTACCCTCTCCCTCCTTCCCCATGACACTGTGCAGCTCTGCATGTATAGGAAATGTAAAAATAAAGGAAAAGGAAGAGAAATACATAAACTGTATTTGATTTGACAAACTGAAATACCACCTATTTCTGTTTCAAAGTTAACTCTAACGTTTTTGACAGGTTTAACACAGGTTTTTATCTTTTCAGCTATTGTCTTTGAGTATAACGCATTCATTTACTGTCCATCTCACTTCACAATATCAAACATAGGTGTAAAATTATTTCCTTACCTTCAGTTTCTTAATAGCGGTAAATGATGTCACCGAGCATCAGATGTCAGACTCTTTTACCTGTTTTTTCATGGCAGCTGTTGAATGCTGGCTTTGCGCGCGGTCCTGATTGAAGTGACTTGCTGTTATATTGAAATTCAGCCTATTAGCAGAAAAATGTCATTACCATAAAAGCTTTGGAGAATAATGAACGCAGGGGCCCAGAGGCACTGATGTATAAAAGGGGTTCTTTTATGTCTTTTAAGAGAATTAGATTGTCTTTTTACTGTCATTTTTGTCTTTCTGTGGTCGTTTTATAGCTGTTGCTGTATACCATTTTAGGGCTGTCTGACCCCTTAGGGGCTGCTGGGCCTGCACATGCTCACCTAGGCTCAGTCAGCCAATGAGTGAAGAGGCCTATTTTGTTCTTAAGGCATTTTTTTCCTCCAACTGTTACACAGTATAGTTTGATTGCACACCATATGTTGAATACAAGCATTTTATGATAATTAAAGGTAAAAGCAAAAACAAATGTACACACACACAGACAGAAACCACTGTCAAATGAACATATGAATGTATAATGTAAGGTAGCAAGGGTAAGTTTGAAGAGTATTAAAGCTGGTGTAAATCACCTGGACATTAAGCATTTTTCTGCCGGTTGGTAGCTCCGGGAGAATGTGATTAAAAGTGAAGAACTTCGATTGAAGGAGCGAAATGTAAAACTCATTTATTGGTTTACATTTTGAAGCAGACCACCAGATACTTCCCAGCTGCTCCTCCTGAATCAGAGGTATCCCCAGAGGACACTTTCTGGGACCTTTTCTGTCCCTCATTACATTCTCACACTCATTATGGATAAAATCAGCAAGTCACAATCTGAAAAAATGTAGGAATGATTAAAAAAAACTAAATATCTTGGGAAAAAAAAACTTCAAAACAATTACATTCAGATCGTCTGGATTCGTTCTTAAAAAATCTCATGTTGGCAGAACAGATTCGGCATGTAATCAAGTGAAATTAGCGCTCTCCTTTCGAACTTGGACCGTCCTCCTGCTTCAGTCAGCTTCCCAGCGACAGCACGAACTTCCTGTGGAGGAGACACGATGCAGCACGGGAATGAAACCGCTCCTTCAGCAAACACAGATCTGTCTGTCCAACAGCATGTTCTCAGTCGGCGTATCATCACCAAAACCTTCTCTCACTTTATGATGTCGGGCAGGTGGGGGTCTCTGTATAAGCCGTTGTGTAGATATCCCAGAGAGCCATCAAATGTCACCAGCTTCACTCGCTCTGCATTCTGAGCACTTGCTGCAACCTCATGCATCTGAGAGCGAGCGAGCGAGAGAGAGAGAGAGAGAAAGAGAGAGAGACTTCACCTTCATGCGACAGCAGAAATGTTCCTGGATAAGCCAGTAACTACTGTATATGACTAAAACAAGGGCTCAATTATATCAAAAGGGACTACTTTTTGAAGTGGATGAAGTGCCAAACAATAGGGTGGCGTTATACGCCGTTGCCACTTGATCCAATGGTTTCAAGACAGAGCCAGTTGTACTGATACAAAACCTCGAGTGTACAAAAAAACCCCAATTCGGCCACTTTAAATCCCTTTGCTTATGAGCTATATTTTTTCATTTCAAAATCTTTCCTTTTGTCCAAATTTAATTCCTGTTATTCTCTGTACAGCTTGTAAAGCACTACGGACTGCCTCGTGTCAGAGTCGTGCAATACAAATACACTTGCCTTGCCTCAAGTGGGCGGGCCGTTTCGCATTTTTATTCAGAGACAGACATTTGCTGGTAATCCTGAGTTCTGAAGAAGGTGTGACACGGGATTAGCCAGATTACAAGCAAGCTGTTCCAGAGCAGAGTGGAGCAATGATTTTCTTTTTTTAATATTTATCAAAAGGTATAATTTCAGGGTCTCATATTCGTTTCTTTCAGCCATTGACAGCACTCAGCCCAGAAACACAAACACACACACACACCTATAATAACATAAACAGCCCCATCACAAATGACTGCCTTCTGTGCTGTAATACCTGCTGAGCAATGTGAATGGGAACAAGGTGATCGTCTTCGGAATGAAGGAAAAGTATGGGGCTCCTCATCTTCTTCAAACTGAAAATGAACCAAACACGTCATGGCACTCAGCCTGAAACGACAGAAATAGGAGCCGATCGGAGATCCACGGCGAGATCTGACTAACTCACTTCTCTTCAGTGGGAAAGACAGCTTTGTGTTGGGCCCACGGCTCGGAGAAAATGTACCCAGTGCCTGGAAGTTTCCAGTAATACTTTGAACGATAGGGAGGTAGAACGGAGTCAGTTTGGGCGTAACAGCACCTACGAGACGCCGCGAGTCCAAAGTGTTCGATCGGACGAGTCTACCCAAGAGAAAGGATAAATGGGGATCTTCTGCCGAGCGGAATTGAACGCTCCCTCCAGGATGACGCCGTCCAAAACCACGCCTGTGGAGAAGAGGGGGGGAAACCGGTTCTCACGCAGAGCCGTCGGAATCGTGTCACGCCAGATTGAACGGGCATGAAAACCAACCTTGTTGAACCAGTCGGACGGCGGTGTTGGTGGCCACCCTGGAAGGACACACAAAGCAGCGTCTCAGGTTTGTCCAGCTCCTCCAGCCTGATTTTAGTAGCCAGCTTTACGTCTGACCTAAATGTGCCTCCTGTTTATCACTAACAACAACCACGTCCCTTTTTTAAACCAACAATCATGAAACAGGATGCAGGATGTGACGCGTGTCATATAATGCAATTTGTACGCATCCCGATTTGAACAGATGACACATTGAGATGTAAATATTGCTGGATGTAAACTCAGTCTCGAACATTTCATCATGAATATTCAGAGAGCGGCTGATGTAACAATCATCTGAGTCACTTTTGGACGTGTAAGAGTGTCTCCTCCCGCGTGGAGCGCTCTCCTTACTGACCCAGTGCCCAGAGAGTGTCCCCAGATGACGACCGGGCAGCGTCCACAGCGTGCTCTAACCCAGTTGTACAAGTAGAGGGCATCAGTGGTCAGGCCGGCCTCCGTCGGCTCCCCGATGGAGTCTCCAAAACCTGCCCAGAGTGTCTCAACATCATCAGCCCGCCGCTCGCTGTCGAGCACGTCGGCGCGCCGCCACTAGGGGGCAGTGACTCAGAAGAAAAAATAAATAAAAGCAGCCTGCACTTAAGGACGCTGACCTGAGCTTGAACTGTTGTCTTTTTGACTGCCTTACAACAAACAAGTGATCAAGCACGACAACATTAGTCTGCAGCGATCTTACGGCCACCAGTGGCATGAAATCAATGCGAGGAGGCTGTGCATTGCAATCAATATGGAGGCAAAGGAGCATGGAGACAGAAAATATGTTGAAACGAGGAGCCATAAATCTTCATTTGCACCAACCTCTGTAGTCGGGCGCCAGCACGTGGTAGCCCAGCTCGCTCAATATCTGTTGACACATGATGCTTATTTGTCATCAGAGCGGCGACCAAGACTCTCATATCGGACCTCCACATGATCAATATGTTTGTGGTGGTCATAACTCACCTTGACCACACCCACCCGGTGAGGACTGGCCCTGCAGGGACGATCAACCAACACGGGGGTCACAATGGGGATTCGTCCGTGGGGGAACGAATAAATCCAGCAGGGGACGAAGTTTCACTTTTTTTTTTTTGGGTCGCGACGGCGAGAGCCACAGATAACGCGGGTGCATTATTCATCGTACCTTGCGCCCGTGTTCCCGTGAAGATATATGAAAACCGGACTGCCATCTCTCAGGGAGTCCTGGTACCAAGCCAGGTCCTTGCCTTGTGCTTCCTTCCACAGACTCGCAGGGACAGTTTGCCTTGGATGGTTCAAAATAAAACAAACCGCTTCGATAATTGCTCCGATAAACAAAAGTCACATTTTTCATTCTGCACCGTTTTCGCGGGAAAAAAAAAATGACTCCAACTTGAGTTTTGGCTCACCATACACCGAGGGAAATCCCTTCCTCTGGTGTTAAGTACATGTTGATGGTGTGATTAAGGGAGAGCTCGGCGGGTCGGTTGAGGTCAACAAAGAACGGCACTCGGACTGCAATGTGGGGAAAGAGAGAAAGGAAGAGGTTGGGCTTTTTTTTGTGAGCAGACTGCAGATATAGAGCTCGTCCAAAAGGCAGAATAAGCATTCACTTACTTCTGTGAGTGTAAACAAGGTACTGGATTAATTCGGGTAAAATTATCACGCAGAAAGGGACCACGAAAAGGAGAGCAAACAGGGCCAACAGGCCTCTTTTTAGCCACGAGCGGGACCTGGAAACAGACAGAGAGAGACATTCACAACACGACGATGGGCCATCTGACCTTTATTTCACATTGCAATGTCAATAAAGGGAGTGGACTCGCGGCTGGGGGACGAGTGAAGAGGCCTGGGGTCTCTGTGACTAAGTGGTAGCTGGTTTGGCACTTCATCCAAAGGCCTCATCGTTTCGGATGCGAAAGATAGCACGACAGCCACCTGGAAGCCACAAACACACGCCGATGCTTCTGTTCCACATGTCACTGAAGCTCCTGCCAGGTGTCGATATTTCCGCGGTTCGTTTAGGGTCGTACGTCTATTCAAAACAGTCACTCCTGCCTGCTGGGTGACGCCGATCGCCACCACTGTCATTCCTTCATGGCCAGAGGTACGGCTCACACTGGCTTTTTCCTTTGCAGTGGTAAAGCCAACCGCCTCACACTTTTAATATCCTGAACAGTCCTCGATGGTCCTGAACAATCGACATCGTCAGCCCGAAACGTCCCTTGAAATTTGAATACTGCGGATGTAATTAGACCAGGAGTCGCTGCTGGAAACAGGTGCTCCGACATGTGGTACAATACATGACCAGAAGTTCATTTTTAACACCAATATAATAGGCTATTCACCCCCCCCCCCCACCAACCATTCGGCTTTTTATAAATGTGCTGCAATGTGGCGACTGTAAAAAAAGTTTCAATCCCACCTCTCCAATTTGTTCCCTTTACATCCAACTTCATGTGCAGCTCAGCAGCAGTTTGGGATGACTCAGCAGATGTAAGTAGAGGAGGGTGGGGTAGGGGTGAGGGTGGGGGGGTGATGGGGGGTGGCCCACTTTGTTCAGTGCGGTAAAAAAGAAGCGCTTGCCACTCTGTGGAGGCAAAGCCAGAGAGACAAATCCCCCACAATCTCCTTCAGAGGAGCAGTGAAGGGTCTCTGAGCCCACCGCTGCAGATGCACAAGAGAAGACGCCCAGGACGGCTTGCGCTGCTCTGCGCGTGTCCAACCCCGACTGCGGTTGGGGGGGGGCGTTAATCCGAGGGGAGAGCAGTCCATGATTTAACCGGGCAGGCAGGCTGTCACTGGAGTCGGACTCGACTCCCTGGAGCCGCAGGCAGGAGATGGGACGCTTTACAGACTGTTGCCAATTAATGGACAATACATCCCACTCCTCCCATTAACACTCCAATCAGCCAGAAGAGCACTTTCAGCCCGGAACTGATCTCGCCGCGTCGCTCGCGGCGAATTTACAGCAGGTCATTTGCTCCATCTGCCATCAAGACAGTCCAGACTGAACTCCTCTCCTCCGCTCATTCCCTTCCTCTGCGAAACCTCCCGAAGCTCATCGCAGAATCTTAATCAAAGCATAACTGCAGCGTTTTATCGCGCAACCTTTGGTTTATGGGACACTCGGTCTGCAGGACGAGCGTCCGCCCCTGTTGGTCAAGCAATTCACTGCTGGTTTTCTGGAGCACTTTAGAAACGACAAGCACTTTGAGACGCAATTTATTCTTTCTGCACCTTTGTGCTACATACACGATCATATATGATCCTGCTGCACAAGATCAAACAAGATTGTGCATGTTTACCCAACGAAGTGACGGTAATTGGTACCAATCACTTTGCAGGGTTTGCATGGATGCAATCAAAGAAAAAGGAGCTCAAAGGAGAGAGTTGCCTCAAAAAATGATTCAGATTGTTGATAAAGAGCACAACCAAATGATATCCAAAATATGACTATTCAGCACTGCTCTCAGTCGTAATTACCCTCAGCTGTTCTCGGTTCTCCTTCAGTTTGTGACTCCGCCCTTAATGGGATTCGGTTTGTTGACACAGTCATCTACCGTTTTCCAGGTGCACCACATCCAGCCTGGCGGCCCCAATTGAAGGCAGCATGGCAATCATTGGGCGCACCGCGAGCAGGTCCGTCCTAACACACGCGTCCACGCTTGGTTTTTGGCGTCCCGGACTGACCTCTTAGGGGGGGGTTTGTTGGCTTGTTGTGCTGTAATAAGAGCTAAATTCCAAGACATGTGCAAATTTGATGATGGTCTTGAAGCCAAAGCGACCCAAGCGTGACAGACCGGAGGGTCAGGGCTAATTTTGACCTCATTAATCAAAAGGCAGCATGTGTGGACGGAAACTCTAAGAAAACACAAACGCGCGCTCAGAGGAGGGTCACATTTCAGCGCTGGTTTCGGACCGACCTCCAGCTGATAACGGACAGTCTGATGGACCGTCAGGACTGACGTCCACGATTCTTTCAGGAGCATCACAGAGCCACTTCCTCACACTTCGCAAGACTGCCTCTCAGCAATTCGCTGCCATCTACCGAATAAGGAGCCAAAGCAAAGTTCTGAGAGTGTCTTGTGAGTCGCTTAAGAACACGGCATTATTTCAAACATTCCTCTGAAGCCCAGTGATGAATGGAGAGATGCCAGGCTGAATTCTCCTTTATGTTGGAGATAAATGTTGACAGGACGATAAATATTCTAAATGCAACATATTGCTGGGTAGTGATAAAATCTACAGATTCTTTTGGATGAAATAAGCAGAGGCATTCAGACTGAGCATTTTGGCTTCACTTCAGTGATCAAAGTCCTGCAGCAGGAGGAAAAAAACTGGTTTCCTCCTTAGTTTAAATAAAATACTTCCATATCCCAAAAGTCTAATAAAAATGCAACAAAATAATGACGCTTAGAAATTTCATCAATCTTCTTGTGACATATTTCGACCAGTTCATGCTTCAAAATCAGAGATTTTCCGGCTTTATTCAACAGAACGGACCAAAATGTGAATTAATGATTAAAAGACTTCCGCTTGACTTTGGCAAGCGTTGCTCAGTTAAGAAGCACAGGGAATAAACATAATTAAGAACTCTACCAATGATATTTAAATTTAAGAAGATTAGGTTGTACTCATAGCGCAACATGTGTGAAAATCCCACTTTTCAGTGACAGCAAAAAAGCTGGAATAGGTGTATGATGTTTGAGAAGAAAGGCCTGAGGAACATGTTGCAAACTGGCAACCATCAAGTGAACCCTTTGACACGAGCTGGAGCAAAAGAGGAGCAGAGCTCCACGGCCAGGTTAGTCATTATGCTCGCAAACCACAAAAACCGTGATTTGTTGACGAAAAGCGAAGCGACCTTCTGGCGCTTTATCAGCAGTCAGCTCCGAAGCCAGCCTCTCTGATCGCATACATTTCCCAATGGAAAACATTTGGCAAACCACGAGACCGCAGCTCTGCCAAAAAAATGAGTGGGACTGCTGTGCAGCTGCAATCCGGCATTGATAAGAAAGCTCACTCAGGTATAACATTCCTCTCTTCGAGCTGTATCGCGGCTTTTTTTTTCTCTCCACCTCACGTGGGGAAGGTGTCACACATTGGCAAATATCGCTGTTTCAGCTTGTTTCGGATGGGCTGTGTTAAGGGATGGCCCAAAGTTTCCACATGAACAGAATTTTGACCTCATGATGAATTGCGTCCCAAAACCCCACAATAATTTAGATACCAATTGCAATATTTGTTGGAGACTTAAAAATCTTCAGCATTAAATGGCTCCAATTATCAATGAAATATAACAAAACTACAAATGTAAAAAACATCCTTTTTTCTGTGATACAGTGAAAATTAATGCTAGAGTAAGCAGCCCTGTACAAACTTGCACTGAAATCGGTGCTTCCCTTCCAACCCTCTCATTGGCTGCTGAGCCACTACGTCACGTGACTTCGGACAAATAATGCTGCATTCACAAAAACTCGGACACTTGCCACATTAAGTTCTCCAGTGAATGCAACACACAGAAAGCAACACTTTTACGATGAGTTCCGATAGGTTCCAGATAAAAACTGGACTCCAAGCGTTCCTGAGGCAAAACCTTCCGATGCGTGCAGCTGATGTCTACGTACGACACGCTGGGGTCAAAGATTCGCTGCTGCACAGCTGGTCTGCAACGGATGTGGCACGACTTTATGATGAAAGTAACTCACGGCCCCTTTTCCTTCCTCTGCTTGTGGACTTTCTTGTGGGCATCGTCGGACGAAGACTGCGGCTTGTTGCTCCTTCTCTTCATCGTGTAGAAGTGACCTGTGCACCGCCGCGAGGGTCACACTGTTTGGTCTACTTCTCTATGAGTCTGTGATAAGCTTCAAATAAAAGGTGGGTGTGAACGCAGAGCGACAGCTTCTTAAGGTAGCGCCGCTGCTCTCAGATTACACCAGCGCAGGACACGCGCTAAACGTTGGCGTCACCTTAAAAGCCGCACACATCGTGCTATTTACCTAATTGATGTGAAAGTTCACGTGAGTGGTCACACTAAAACTGCATGCTCTAAACAAAATGACTGCATTTATTGGGGATAAACGGTTTTATTGAGATATATTTGTATCTCGAAAGCTCTCGCTAAATTGTAATTCAAACGAAAACTATAGTTTTTGAATCATATAAGTGATCTCCATCTGTCCATCCACCCAGGCAGAGGAATCGGACCCCCAAGTAGTTGGAAGACCTTCTCTCCTCTTTGAATTTGGGGCTGGAGAACTGTAGCCGCAGACCCACCCCGAGGCCTGGTTCCAGGTTGGGGCTTCAATGCCGCCTGTCTGGACGACTGACAATTCCTTCCGTCTTGCTATCTCACGAGCAGTTTGGAGCCACGCTTGGTCTGACCCGTGACCTGAGTCCCGTTTGCCTCGGGAGGCCCTATCAAGGGGCAACTCTGTCAACACAATTCCCAGGATCCTATGGGTATTAAAACACTTTAATTTAACCAAAAACACTGACATTAGCTTAAATCTACAGTTTAAGCTTTAATACTACAAAGTATGGCCGTCATTTAACTGATTCAATGTTGTATCATCTTAGGTTTAAAGACTTAAGCACACCCAGCTTTAATTATTGAGATTAAAATTCCCCTCTCAGCACTTTGTGTGCACATCCTTTTTTGTGTGATGACAGACTCTCGTGGGGAAATAATCCATCTTCTCCACCACTCTGTCCACTTCAGGGTATTAGCTGATCCCAGCTGACACTGGGTGGAGACGCGGTGCCGTCGCCAGTCGAACACGATCACACTGGCAATCTGGCTTTGTCGCCGCAGTCGCCAATCTACAGGCGTGCGTTTGAATCGTGGGAGTAAACGTCAGCGTCTGCTGATCATCTCAACGAAACCGGAATATGCCTCGAAACCAAACAGCTCCCAAACAAAAACAAAGTAATGTGCCGTGACGGCTGAAGCTCCCGCAGTGAAGTCGAGGAAGAATGAGCACTTTTATCCAAACAATGTAAAACTGAACACTGTGAGTTTGTCTGGTAAAAATCTTTAATTCACAGCATGACTTCCTGATTATCTTGCACCAAAGAGCGACAAAATAACCTTGGTTAAAAAACAAACACAAGCTGTACATTTTCATTACATGTGAATCTATATAAATCATGTTCTTGAAATAATCATTTTCTCTGCAGAGGATATAATTTAAAATTGTGAGCTTGTTTACTTTGTTCATCGATGGTTTATTTCAATCGTCCCTACTTGGACTAAGTTGAATCTGGCAGCCTCGCATTCACCCACTTCTCTGGACCCCCCTCCTATGAACTTTGGGATCTCCTTGGGGGTCCCAGACAGCAGGTTGGAAACCACTGCTTACAAAGGCAGAACCCCAGGAGTCCACTATCACTGCTCGGGGCCCATTCCGTTATTCAATCACAGAGATGAAGTCCATGATATTGCACTTGTGGCAGTAACCCTCGGTGGAAGTATCCAATTACAACGTCAAACACGACACATTTTAATCAAACAACTCATTCCCGCTGCCTTGCTGCTCACATTTGAATAAAATTATGTTCGGGGGGGGGGGGAGTGAAAAAATAAACACGGACGATGTCGCAGATGACTTCTTCAAACGCTTTGCTGCTCAGGCTGCACGAGGGAGCCGACGGAGAGGCGGCTGGGTGCGGCAGGAGGGCCCTCGGGTGGCTCCTGGGTCAGGTACACGCCGAAAGTCACCTGGTTGTCCACAGAATGACAAACGGAGTCACGCTCGTTTCCATCTCCACGCGCGCACTTACACCAACACACATGAACATGCCGCCGCCGTCTTTCACCGACCTTGCCCTGGCGGTAGGCGGACAGGGAGATCAGCGGCTCCTTTGTTTTGGTCCCCGTTTCCTGGTCCACGCCGACCATCTGGCACCTCCCACACCGGCCTGCGACCTTTGGGTTAACCGCACAGGAAGCACAAACGTTCTTGTTTTTAGCAGCTCTTTTCACCACATTTGTAGATTTCATCGTTTAGCGCAAAAAAAGCGTCGGCTCACCGTGAAACGAGTGCTGCCAATAATCAAGTGCGACCAATTATCCTCCTCAAACGGTTCGGCTCCAGCGATGACTAAATTGGCTCGGAAGCGGCTCGTGACGTTCTGCGTGTCGAGGGGCTGATCGCCCTCCCGCCCGTCCTGCCTGGGAGACACGGACGTGGAAATTGCATGTTATTCATTTATCTTTTTTTTTTTCCCCAGCGCGGCCTAAACGATCTCACTGTGATGTAAATGTTGCCGGCGCTGCGGCGGCCCGATCGTTTTCTTTTCTTTTTCTTTTTTTTTTGCTGGAACGCCCGCGCGTGCCGAATGACATGACATGTGCTCAAAACCTGCAGCTCATTAGCTCCTTTATGAGCTCCACGCTGGCGCGGCTGATCATGAGATACTGAGCCTCGTTCACCAGGGACAGGGACGTGGAGGTGGCAGCTAGGAGAGAGAGAGAGAGAGAGAGAGAGAGACAGAGAGAGACTCGGTGTCATTACCCCGGAGATTTGTACCGTTTTCAGCAAAACATTTGGATTCGCAGCAGACTGTCACCTCAAAGGAAGGCTGACGTTCGAGGGGGTGTGCTGGGAGACGGAGGGAGGGGGGGGGAGGGGGGGGGGGGACTCAGTTGAAAACTGATGAAGATGTGCAAGTCACAGTTGGACTGCGAGTGGAAATCAATAAATTCCTCCATCAGATGTCTTCTTGAAATGTTCCAAAAGCGATTATTAAGTGACAAACTCCATCTGAGGACAGCCGCGACAAAAAAAAACAAAAAACAGTCAGCGGTTGCGGTGAGGATATTTTCTCCGGGATCAATAACACCATATAATATTTATTCCGGTAATTCAATTGACGCGTCGCTCATGAATAAAATGCTCCGGTAGAAATTGCTCGGCTGTCGGCGAGCCGGGCGGCGTGAAGGAACAACTTAATTCCTCCCCGCTGAGAGGGAGGCTTGTTGTGAGTTTCTGAAACGGCAGCGAGCCGTCCTGCTTGTTTATGTGCGGCGCCGCCAGCGAAGACCCAACACAGCTCCAGGTATTAAAGACAGGACTCGCGAGGGTTACTTTGGCGGCTACGGGGGGGAGTGCTGCTCAGACGGTAGGAACATTTGCCTAAAAGTACCTCGCAGCTCTGCAGGGAGGGGCCCCCAAAAAGACCGGAGAGAATAAGTCGAGATAAGCCTGAATTCGGAACGATAAAAAGACCTGGGCGTTCACTGGCCGGGGAGGATTCCATCCGAAGATGCATCTATCGCAATAGGAGACGTAAAGCACGTAAGAAAATGTCAAGTTGCGGCGGCTTTGACTCGACCGTGGAAGCAAAGTCGCCGGGATGAAGACAGATTTAGTTTTAAAAACGGTCGGAATTCGCACAGCAGCAGCAGCATTAGTGTGACGTATCCAGTGTCCGGCGACGCCACCCTTCTCTCAGTGCAGTTTAGTTGCTCCGAGTCTCTCTTTGATCCTCCCTGGTTGTGAAAGACTCGGGTTTTTTTCGGATCCCTCCTAACCAGCCTGATACCGCGAGCTTCGCCTTAAACATTTAAAACGAGAGAAATAAACCCAAAGTTCCTTCAATCAACCCCTTCAACTGCACACGCAGGGGTCACTCGTGTCACACCTGTTCCAACCTTTTACTTATTGCTTAACCATTGGTACTTTCATTACTTTTTTGTTCAACCAAGTCCCAAAACAAACACGTGCGTTTGGACTTGGTTGATAATTAGCACCCATGCATGACTTAAACGAATGCTTTCAACTTCTTCCTACAAACTGGGGCTTAAACGAAAAAAACTCCTAAAGTTGAGTTGCAATAAATTGTTTGTTTTTTTTGTTTTTAAAAGTGCAAACCGTTAGCGCAAACTGTACCAGCTTGTCAATATAGAGTGCACAAAAGGTCAAACAGAGGCTGACCTTTCTCTTTTTTTTAAAACATGATACTGACACCACTGACACCACTTTAAGCTCTTGTCTTGTTGCTTGTCGAGAATATCAGCATGTCTGCGTGTTCTGATGAGAAGACGTGCACTCACATCACGGCCATTTGTTCCATACGGAACGTGCTACCGACGAGCATGTTTGTTTCCTAAGTGAACTACAGGAAACACTGTAATTGCAGGTTCAAACTCCTTTAAACAGAAACGAAACAGTATTAATACATTTATCAAGCACTGCATTGCACCTGCACTGAATTAGGGGCTTCCCAGCGAGCAATACTTCTGTCCTATGGATGAATCACAAACACCGCATACATGCATATTCATGGCTATTCAGCAGACTGAACGAGGACCTCGAGAAAAGCTGCAATCTTGCAGTCCTGAAAATTACAGCAAATTTAATAAAAGCCGTGCAAATTACAACGAGTTAGCAATACTTCAAACTTAAACCGCTTACAAGTGAACGAGTATCATTTAGTTCTGCGTTTAATATATATCACTGTGTGTGTAGGGTGGGAGGATGGAGGAGGGGGGGGGGGGGGGGGCTCCTATCTTATAATGCAGCGACGGATCAGGTCCCTTATGTTTGGCCGAGGGGGGAACAGCTGCGCACATGGTGCGTCAGGAAAGGACCATGTGTCCTTTTAAAGTCAATTATCTTCCACGGGAACTTAAAACGCTCACAGTAAAACGGTGTCCTGGAGCCGGTGTTTCAAAGACAATCATAAAAACAAAGGAGAAACGTGACATCGCAGCTCATTTCGCAATCTGCAGATTTCTGGTCATCATACCGAGTCTCTCGTTTGCCCGAGTGGTCGCTTCACAAAACCAAATTTCTTTTTTCGAACCGTCTTATTTGAACAAGTTTCCACGTGTTTCTCAGAAACCCAGCAAAAACGCTGTTACTCTGTTGCCGATTTACATAAAATCCTTTTCTTTGACTTCAGGGAAAGACGGCAGCAGGACCTGGACGGCCTGTCCGTCGTCACAGAGCCTGTTTTCCCGAGATCTGTTCACCTTTTTCCCTGACCCAGACAAAGCTCGCAGGAGTTGAGCTCTTCCCTGTCAACACGGGGCAAAAGGGCTGGTTACCGATTACCTTTCTACCACATCCCTGGCTGAACCTCCACACACGTTAACAGTTTGGATGATCTCTGGTTATACAGTCAGCATACCTCTAAACCAGTGGTTGGAAACTCCACTTCAGAGGCCACGAGTGGCCAAGTTTGATTTAAGGTGGACCGGACGAGTGAAATTTTACCACCAAATCATCTAAATAAAGGGAAAAAATGTAAGAATATTCATGTTTATGTTGATGTTTTTACTTGTGTACAAGCAAAAGAGGAGGCCGGTGTTTCACAGCTGTCTTATTGCTGCCGTCTGCCGTTCGGTTCCCGATCGTGTCACAACTCCCTCTCCTTGTTCGCGAGTCAGTCTAGCGCAGCCATCACAACACCAAACACGCGCCTGAATGATCCAAACCTGGCTCGTTTTGAAGATAACGTTTCAATGTCTGTTTTCTCATTAAACATTCTCACTCAACAAGTGATTAAACGCTGTGCCGTCTTGTCCAAATGCAGCTTCGCCTGCTCGGGGAAGGAAAAAAAAAGAAACAATCCCGACAGGAACGATTAAATAAACAAGTATTGTATTGCATAAATGTAGACTGTGAATCGATTTTCTAAAAAATTGACTCATTTGTAAACTACATGAGGCACAAGCAGGCCTGGCTCAGAATCACTGGTCATTGTTTTCCATTAATTAACTCTGCTGTGGCAGCCCACCACCTTTTAATTTGGGCCGCCATAAGCCGGTAATTAGCCGCGAATATCTTTACACTTCCCAAACCAACATAAACATTATTGTGTTGCAGGGCAGCGCACGAGGGGGAAGCAGCTCACGGTGAGTGCTCCTCGCTCCACCCCCTCTCCTCCTTGCCCCCCCCCCCCCTCCACCTCCTCCTTCCCGCGCCGTCTGCGCGCACGCATGCTCGTCAACACGCGGTGAATTATTCATCGCTCCAAACACGACCGCAGGCTCTAACCCAGAGCTGAGACACGGAGCTGCCGCCGAATCACCGGTGGGAGCGTCCGACTTGGGGCGGGGGGGG
>JASSRZ010000014.1:17060172-17073023 GCA_032164315.1 Malacoctenus gilli
CCCCCCCCCCCCCCCCCCCCCCCCCCCCCCCCCCCCCCCCCCCCCCCCCCCCCCCCCCCCCCCCCCCCCCCACGCCTCTCCCCCCCCCCCCGTCACTGAGCACGAACATTACCTTTAATCCGGGTGAACTCCTGCTCGATCACGTCTCGGAAGTTTCCCCCATAACCGTAGTGACTCCAGAGCTGCTGGAAAGTTTCAAAAGTGCAAAGTTGGTGGAAATCCATCGATCGCTTCCAGCTGTGGAGGGGAGAGCCGCGCACAGAGCCGCGCACAGAGCCGCACACAGAGCCGCCGGAGGTCCACGCATTGCAGCACACGCTGGTAGCGGCCGGGTGAAAGTCCGCTGACCGTCAGCTGAGCCTGGTGTCCCCCCCGCAGCCCCCCCCCCCCAGCGGGACTGTCCCACCCGCAGGAAGACACAACATGTGACTACAGCGAGGAGTGGCGGCCTGCTGACAGTAAACAACCCACTGGGTTTATAAATGCGACGTTTGGACCATTTGTACAGCGGAAATAGAGTCACACTTCTGTCAACATGACAAACTCCACCGTAATAACAGTTCTGGCGTCACGTGACACCGTTTGACTCCGCCCACTGCTTTCACTTTGCCAACTTAAACTCGTCAGTGGCTTTATTTACATTCACACACAGAAAAAAACCCCACAATCTTAAAGTAATTAAAAAGCACAGCAGCGGCCAGCAAAAATGGTGAGTCATGTAAACAAAACCGTCTTTCGTTGAGTCTTAATAAAAGGTTTATACGCTTTTCAATAAAGATGATTTTGCCTCGTTTTAACTAAGTTTTGTAAAATATGAAATGTTTTGACTATTCTATATTGCTTTAGGTTTCTTTATTTGCAGATTTGCAGATATTACATTATCCCCAAAAAATACCATCTCTCCGCCATCACGTCTGGACTTACAGTGTGCGTGCGCGTGCGTGTGTGCGTGTGAGCATAAACCTTATTGCACACTGACCCATTGGGACACACGAAACTGTGGGCACAAGGTATGAACACTGGGTGTGTGCGCGTGCGTGCGTGCGAGAGAGAGAGAGAGAGAGAGAGAGAGAGAGAGAGAGAGAGAGAGAGAGACACTGTGAGGACAAAAGGTCCCTTCCAGAAAAATCATGAAATTTTCAGGTGAAGACATGTTTCAGGTTCAGAGTGAGGTGAAGGTTCGGGTGTTTGTTACTCAAGAGGTCATTATGGCTGAATTGTGTCCATTGCTTCCAGAATATAGGTGTATTTATTCGTGATAAATCTGCTGTATGCACGCCTATAGTCTGATATGTGTTTCATGCGTGCGTTTCATTGTTATTTGAAGGTAATGATTATGGTGCCTTCCCAAAAATGTGAAGGGTTTGACTTAGTTCTTCCCTGTTTGCGTGTGTACGTGCATGCGCGCGTGCATGTGTGTTGTAAGTAGTCGTGCTCTGAATGTAGAGAGATACTGCATCTATAATTACTTCTCAGGGTGCAAAGCTTCACTTCACTGCAATATACAGTGTCAATAAAAAAGCTAATTGTTTCAAGCAATACTTGACTGCCTCCTGCAAACAGCATCATTCCTACAAGAGCACCGATCACGGCACCATCCGGCTTTAATCCCATGAAAGGGTAGGTGGTTTCATTTTGCATGATCTCAGGCCCACTAAAAGAACATTCTCACTTTGTTCGAATAACAAACGGACCACATGAATGTTTCATCCCGTGGGTGGCGGAGTTCCCGTCCGAGATGTTCGAAATCAATACAACTTAAAGTCGCGGTAACCGATAACTCGGGCCGGCTCGGAGGGCTCGCCGCTCCACGGCGACCTCGTTACAACCAATCGGGCTCCGTTCCTGCCTGACGAGCAAGGAGAGGAGGACTCTGACCACAGCTGACCTGCTCTCAGTATGTTAAGACGAATATTGATTGGTTTGCACTAATCCTCTGTAATGATTTCTCTGTTACTCAGGCAGCCCTCAAAACACCAATTATAACACCATCACCGATGATACTGAGAGACTCGTGAGCATCTTTTTAATAAGACTTTTTCAGTCCAGGCAGAATTACGTGTGCACGTCAGTGTCCTCATTTATATTTTCCCCGCTGATTTAAAAAAGTAAATAAAATAAAACACTTCAAATCTACTCTGACTTCAGTAACTGTAACTGATTACTCCAACAATTCCCGGCAATCACCTCGCTTGTAATCCAATTACACCCAATCCTCGACTCTGTAATCTTGTTGGCACACAAGGTAAATAGAGGGGAGGAAATTAGTCACGAGTGATCGGCGTGAAATGCTCGATCGTCTCACGGCGTCTGAAGAGGATAGACGCCGTCGCACAGTCGGTCACATGTCCTCGTCCCTGACAGCCTGAGCGGCGAGGATGGGGGTGGAGGGTGTGTGTGTGTGTGTGTGTGTGTGTGTGTGGGGCGGGGGGAGGGGGGGGGGTTCCTTGACGAGACGCGGTTTGCCGCGCACGTTTCTGAACTTTGCTTGAACCTGGTTCCCACACCTCTGACCCAGACTCCTCGGTGCAAGCGTCTCCCCGAAACGGGGAGCGTGTCGGGGAAAAAAAACCCAAAAAACACGGCGCCTCACGGGATAATCTTCATCTTTCCCGTTCTCGTGCGAACGTCCCGTCGTTTTTTTCCCCTCCTTTTTTCCGAAAGAAATACAAGTTGGGAGTTTGTTCTTCAGTCCTCGTCTGGGAGCGAGTGCACCATGTTCTGCCCCGATATCTGACAGACAGCCGTGAGGCTCACAGCAGCCATCATTGTCTCCGTGCAACGCACTGCATAGTAATTAAATATGCCACTTATGCTTCACTGATTCGTTTCCTTCACGATTTTGGAGCTCAGCTGAATACATTTTTTTTTCTCTCCTCGGTGCAGAAGGGCGGTATTGTATCCAGTATGGCCTCATTACAAGGGCAGAGGGGCTCGGCGTGGGGGGAGGGCAGAGGCCGTGAGGCGGGAGGGTGGGGGGAGTAGAGAGAGAAGCACCCCGTGAAGACATTGTGCTTAACATCACTAAATACCTCAAACGCCACATTGTCCTTCCCAGCCCTCAATTAGTCGGGTTCCTCGTACAAAGCAGCGATTTCATACGGGGAAGATTTATTTTTAGAGAAAATCCGGCCCTGCGCAGGCAGGAAGCTCTCGGAAAACCTAATGAAGAACATAGCAGTCATGCCGAGTTGTTAGTCACAAAGCTACATCGCTTAACAAAGCTTCTCTTCTTGTCTCTCTGCATTTTTTTCTTCTTCTTTTTTTTTCGCAGGCTGCAAAAAGGCGAAGACCTTCCCGGGCTTTCCTCCCCCACCCCCACCCCCCCCAACCCCACCACCACCACCACTTTTTTTCGGCCGCGGCGGCTGTAACTGTAGCTGGCTGCATCGGCGCTGGACAGCGTCCAGCCGAGGAGGCTCTTTGCTCTGCCCTCAGGCCCCCACTTCGGCTCGTGGAGCTCCGTGCGGAGGAACGCCTCTTTGGTGGCTGTGACAGGGGGAATTAGGCAAGAGATGCGGGTTCACTTGCCCTGCGTAGGGGCTTATCTTGGGCTAAGCTGAGGGGACTAATAGCAAAGCCTGCCTCCGCTCCAGCCGGTCTGAGGGCACAGGGAGCCATCTGTCCACTCTGTGGATAACTGACAACAAAGGGGGGCAAACACTGGACACGGACGACCAACTCAAAGGCCGTTCCTTGGAAGAGACCAGAAAACAACGGCGAGGACAAGCCAGCGTCCTGGGCACCAGGTCGGTATTTACACTCACCATTCGTACATCACAGGCCTCCTCCTCCCAGGTTGGAGGTGCACGGCCGTGTCTGGTCCCCGGCCGCTTTGTTTTTGTTGTGTACTGCGGTGGAGTGGAGCTTTGCGCCACAAAGAAAGTTGAACTTGTTGGTTTTCGGAGCACTTTTAATGGAAGCTGAATAATGGGAGGCTCGCTTCTTTTTTTTTTTAATGCACCACTCCTGACTCCCATTAGGCTGAGATAATTTGAGCTGCCTGTTTTCCTGCACTCTGCTGTGCTGTAAATGCATTTTGTTGTGCCGCTCTCCTCAGACACAGACCGGGCAGGAATTAATTACCATATTAAACCAGACATGTGATGAATCTCCAATAATGCAACCTTTGTGTTGAGGGAGGAACGCCATGCTGTCAGGCCGCACGCATATCGTCTGATATGTGGTGGCTATAAATAGACTTGATTTAAGGAGTGATCCCTGCTGAGTCTCAACAACAACAACAACAAAAAAAAGCAAAACATTGTGATCAAGGTTTGGATTTAATTTCACGCCTTTCCCAAGGAAATAGAAGGAAAATCTCGAAGTCACTGTACGCAACTTAATGACAAACACGTTATATAATCCTATCGAATGGTGTCGTTTCAACATTGCAGCTCTCAAACTAGTCAGACGTCCTTTGTTGTGGCCTTAGAGTTTGAATACATTTCCAAATGAAATCCTTCAAGTAATCCACTTAGACATTGTTTTTTATTTCCCTCAAGGATTACTGCCCCGCTTTTTATTTTTTTCCCCCCCTTTCCTTCTTCGTCTTATTCTTCCTCCTATCATTATTATTATCATTTTCTGAAGTACACTTCTGCCTGTCAGTGATGTGGAAGCTGGCTTCCTGTAGATTATCTGTTCCATCATGTACACTCTGTGGGTGCTGTTTTTTCACTGGCGTTCTGTTGGGAAGTCTTGAGTGGGCGCTGACGTGCTAGAGGTGACAGAAATAGGTCAAAAGGGTCTTAGCATTAACCAAACAAATCCCAGCCTATAGGATTAGACGGAGATGTTGCTGTTTATTTGATGTATTCTCTGCAACTTGGTGGTGGAACACAGTGGGGAGACCGGCTGAGTCCCTCGTTAGTGGGGAGACGCCATTCACTTATTCATGGATATTATTCGGAACGAGTCCTTGCGCTCAGTCCGGTGTTATCAACAGTGGAATGTGCGGGAACAATGACGTACTGTGGACTCGTCTCGGCGATGGAAACCCCGTTTGATTCGCTCGCCGTCACAAAGCGAGCGCCCGTTTTTCAGCCCCCAAACGACTGACTGAAGCGCGTTTGTCAGTGGTCGCACGCGTGAGTCAAACGTACGTTCACGTTGGGTTCTTTGTTTCTGACGGCCTTGTCGACAAACGGCAAAACAGAGGATTCGTTATCTGCTGGCTGGTGTGAGAATCTAAGGAGCCGGGGTCGCGGGGGAAAGGTCGGAGGTCGCTTTGTTGCAGCGTTCGTCTGCGAAGGGCGGTAGCTTGTTATCTTAGCTTAGCCCCGCACAAAGCCTGGAAACAGTAGGAAGCGGCCAGCATGGCTGTGCTCAAAGGTCACTGATCCGTCCCTTGGAGCAACAACTCCTGGTGGGCCGGCGGCCGCCGGGCAGCGGACCGCCAGGCAAACAGACACCGGAAGAGTAGAAAGAAAAGTTTTCACCTCCATCGCCGACGGAACGAACAAATCGCTGCTTCTTCCTGTGTCGGGTCTTCGTGGAATGCTAAGCTAACTAGCTGCTGCTTCCAACACACGTGAAGCGCCTGATTAAAATCTCATCACACTGAGTCACGTCACGTGAATTTCTACTTCAACAATTTATTTGAAATATATCTTAGAGTATTGTTGAAGCCTACAAGTAGTTTAAAATGAAACTGTTCATTAATGGAGCAAATCCTCAACGCATTTTGTAGTATGTTGCTATGCCAACCGTCTTATAAAATAATAAAATAAACATGAAAATATAGCATATAAAAACATAAACTGGAGAGTCTAAGTATAAACAAAATACAGGAACATGCACGTTCTTTGAAAAACAACAAATAAAAGTAAAGCATTTCAGAAAATACTGAAAAAAGAACAATAATAACAAAAGGCTAAAACGGAAAACCGATTTTTTTTTTGTTGTGACCGTGATGTTTATTCATAAGAAGTCTGCAGAACTGGCAGTAAGTCATTTGTTCACCGAATGGGGAACAAGGTGTTAAAAATTCATTGTATTCCCTTTTTTGTGCTTATTGTCAACAAGCGCGTTTCAAATGCCCACAACATCGCTCAAACTCGCTGAAACAACGGCTCTAGGTTGTCGTTACAGATGTACCCGTTTCGCATGAGCGGCAGAATAAAAGTGAGCGATGTCTACACGATATCTGAAAGTCGTTCTGAAGTTCAACTCCAGGCTGTAAATATCTGTCGTGACGTCTCATAAAGTCTTGTGATTTGTGTTGGCGAGAAAAGTTGCCGCGAATATCTCCGAAAAATACTTTTATCAAGATACACTTGAGCTGAATTATAGATGGGCGCGGGGCAGATCCAGTTCGACCGTTAAACGTTAAAACGACTTGCCGCCGTGAATCTATCGTCCGCATTAAAGGGTGAGGACAAGTTTCACGTTGGCCCGAAAATTGAAGCGGCCTCCTTTTTAAATTACCCTCTTTTCCATTTAGATTATGTTGTTTGTTAGTGACAGATTTTCCATCTTATCAGAGCAGCTGTTGAAATAAATGGAAAAAAAAAAATCACTTCTCAGGCCGGCGTTGATCTAATAAACAGCGTGACCTTGGTCCCTTATAGACTCCAAGTCCTCTCTCTGTCTGTTATGGCCGCAATAAGCTGCTCATCCTTCATTGCATTGAGACGCTCTTTATTTGTTCTGCAAATACAAAGAATTGGACACGCGGCCGCAACAGAGCCGGCATTGTGCGGTGTCAGTGTGATATTAAGAGACGACTCTCTCTCTCTCTCTCTCTCTCTCTCTCTCTCTCTCTCTCTCTCTCTCTCTCTCTCACACACACTATCTCACCCTGTCACATATACACAAGTGATTATGTGGACACGGCTTTGACGTCACCATCACAACAAGCAGCAAAACGCAACTTCCAACAAGTTATTAGGGAAATCTTAGTTGTTGGTACCCCCCCCCACCGACATCATAGGATCTGTGGGCTACTGCAACGCTACAGCTCTGAGCAAGGGGGGGGGGGGGGCTTCGACTTTTCTTATTCTGAATCTTGACAGTCTGTGGAATCAAACCCGCAACCTCGAGGCAGGTCAGACCTGCAGATGACAAGCGGGGGAAGTTTTCCAGGTGTCGGACCCCTTCAAAAAGAGGGGAAAACGAGGGGCTACACACACACACACACACACACACACACACACACACACACACACACACACACACACACACACACATCAGTCGCTCCTCAGACCTCCACAGTGGCTCCCTTTGTGTCTTATCTCATCCGGGAGAGTCACACAACTTGTGTTTAGCTGGAACTAAAGACATGGTCCCATGTGAAGATCGCGCCCAGCGATAGGCTTATCTCCCCCCCTGCACGACGACACGATGATCAGGCGACAAACAACAATCGTCCCCCCAGACACCATCAGGGACTTTTTTTTTTTTATCTTTTCCTTTCTGGAGAAAACGGCTCTTTCTTTTTTTTCTCGACATAAAAGTGGCTGTTGCAATTTTTTCTCGCTCCCTCCACATCAAGCCTAGTTAAGGTAACGATCTGTATCGTTTTCAAACAGAGATAAATTTCATTCATCCCCCCTTCCGCCGATGGATTCCAGAATGAGGCTTCAGCCTCATACCCACTTCAGAGGCGCTTTCACATTCGCTTTGTCTGCTCGCTCTCTCCCAGGAAGACCTTGCTGAGTGCAGGAAATAATGCAGTTCATATTTTCCTGCAGCTGCACTCATTCGGCTGTAATAGGCAGGAGAGCAGCAGGGCAGTAAGCCCGAGCAGCGGCGATTATTCCTGATGGCGCGAATTAAATGGAAACTCACCAAAACAAAAAACGCCAAGTAAAATTATTACAGTGCTATTTGTCCTGCAAATAAAAAAAAAAAGCTCCTACAGACTTCCTCTGAACTTGCTGCAATTTTTAACCCTTTAACGTCCTGCTCAGCCATATGGTAAGCTTATTTTTAGGTCACCGAATTTGATCCTGATCCAAGAAATCTTTAATTTTTTTGCTTTATTGTTGATTAACAATGAGAAATACAAAGAAACTGCAAAAATGAATTAAACTAAATTCAATTCAATTAAATTTAATCAAATCCAATTAAATCCAATTAAATTAAATTAAATTAAATGAAATTAAATTAAATTAAATTAAATTAAATTAAATTAGTAAAGGTGGTTGAGCTACTTTTCACACAAAGAATTATATTTTCATCTCTGCTCTGTCAATGGGATGAGCAGGATGCAAAGGGTTAAAAACAACCGGAGAGGTGTTCACTTGGAAGCGAATGGTCGTCTCTCCAATTTTACAAATGATTTCCTGTAAAACTACATCCCTTCTTACCCGCTGGCCACTTTGTTCTTCCTTTCCTTCTTTCTTTTGCAGAGATTTCACTTGAAGGCCCCGCCCCCCCCGCCCCCCCGGAAACACACCGATATGTCTGACAAGGAAGAAATGGCTTCAGATGGGAGTCTGAATGTTACGCTGACGCTGCGGCTGCTGATGCATGGAAAGGTAAATTCGCCGCGCCGCTCTGCTATTGGCCCGTAATTGCGGCCACGATGTTCACATCTGCTCCAGACGGGAAGCGCCGAGCGCGTTGCCATTTACTGAATTGCTGTTGTCTTTTCATTCACAGGAAGTTGGCAGCATAATTGGGAAGGTAGATTTATATTACAAACCATCAGCATTCATTGACTCTCGCCGTGTTCTGGCTGATTGTCTTGTTAGGTTTTTTCCTGATAAGCCTAATCAGGGTGACTTCTCTCCTAATTGTTTTCAGAAAGGGGAAACAGTGAAGAAAATGAGAGAGGAGGTGAGTGTTTCGCTCTTTACATTCTCCGGCTGGAGACGCGCGTCGGCGGCAAACGAACCGCCGCGTTCCAATAATTGGCGCCTTTGTGTTCGCAGAGCGGCGCGCGCATCAACATATCCGAGGGATCGTCTCCGGAGAGAATAGTCACCATCACGGGACCCACCGAGGGCATCTTCCGAGCCTTCGCCATGATCGCGGAGAAGTTTGAAGAGGTGCGCCTGGAACAAAACCGCTCACTTCTCGCGGTCCAAATGCAACGAAATTGTTGAAGAACTTGTTGAAAAAAGGACAAAAAGTCACTGAGAAACTGAAACGCAACCCCTCGCGGAGAAAAAATCCGCCCAACATCCAGTAAAAGTTGGCGTCGTCTACAGTCGGCAAAAACTGCATATTTCTGAATCCTCCCCCAGGACATCACCGCGGCGATGACAAACAGCAACGTGACGAGCAAGCCACCTGTGACACTCCGGCTGGTTTTCCCTGGGAGCCAGTGTGGCTCCCTGATTGGCAAAGGAGGCTCCAAGATCAAAGAGATCAGAGAGGTGGGACCCTCCTCTGCTGTTTTTTCATCTCACTTTTTCCCAGCAGAAACTTGTTTCCCTGCACCCAAACGGGGACGTGGCGCTCGGTCCCTGGTGCTCTGACACCTTGAGTATCAAACATTCGAGTCAAACTTTTCTTGTTTTCCTCTGCCGTGAAAAAAAAAAAAGTCAGTTTCTTCTTCTTTTTTTTTATTTCTTCATCTGGTTGCTGCTCATAAAAATCCCCCTGATTATGCCAGTAAAGATCGGCGGAGGCTGCACACTCATTCTGAATGGACAATATTTGTGCGCGCCTCTTCAAATATTGGAGCGCACATTGCTGTTTGGCGTGCAGCTGCTCCCTGCATGTCGAAACGTGTCCGGGGTAATTTGTGGGTGCTCGAAACAGCATTTCAATTTTGGGCGCCGCCGCCGCCACGCGCTTCCCAGCCATAAATACGCTTTGTTTCCTCCGTTGTCTTGGCGATGCGAAGACCACGGGCGCCCAGGTTCAGGTGGCGGGGGACATGCTGCCGGACTCCACGGAGAGGGCCGTCACAATCTCTGGCACTCCGCAGGCCATCACTCAGTGCGTCAGACACATCTGCTCCGTGATGCTGGAGGTAAGCGCTGTCAAGCCGAGATGATTTTCATCTTCGGCAGCTCCGTTTTGGGCTGCGACGTGCGTGGCGGTTTATTTCGGATGTGGCGGGAGGTGTTTGCTGGCACATTTTGAGGTATTTTCAGGGATAAACCTTTAACCTCCTGTCACGCCGTCCAATGGCGACAGTCCAGTTTATAAACTCAGAATCACTGGTGTGAGGTGAGAGAACGTTAGTTTCTCACATTTCAAACAGATTCGGACTAAAACACTTTTCGAGAGTAAAGATGCAGACCTAGAACACTGCCCGCTACTTTTATTTTGAAGGTTTCAGCTTTTGTATGTTGGTGAGTGTGTTTTTTTGTGTGTTTCGCCAGTGAATTACCAGTGCTTAGCTTCACTGTCACATCCAAAAAGGGTCAAAATCCTTTCTTGGAAACAATCTTAACATTACACTTAATACTGCATCTCTGCCCCCTCTCATGCTTCTGTCATCATTGTGACAGCCACTAGGGGTCGTCGCGAGGCTTTTTTGTGGAGACAATCTGTCTACTCAGCTGTTAAGACTGACGAGAACCTTTCAGGTGACCTCGTGACGTTTAAAGATGCTCAGTTAGTGAAGACATTTTATAGAGCAGCAGCGATGTTGTCTTCGTCCCGTTCCTTCTCGTCTTACAGCCAACTGAACCTGCTCTTCACATTTGCTCTGCTTTTTCTGCCCTCGAGCTGCCTTTAAACACAGCGGCACGCGGTCCTAACATACTGAAGCCTGCAGCGGGGGATGTGACTTTACATTCGACTTTTCCCTTCCACTTGACCTCTTTTCATCCTGATCAAAAACCCGCCACTTCAGTGTGGGTTTTTTCTTTTTTTTCTTTTCGGCTGCGTACTTTCAGTTGTAGCTCGCCTCTCTTGGCTCCAAGGTTTAAATGTGACTTTTCTCGGTACCATGAATAGTCGTATGAAAAGACTGAGCGCCGGGCTGTGAAAGGGAGACGCCGGTTCTCTTTCGCGTTAATGTTTCTCTCCCTGTCTCCGGGCTGCAGTCTCCACCCAAAGGAGCCACGATTCCATACCGTCCTAAAGTCATGCCCGTCGGAGCCCACGCGGTGTTAGCGCCACAACACTCCGCGCAAGTAAGTGAAATTCAGCCCTGATTTAAGGTGTGTTTTAAAAAAAAACAGGCTGCTGTGAGATCCGGGAGTCAGTGACCATTAGGTGTCATTTCACTGCTCGAGGGACTCGCCTGTGTAGTTTCGCGGCGATAATCGCCACACAGTGCCACGTTTGAAGCTGAGGGGACCTCAATATAAAGAGGCACGGAGGCAAACGCGCGTTTACATCGACGACGCCGGTACCTGAGAGCTGTCGTGACCAAAGCTCGTGTTCTGCCCAGGCCGGGCGCGCTGCTGTCCTGAATTTGGCACAGTCTGCTCTGACCTATCAGACATCTGTTTATGTTATTGGATTTTTCAGCCACGGCCAAAGAGGGGTATAAAAAAAGAGAGGGAGAAAAAGAAAACAAAACATCAGAACACCCCCCCCCCCTCCGCCCTTCCAAACCGATGACATTTAGATGGAATTCAATCAGATCTATACACATTAGAGGTATGGAAAGGAGGGCAGGAATGGATTTTCCGCCGCTCCGGGTTCACTCCTCATAGCCTGTGACAAATTCGTATTCCAAGTGACATGCTTCAGCACGTCTGCGCCGCCCCCCTGCCCCCCCCCGTTATATAACCGCGTCTCATCTCTGGTTCCTCCCAGGCCTTCGCGATTCCGGGGCAGTATGCTTTTGCACATCAGGATGTAAGTATTTGACTCATTGCGAGTGACTGACATCTGTCCTGATGACCTACTCCTTGCCCGCCCCCTCCGAGCCACCAACACGCCCTCTATGTACCCTCCACTCGGCGACGACGAAACTGCAGCAACCCCGATCTGTTGACATTACTAACACTAACCCACAGTAGCGGCATGCTTAGACTGAAATGGAAATGCAGATCTTACAACTTGATGATCAGTCGTAGCTTTGTAGCCGGGGGATGTGACTGTATTTTCAGATGACGGCTGCGAGAGAGAAAAAAAAAAGTCGGCATGCTTTTCTGAAGGGAACGAATCTCCGCACACTGACACCATCTGTGATGTTTGTGAACTTCAGACCGGCTCTGTATTGTAGCTGTCAGCTCCTCTGAAATAATCCAGTTTGATTGGTTAGCTCTAACTTCCTTCCTACCCTGCAGTTGACCAAGCTTCACCAGTTGGCTATGCAGCATATCCCCCTCCCTTCCCTTGGGCAGAGCAACCCTACCTTCCCTGGTACGTACCCACGGCTCCCCGGGGAGGTCCATCTATCCCTCTGTCTTCACTCCTCGTCAAATCACACCATCAAAACACCCCTGTCACTTCAGCGAGGATCAAGGATGTCTTCATTCTCTCAGAGTTTACCGACTCCTTCACAGGTTTTTTTTTTTTTGTTTTTTTTTTTAAGTAGAGTGTGGCTTCACGGAGACACACACACACATACACACCGAAAAAAAAGACCTGTTATGATTTGCACTGGTTTTTGACTCGATTCGTGCCGGCAAAATAATACAAAAGAAGAAAAAAAAAAAGCGAAACAAACAAATAAAACTGTACAAAAGGACAGCGAAGCTTTAAGGTTAAGCCACTGCCACTTTTTTTTTTTTATTACCAACAATCTTCAAAGTTATTCTCCTGAAATATTTATAATCCCAAAGAACGCGTGACAGACGGAAGCAGGCGGCATGAAATGCGAAGGAGAAACAGACAGCAGCTTTCTCTGAGAGGGAAATGTGGAGAAAAAAAAAATGACGGAAATATTTACACGTTCGTAAATATTTCACCATTTCCTCACCATTTCCTCACATCCTCCTTCGAGTTTTTTTTTTGTTTTCCGCTCCATTTGCCCGATCTCCCTCTCC
>JASSRZ010000014.1:17083312-17100651 GCA_032164315.1 Malacoctenus gilli
CGGCCCCCCCCCCCCCCCCCCCCGTTGATCGGCGTTGTCATAAATTGAAGTAGACCTCAAAGTAAATTGTTGCGTCCCCCCCGTCCCCACCCCCTCTCCCCTCGTGTGCCGTCGCCTGGCATGTTGGCCTGTTGGAACAGTGCGAGGAGGAGGCGAATCTGTGATGTGCAATAAATGAAGTGCACACAGTTGCGAGGGGCATATTGTCTGTCTGAGTTAATTCGAGCCCCGAGGAGCTGGTTTTCCTCTCAATGACATCCGCTCTGATGCTTTACAGAGGGACAGTGGCAGGAGCTTCGTTCTGCAGTGTGATGGGACTGTGATGTTTGCTTGTTTTCTTGGGTTCTTGTTGTTTTTTGTTGGGTTTTTTTCTCCCTTTCGCAGGCTTATTGTCAGGCCAACAGTGTGAACAAATAGCAGACCAGCCTCAAAACAAGCATCCAAACAAGGCGCCACGCTGGCGCCGCATCACCTTCTGGTGCCGCTCTCTTCTCCTGTCGCCGTCAAGTTTCTTTCTTTTTTTTTTTTTCTCCCCGGCGCGATCGCATGTGCAAATTGGCCTACTTATCCTTTCTCAAACGCCACTTCGTTTTAATTAGGACTAAAGGGGGAAATTGCCGCGGAAATAAACAAACAGAGGCGAAAAGACCTCAGCTCGGGTGTGGAAAATTCCTGGAGATGAGTGGCTCTGCCTCGGTGCATTTGGCCCTATTTATAGCCGTATTGTGTGAGCGAAACGGCGATCAACCTCCCTGGAAGAAACCTTTCTGAGTGACATCAAAAGAGGACGGAGGCAGCACGCACTGAGGTCAGCCTTTGCTCAGCTGACACCGTTTGCGTTATTGAAGCCTGGCCAGCTCAATTCATATGAATAATAGCGCCGTATTAGCGACGGTGGGGCGGGGTGGGGTGGGGGGGGTTGCGACCAGAAATCCTGGGGCTGTTGTGGTCAGGACTTCATCTTTCCAACCGGCCCCGCTGTGCAACCACAACCACGATAACTCACCAGCCAGGGATCAATGCGACGGCGAGCGTCGTCGAGGCGAGACCCGACGGCCGCGCCGCGTGCCCCCCCCTCCCTGATTAATCATCGGCGCCGCACCTCAGTGGCCGGCCTGGCCGCGCTCGCCAGGCCCGGGTTGTAAACACAACTCTGGCCTCTGACAGAGAGGATTGTCTAACAGCGGCGTCGGTAATGACCGCGCCGCTCCCGCTGCCAAACACCCAGGCTGATGTCGAGTTCCTTCAATTTAGTGCAACATTTAAATGTCAGCGTGAACGCTGGAGCCAACCTCCAAACTGCAGCATTAGCAGCAGCAGCAGCGGCGGAGCAGCGACTGCAAGCATTTCAATTTGCAATGTTAATCATGCTGCAGAATAACAAAATGCAACTTTATTAGAGGGGAGTTAATTAAAATATCCCGCAGCAGTCTCCGTTTTCATGGCCGCCCTGCTTGTGTGTATAATTGATGTTAACTGCGTGCGGAGGATTGGAAGGCAGAGCCCGAACAGGTGATGTTTGTGCAGCGAAGGAAACAGATTTCAATATGTGGCACATGGAGGTGCTGCTCAGAAGGCTCTTTGGCCACTGTGGGTGTTTTGCGGGTGTGATATGATTCCCTCCTCTCCCTCTCCCTCTCCGGAAACAGACTCCGAGCTCAGTTTCTGTGGATCTGGCTTCATTCAATCAACAGAAAGTCGTGTTTTTTTTGTGTTCCCGCCAGCGCGAAATCCGCACGGAGCGTAAAACGTGTTGCTTCAGAGGGGGGAGAGGGAGGAAAAAAATGCGTAAAATTTAATTGCGGCCTTTTTTTTTTCTTCTCCAGAACGTTCGGAAGAACGGTACACTTGGAGGAGCACATTGACTTGCAGTGAAACGCAGCATTGAACCATGTGTTTACCTTGACACTGGCTGTTTGTCCCCATTCCAGCCTTATAAAGGGAGAAAGAAGCTGCTCTTTTCTTTTTTTTTTTTCTCCCCTTTTCGAAATATCCAAATGAAAACTATTTCGTCGAGCGTTCTCGGGTGAAAACCTGTCTCTGTGCTGAAAGAGGAGATATGCGCGCTGAAAGTGAAAGCGGGCAGAAAAAAAGCCCTGAAAGGGTATTTAGACACCAAATCAGGCAACCTAACTTGGCATTTCAGTTATTATTGGTGACATGAATTGAAGCAATCACGTCGCGCTTGCAGGACAGCGGTTTACAGACGGAAACACACCGACCGCATCGCACTTCGCTGGGACAATATTAATATCCGAGGCCGGCCGCGTTCCTGGGAGCTGGCGTTTATTATAAACTTGTAATATCCAGCGCCAGAAATCCAAACACATTAACATGAAATGATAAAGGCTCACTGCGAGCACGAGGAAACTGTGCTCCACGGCGGCCACATTTATAGATTTTTGTTTGTGCAAAACGCCTGCTTTACAAGTGCGGCGTCCCAGACCTCCAACGGCAGGAACGCAGCGCTTCCCTGTTGTGGGCGGTGGGAGCGCGCCCACCGGTTCAAATTCGGCGCTTTTGAATCCAGTTTATACAATCAAAGGTAAAACACACGCGGACGCGTTTTCGGCTGGTCGTCGTGAACTCAGAAACCCCCTAAAGAAGTTGGTGCGTACACGTATAACCGCAGCGAGCTGCTCTGCGATCGTAACTCGCTGAAGCTTTATTTCTTATTTTCATTCCGGCGTTGCATTTAAAGGGGACAGGGCCGCCCCCCCCCCCCCCCCAGCTGTGGGGGCTTCCAACAGAGGCCTCCCCCGCCGTTCCATGCCAGGTCTGAGGTCAGCGCTGAGAGCTTTCACATGGCCGGCCCCCCCGGAGCGTCCGCTGACCGTAAGCCGCGGGAGGAACTACAAAATAAAACGCTGTTCTTTGTAAACGAGCCCGACGCGCTCATTAAACTTTAACGCTATGATCAGAGAGGCTTTACCAACTTGTGCATTCGAGATGTTTCAGTATTGCCACGACACGGGGGGGTGGGGGGGGGGTTGTAGTTAGTGTTCGTGTTTACACAAATTGTGCTTGTCTCATTATTTATTCATCAAAAATCAATTTTAAAGGCAACAAGAGGAGCGTTCTGTTTTTTACTGCCGTTGTTGTGCTGCTTGTTTCCCCCAAAAAACTCTCTGGCAGTTTAACACAGTCGTGCTGCATTTCAAATATAGTGGCTCAGACCCTCAGTCCCTGGAGCCCCCTCGAAGAAACGCTGTGGACCCACCCTTTTCTGAGCCTCTCCGATGGGTTATTTGCTAAAACTTTGCCGTGGAGCCAAGCACCGGTGGAAACGCACAGCATACTAACGTGTAAAAGCAAGAGCCTTCAAAATAAAAGCGGTTTCAGGGGTCTAGATTGCACAAACTGTCTCAGTTTGGTTTTTTCTTTGACGTTTACGATCTTAATTTTTGACAACCTGGAATCTCCACCCTAAGGGGGTCCCGGACCCCAGGCTGAGAGCCTCCTACCCCAGAAACACTCCTTTAGAGGCTCGTTTTCTCACTTTGCAAACCACTTGGAGCCTTGCGTGGTCGATATGGAAACGGGGAAGCTGTGCGTCCTTCAAGAAAAAAAAACAACCCCCAAACAAACATGGAGCTAATTTCACCCCGTTAATAACAGTTTGTTTTCCAGGGATAATTATTTGGTGCTGACAAGTGTTAATTGGAGAGTTTGTTTTTCCACTTACTGAGCGGGGCTTTTTTTTTTTCGCTTTGAAGTGGGTGTTCGAATGTGTTGCAAGTGTGAATGAACTCAGCGATGTGAGCTTATATAAAGTCCGCTGCCGCCGCTGACTGACGCCTGCAGCCAGCCGTCGGCGTGCGGTTTTCTTTTTGAGGAGCCGGTGACCGACGGCGCCGCGGGTTCGCGTCTCGCTGCGCGTTTAACAACCAAGCTGCCGCATGAGGATGTGCCGTCGAGTGAAGCGCGATGGCGGCGGATCACTTCGCGCACCCATCACACTCTGTGTGCGCGATCGAACCACAAGCTCGCACACAGTTTTGCAGAGACACACAGTCTCCGGTGTCATTGTCGCTTCAATGCTGTTGTGTTTTTTTTTTGTTGTGTTTTTTTTCCCTCTCTTTTTCTCGCCGCCAGAATGTCTTTGCAGCCATTGTTGACAAAGCAGCGAAGCAAGCCGGCAAGAGAGAGAAAGCGGCGAGATTCTTTGCCGAGCCGCGGGGCAAAGATAAACCCGTGACCTTTCACCGGACACCTTCCGTGTAACGCTATCAGTATTAGAAACTTTGCCGTCTTTTCAACCCGAAGAGAGGAAGAAAAAAAATATCCTCAAAGTCACGCCGAAAGTGTCACACAGTGGAGGCTACAGTGTGTATGTGTGTGTGTGTATGGGGAGGGGGGGGACACACACCTGTGTTTTTATCGAGCCGGTAAAATTTCATGACATTTGGCGCGCGTCCTGCTACGTGGCGGCGAATTAATTAGACATTTGGAAAGGATGGCGTCTCTATTAAAATGGCACAATGACGCGAGGACGTCATGAACGTGGCAAACTGTGTAATTTGCAGGCGGTTTTCAGGAGTCAGCCCGAACAGTAAATGCTAAACGGAATCAGGTCTGCAAATGTCAGGCAAACAAAGTAACAAAACTAATAAGCATGACGGGACTTTCTGATCACTCTGTTTGTTTCTTTTTCTGTTTTTTCAATGATGCAGCAGTAGTATTTATTTTTTGGGGGGGGGGGCGAGTTACATGCGCTCAGATTTGGTGCATTTGTGAGTTGTCAACACATCGCAGTGGAGCAAGTGGCGGCTCAGCAGAGGCGGTAATGATCTAAATGTAGGAATTTGCGCTCATTAGCAGCCGCGACATCGCGTTGTAGCCGAATGCTGTGTTGTCAGGGACTGTTGTGACAAAAGTACTCGATGGAAAGTTAATAAAACAAAGTAACTCAGAGAAAAAGTTTCATTCTAAATGTTGGGGAATTGACTGGACAGGAGATTAAGGAGGGGCTCCACAGCTGTTCTTCGAGCCAAAAGAGGGCGACTCCGAGAAGATTTTGTTATTTTCTTTGGAACACATAGTACCTCAAAATACCTCTAAAGTACAGTTATTGGGGAGCACGATGGCCCTTTGGGTTTCACGTGTGCAGGTCAGCACTACCTCCTCTGTAGCGGCAACTCCAGGTTTTAGTAATGGAACGTGTGAGTTTCGCGCTGCGGTGCAAAGTGACGACCCTCCACCACCTACCATGTCATTAACAGAGCTGCACGGACTCCCACTGCTCCCCCTGTTGTGAGGGGGGGAGCGGCACGACCCGGCGTCCGCCACGCGACTGCTCACCGCCGTCGTTGCGTAAACACCTTATCAGTCATCGAAGCCAATCGCGATTGTTTTGCCTCGCTCGTCCCCACTTATCTATGCTAATGGAGTGCAGCAGGAGTGATCTTTGCGAAATTGCCGTCCTGTGAAAAGCATCGTGCCATTTTTAATGACTTTTGGTTAATTGGAAGCGACACCGATACCTACACATTTTGCTCAGCAAGACAGTCATTACGTTCACAAGCTGCTCTCAACGCTGTCCGTATATTTTCACGCCATTGCCAAAAAGCTCATTAACTGCAAGCTAATGAAAAAGGTCCATTTACATAGCTCAGATAAAACATGGAGTAAATCATTGTACTTTATTCCAAAATTATTAATAGTTTATGAAAAAAAACTAAAAGTTCAAATCAAGATAGAAGCTTAATTAAAAAAAAGAAAAAAATAGGGTCAACAATTAAAAATGAAAAATAGAAGTTGAAATCAGCTTAAAGGAGCAAAAAACAAAACAAAAACAAACACAAAACTATTATGGAGAAAAAAATTGGAAAAAAAGAAATGAAATGAGGATAATTTACAGTTTTAATTATGAAAAGCAAAGGAGGAAAACAAGAGAGAAACAAAAGAGAAGTGCAGAAAATGGGCTTTTCACCTGCATCAGGAAACATTCCACATCTGGAGCTGACTCCAGCTTCAGCGTGCAGCTGGATCCACTTCAGAGCAGCCCAGCAGCCGGATGCTGCAGGTTCGGTTGAGGCTCGCGTGGGCAAGTCTCCCTTCTTTCGCTCACCTCTGCAAAAGTCCGTCCTCTCAGTCTGACCTTTAAACGGCGTTCTGCTGATACGTTTACGAGCGGCTGAGTTTGAGCTTTAATTCGAGTTCCAAGTGCCCCCCTCGCTGCCTCCCCGGGCTTGCTGAGGTAGCCGCTAGCAACCTGCCTTTTATAGGGCATAAAAGAAGCCATCACATAAGTGGGGTACTTACTGACGCGGCCCGTGTTTTGAGATGAGATACGAGACTGTTTTAGGTAGCGAACCTCATTCAAAACAACCTTTGAGTCAGTAAAGTCGTGTTTGTGTTTGTCGCAATTTCGAAGGTGAGGCTTGTTTTTTTTAATGACCGTGCTTCGTTGAGCCCCCCCCCCCCCCTTCCCCTCCTTACTCTTCGGTGTCAAGGTGGAGAAGCATCGTTAGCATTGGTTTATCCGAGGGTACTTTGCATGTAACGGTTGACATTTCCGAGAGCATCGACGTTCCCGCCATTGGATTTCACTGCGGGGCCGAGCACCAAAGCGCTGCAGTTTGAAGCCGATGGAAAAAAGGAGAAAAAAAAGAGAAGAAAAAAAAAAAACAGGAAGAGAGCCCGGTGACTTTGGGGAGACAGTTACTCAGATTTGTGGCGTACACTAATGTAATGGTGGCATAAAAGCGGCGGGGAAAAGACAATTAGGTCGTTGATCACGATCGCGCCCGCAACCATCAATCCTGGAGCGGGTCCCTGGGACGGCGACAGCCGCGAGGGGGGCCCAGTCCCACGCTGTCCTCTTCAATTTGGACGCCGGCGAAGAAGCGAATTTGTCCACGGAACGCGTTGACGCCGATCAATCGGCGGCCGCCTCTCGTTAACATACCGCGCGGCGCTCTGTGCAAGTTTTGCTCCCAGTTGCCAAAAAAACCCGGCCCACCCACCCAGAGCCTGGTGCTGATGGAGAGCACGGCGGCGGCATCAGCGGCGGTATTAGTGTGACAGCTCGTAACAGCTGTTTAGGTGGAGAGGTGAGACTGAGAGGAGCCAAATGAGGTCCTTTTGCTAATGAGGCTTGTGCTCGTCTCTCCCCCTCTGTCTGTCTCCGGGCGTCTGCCTGTCTTTCTGTCCCTGGTCGCATCTGTCTGTCTCCCTCAAACCTTCCCCTCTCTCTCTCTCTCTCTCTCTCTCTCTGTCTCTCTCTCTCTCTCTCTCAGCTGCAGCGGCGTTATCGGTATGCACCTCGTTCCGCTTCCTCTCGGTTCCACAGCAGCTCCAAGGATTCTGCCTCAAACATAGCAATTCAGCTAAAACACTACTCAAATACCACCGGCGTGCCAGCAGTCAATTTCAGCCCCCCCCCTTTTTTTTTTTTTTTTCTTGCCTCCATCAGAACGGAGCAGAATTCATGAATATCAAAACGCATGACTTTAAAACATATGGAGAGACTTTGGTTCCCCCTCGCAGCCAAATGGAATTAATGTGACTTGTTATCCCGCCATTACCTCTTGCGCCGTGGATTACCACGGAGCTAATCGTATTTGCTTTACTTAAGGCTCGCTCGCTCTAAGTCTGGCGTTCCAACGGCGCCGATCCGCTCGCTCGGAAATGAACTTTGTTCATCGAGGTCGACACCTCCGTCGATGTGGCGAAAGGTTTTCCGAAATGAGCAAAAAAAAAAAAAAGGGGCCTTGCCGTCTTCACGGTCCGGTTGATACCGAGGGGGGGACCTCTTTCCTCGTACGTGGACGCCGGTTCGACTGCCGCCCGCCCAGACGCGGCTCAGCCGTGACGCACCAACGTTCGAAATGAATGGAAGTAGGCCATCGGATGCAGCAAAGCATCGTAGCAGGCATCTGAATTTCAGCACCGCCGCGGTAAATCAAGTTTTATACGGGAGACAAAAAAAAAAAAGAAAAAGAAAACGAAAGCTACAGCTACAGCTTTTTAAAAATGTGCAGCCTTCGCATCTTCCTCCACTCGACTCGGGCTGTCAGATATCGACTGCTCAAAAGGGCTGAAAACGCCGCGAAAAGTGACGTACTTCTGATTAAATAATGACACATTCGGAGGGTTTCTGGCAGGACAAAAAAAAAAAAGTTAGAATACAGATGTGCCTCTTTTGCAAAAGCTGGAGCAGATTTGGCTTTTTTTTTTTTCGTTCTTTTTTTTCCCTCCTCCTCCAAATGGATACGGCCGCTTCTGTCATCCACAGTAAATTCATCTTTCCAGACTGGCATTATGTTCTATTTTCAGATCAATTCCTCCCTTTGTACGCTTGACTGTGATTCATTTATAAAGAGCAGACATTGATCCCGATGCTTCGCTCCGTAACGGGCGCAAGGGGGCTCGGAAGGGAGAGATTCAGGTTCTTCTCCGGCCATTTTCCTTTTACTCCATCACGGCCGGGACCGATTGATGCGGGGAAGTGTTACAGTATGAGGCGGCATCGATTTCCTCCCGCCGCCCGGTGAATACTCCTCCCTCCTGACGATCCAATCCACTGATCCTACAGGCTTGCGCGACACGCAGCGGGGTCCTTGCTTGACATGATGAATCGCTGCTCGCAGGGCGCCCGATTTTATCGCGCTGTGTTCTCCAGGCTAAATGAGACAAACGCCACACCTGGGAGGGGGGGGGGGCGGAAGTGACAAAAACAGAGCACATAACCCCAGTTTAATTTTCTCTTTCCAGATGGACTGGCTCACACCTGAGATGTGAAGTGTGTTATGTGAGCCAAGGTGTTTTCCCACCTCGCTGGTGGTGGGGAGAGATGCTGCACTCCGTTGCCATGACAGCAGAAGTTCTCTTTGTTCTCGGGTTCCTGATGAGCGGCGCGCAGTGCAATCCTATAGCGACCTTACCGGCCGGCCGCGAGCGCCTGGAGAGGGTGCTGACCCAAGCCAGGGAGGACAAGCGCCAGGACGAGCAGGCCCCCGAGGGGCCGCCGGGCTACGCCGCGCCGCAGCGGTCGGGGGAGTTCAGCGCGCCGGGCGGCAACAGGACGGCGCCGAGCCGCGCCGGGCCCGGTGGCGGCGGCTCCCAGCCGCAGGGATCGAAAGGCGGGAGGTCCCAGGAGCTGTGGAGCGAGCAGGACAGCGTGAACCAAATCGACGAGGGCCCGACCAGCGACGTCACCCTCTCGCTGGACGCCATCGACGAGTACGCCTACCCGGACTACCGGGGGAAAGGCTGCATGGACGAGAGCGGCTTCGTGTTCGCCATCGGCGAGCAGTTCACCCCGGGCCCCTCGACGTGCCCTTGCCTCTGCACGGACGAGGGCCCTCTGTGCTCCAAGCCGGAATGTCCCAAGGTTCACCCACGCTGCATTAAAGTGGACACTAGCCAGTGCTGCCCGCAGTGCAAGGAGAGGAAGAACTACTGCGAGTTCAGGGGCAAGATCTACGCCTCGCTGGAGGAGTTTAAGGTGAGTCCATTAAAACGTGTTCACTCATTTCTGACATTCTCGAACTTGAAAGAAGTGCTGACGGAACGCCCGGCGCCATCAATGGAGTTTATCACAGGCGCCGCGCGGAAAGTAGTTACCTCGCCTTGCAGCATGCGAGCGAGCAGGCAGGCGGATTTATAATGGCAAAGGTCAGCACTTGTCTTTTTTTTTTTTTTGCTCCCTCTCACAACGCTGGAATTTCACCGGAGGCTGAGTTTCAGCAGTGCGGCTTCAGCAGAGCGTTTCCATATTCAGCTTGTTGATACACATGATGGAGTTACAGCCGTAGCGATGCTACGACTGCGGCGGGCACGCGGCTGCTCGGTGGGTGTTTGGGGAAGGGGGGAGCGCGGGGGGGGGGTTGCGCGTGGATACAGCGTCGGCGGCGTCGGTGGCGTCTTTAATGTCTGAACTTCTGAAAGTCCTTTGGAAAAAAGGCTTTGCTCGGGATGGCGCCGCAGTCCCGGCGCGCTCCGGAGATGAGGCGTTTACCGGCTCCTCTTACGCTCCTCGTGCCGGCGAAGTTCTCACCAGGTGACCGGGGCGCGGACGGGATTGCTTCCTTCTCGCCAGCGGTGCCGCTGACAGCTCTTTGTCCGAACGCCACTCCGAGAAAAAAATCTACAGAACGCAGCATACGTCAGCCCGTTGTTCAGACGGGGGTGGGGAGGGGGGGGGCGCTCTTTGAAACCAAGCAACAGGCAGGTTTTCATGCTTGATTGCTACATTCGGGGGGGGCTTTGTGCTAAGTGCTGCCTCACCGCATTTTTTTTCCACAGTGGAGTGCCGTGCGGAGGCGAAGGCCTCTGCAGGAACGCTGGCTGAATTAACCTTTGCTCCCTCGTTAGCGCTGAAGCTATACGGCGCCATACAGGCAGCGAAACCTTTTCGCGGCGGCTGCAGGCGCCGGATTCCAACCGCGTAATGTCAGTCGCGACGCTTTCTGCTGCACCGCTCCGTTCGAGCCGCATCAGGACGCGCGGCGGCGCTCGGGTGGCCGTTTCCCAACTCTGTTCACGCTTCCTTTTGTTTCCCGTTGCCATCGATTTCTCCATAAGCGCTGATTGGATAGTGAAGTTCAATTCTCGAACCCGGCGCTCGCGAAAATGAGCCCTTCATTGGCAATGAAGATGAGGGAGAGATGGGACTTCCGCGCAGATGTCAGGGTGCGACGCCGGCGGCACGCGCTCTCAACCGAGTCAGACGGACAGGGCCGCTGTGCACGTGCACACCCGAGTGCGTGAGGCAGAAATGCAGACAAAAGGGTAGATAGGAAGAGAGAGCCACAGACAGAGATAGCAGAGAAATGTATTGGGTGGGTGGGTCGGGGGGGGGGTGTTGTGTGTTGTCTGGTGGTTTGTAGGCGTGTGAACCGCTCCTTCTTCTGGGTTTCTTCAGGTGTCCCCGTGTGAGAAGTGCCGGTGCGAGCCCAGCGGGGAGGTGCTGTGCTCCGTGTCTGCCTGCCCGCAGACGGAGTGCGTGGACCCCGAGTACGAGCCGGACCAGTGCTGTCCCATCTGCAAGACCGGTGGGTGGAGCTCGTTCCTTTTTTCTCGACGAGGCCGCGGCGTTGCGTCGGTGTGGTCGCTCGGACTGAATGTAATCTGGTCACAAGTGCGGCGCGTAAACGCTCGCATCTGATGGCGAGCGCGACAACGCCGCGCAGGCGCGGTCAATCGGAACGGTCTGATTCATCCAAGAATCCAAGAACGACCTCGTAAAGCCACGTAAAGCGCTGCTCGTGCTACAGCAGGACCAGTCGCCTGACGGCAGCTGATACGGCGCCACGTGAACTGTTCCGGAAAAAAAAAAAAAATGGCGTTGGCAGAGAAGTGACAGCAGATGCAGCAGACAGCGCTGCTCCTCAGATCCCATTCTGGAGATGGAGAATGTTTGTTTCGCATTGCGGCTTGATAATAAACGCAAAAAAAAAAAAGAAAAAAAAGAAGAGAACACTCAAACACCATCTTCAAAATTGAGGATTCAGGGTTGATGTAGCTGCTCCAATCTAACTGGAAACTAGTCGGGCGGATCAACATCTGAGTGGCCATGTGAGCTCAGCTCCAGTTGTAGAAACGACCAGTCTCCCTGCTGAGTCGCTGCTCTGCCGTTTTTGGCTTAAGGGCTCCTCAACAGGAGTCAGGAGGAGAAGGCGGCGCGGCTGCGGCTCCTCCTTCTTGTTTCTTCCTCTCCGCCGAGACAAAACTTTGCAGCGCCGCAGCCACATCGCATCACATCTGCGTGAGTATAATCAGGCTCAAGGTGCGTTGGTGATCAAGGAGCCGCGACCGTTGTAAACCGTTGCGTTGTGCGTCTTTTCCCCCTGTCGCTGTGTTTTTTTTTGTAACCGTCGCAGCTGTCTTGCTGCGGAGGTTTAGGGTGCGTTTGCGTTTTCCCGCCGCTCAGGGGGTTTTTCGGGGTCTATGATCCGGTTGGTTTCGCGAGCCGCGGCCTGTCTGGGTAGGAGGGAATTCTGCGGCTCAGAGTCGATTATCCGAAGTTGTGTCGGATGATTCCAGACAGCATGTCCTAGATTATGTCCCCTTGTTTTCCTGGCGTGACTGTAATGCAACGTGGCAACGTCAGCGACATTGCCTCCTTCAGCAGAAAGAGTGATGACTGGCGATATGCATCCCCGACTTGGGATCTTGAAGCGACACATGCTGCGCGCTGTAAACAAAAGCAAAGAATCTGCACGTTCGAAGCGTAAACAAAAACAAACACGTGAAACGGGCTTTCGCCCGGAGCAGCGCCGCACCGGACGGGATGTGCAGCCGCCACCGTGCGAGTTTGGTTTCCGCGATGTTTCAGGAAAGTTTAACAGATTAATAATAAACTCAAGAGAATGATGAAGCTGGAGGGAGGAAATATTCACAAACGGCCCTTTTTCTGCTTGCGATTTTGGCTCCAGTCCCCATAAATTATTCCCAGAATACAACTGGGCAGTTCGTGCGTTCTTTGCGACTCATAAAACATGACACACATTAGCAGTGGCACGTGATGAATGCTCATGACCAGTTTTCAATCAAAAGTCGCCATATTAAAAGCCCGTCTTAGAACTTCCAGAAATAAAAGAGTAGGATCCATTGGTAGTCCTGTGGCGTTTCTCACTCCATTAATATTTGCCTGCTGTAATCCTGCAGAGTACATGTTGGGCTTTTGTTCCCCTTTTTTTGCTGTATATCCATTTTTTACATATGCACATATTGATCATGCTGAAATTGCTTGCTGCAGAGTTTGGGCAATGCTCCACATCCCCCCCCCCCCTTTGCCTCTCTTCCACCCCACCCCACCCCACCTGTGAAATGCCCAGTGGATTTGGCCGGGCCTGTGCTGGGAGGCACATCCGTCTCTCAGACGGATGGGGCCGCCACGCAGTGTGCGCAATCGGGGGACGCGGCCGGGGCGAGCGAGCCGTATTCAAAAGCCCCCCCCCCCCACCGCTTCCTATTTTTCCATTCAAATATCTTTACTCTTCATGTCGCTCGCGAACCCAACAAGAGACTGAATATCGAGACAGCCCGATGGGCCGCTGAGGGTGAGGAGGGACCATGTGGTTGCCGTGGACCTTTGGTGCTGCTTTGTTCTGGGAACAGTGTTGTACAATGCGAACACAGTGTATTTCAGTGTTTTTTCTCAGCTTGTGTTTTTTTTCTATTGTTTCTTTGTGGATTTTGTGGACTTCTTCTGTGGTTGTTTCAACTTGCCGTCCCCCCGTCCTCTGTGGATGTGCGCTTCTTTAGTGTCTTTGCTCCGGATTTCATGTTCCGCACCACTTCACCCTGAATGGTCTCCACCTGTGTTTCGTTAGACCCCCTTTGCCTCCTTTGTGCAGCTATAACCCAGTCGCTTCCAGGTTGGCAGCATCCGTCACCCGCAACTTCCTCTGTTGAAAAGTTTCGCTGTCCTTTTCCACCAAACAGGGAAAAAGTGTCCCCGTTTACCTGAGTTCGAAACCCTGGACCTTCATGCTGTGAGGCGACAGCGCCTCGATTCAATCTTCAAGCAAATTTCATCTGCTGCTTCATATTTTAAAGGGAAGAGAAGAAGAAGAAGCTGTATCACAAAAAAAAAACTTACAGATTCTGAAGTTCAGAGAGTAAAAGTCGAAGATAAGAGTTTTGTCTCCATTTCTTCCACTATGGAAGCAATTTCTAACTTCTTTCATGAGTCTTATCTTATCTGGAGTTGGAACATCAGACATACTTTTTTCCCCCGCCTCTCATCTCGCCGTTTCATTTTATCACTCAATAAATTACGTTATTGAAATACACAGAGAAAATAGAGCACAAACAACATGAGGGCATTCACTCCATAACAGATGGGTTGGAAGTGTCGGTAACGTGGCGAGACAAACAAAGATACTCTTTCCGGGAGATTTACAACCGCACTAACCGAGGAGATAAAGCCGAGCGGGAGGCGGCGCGCGGTCTCCTCTCTGACACCCGCCATCCACTTGATGCCGCGACCAGGCAAATTTCGCAGCCCGCAACAAACAAGTGATATGAAGAGTAAGGCGGGAGGGAGAGCGGGGAGGCTCCGCCCCGCCCCCTTCCCCCCCTTCCTCCCCACCCACCCCCTCCGTGCTCCTTCCCTGACCTCAGCAGAAACCCACATTGTGCGTTTTCCCCGGGAAAGATCAGCACAGTGACTAATGCCGCGCGCCACCTTGGCTGAACCGCGTGACGGGGCGCCGTTTCTGCCGTGTCGGCTGCTTGCCGACGTGTTCCAGTTGCGCCACAGCACGGTTGCCCCCCCCCCCCCTCCCCAACCCCCCACCCCGCCCGCGACCGTCTGGGTGCAGCTGATGAGTGCGGTCAGCCTCAGATCAGCCGGGGTTTCGCCGGTGTCCGATGAGCACTTTGTCACCCAACCACAACACGTTGTTTGGCTCCGCCGTCACCCCCCCCCTCCGTGAGGTCGACTTGTGACATTTTGTCAAGATGATGGAAAAAAAAAAAGAAAGAAAAAAAAGCAATTAAAGAGCAGTGATGCAGATTAAAGAGCGTCGCTGTTCTAAGCCAAGATAATGAAAATTAGGACGGCGCTTCCTCTGAAATTAGGAGAGTTTATGTTGGATATAAAGATGTTTGGAGGAGATTCCTGGCAGACATGAAAATGATGCTATCGTCCGCAGTCCAGCGGTGAGACTCCGTCCCAAAACATCCGGATCTGTGATTGAATAACTTGAATTTTATTCACGCAGCAGCGTCTGAAACCGGAAGCAACATTCTTCGACTGGAAATATTTTAATTGAGGGGCTTAAAAGAAATCACCAGAAATGCATTTACACGTTCCTCAAACTGAAACTTTTCCCGCAGTATTTTGTCCGTAATCGACGATTTTTGAAGTCGCTGCCAACAGCAGTAACTGGTGTTTCCAGACAGAACAAGCACCTTGTGACAGCCTCATGCGACTGGACTGACTTCGTAGCTTTATTGTCTTACAATTAGTGTATTTTCTCACAAGTTGAATACTGAAATATGAAGTTTATCACTTGAAGCTTGGGGTTTTTTTTTCCTGCAGGTAATCGTTAAGAAGTCACTAGTTTAATAAATGGCACGAAACAATAATTTAGCATGTGAGAAGCGTTCTGAATGTGAAACTTGAACAGAAGGCTCTGCAAATGTTGCTTTTGGTGTTGATTGTATTATTGAGTCCCTCGACTGTCTGTTGCCGTCTCCCTGCTAATTCCGAACTCTTCGGTATTTAATTCTTTTTCGCGTCAACCAAATTTGACCGAGAATCACGTCGAAGCGATTCAAACCTTGCTCGTTACTATTTTACTCGCTGACCTCCGAGTCTCCGAAAAATCTCCCTTTTGAACGTGGTCATTAATTTCCCCGCTTAAAGTGTTTTGACAGGATTGAATGGATTTTGATCCAGTTGAACCTCGATATTGTCCAGCTCTGCGGCGGCTCCTGTTTTGTTTTTTTTCGTGTTTGCCGCTGATGATTCAGCCGTCGGTGTGTCATGACCACCCATGCCAACTGACAGTCACTTAACACTGCTCAAAGATGAAGTGGCTCTCCATTTTGGTACAACAGGAGCACCGAAAATAGCTCCCTTTCACTTTGCAACCGCCCGACAAAAAAGGAAAAAAAAAAGAGGCAAAAACTCTGCTGAGTGGCATTATGGGAATTTGGAGTGTCTGATGCATTACTGCGCCGTTCGGTGATTTTCCGGCCCCCCTTCTAAATTTTTCAAGTAAAGTGCAAAATTACAAGAGTGATCTATTGAACCGGGTCGCATCATCATCCCCTTAAACGCACGCACACACACACACACCTGTATGTGAACCTGCTGGATAAAATTAGACGGCTGTTTCCACGGCGTCTGTCAGCTCGCGCTCACGCGGCGTCGGTGTGATGTGCGGGAGAGCGGTGGTATTTATGGAGATGTGGAAATAGCCTCTGGCTGCATTTACGGCTCATTTGTGCGGCGGGCAGGGTACACAGTTTTGATTCCCATAAACCTGCAGCAGGTGAGCCTTTTTTCCCCCTTTTTTAACGTACTTTGTGGAGGGCTGCCATTTGGACACTCTCTCTCTCTCTCTCTCTCTCTCTCTCTCTCTCTCTCTCTCTCTCTCTCTCTCTCTCTCTCCCTCCCTCCCTCCCTCCTCCACTTTTCCGTCCACCTTTCCGCCACTTCGTTTCATTTCTTTCTGCCCTCCGTACCGCCCTTCGACGCCGCTCCTCCTGTCACTGTCTGCTGCCCCCATTCACTCGGACCATCTGGCGTTACGTTCACTTCCACGTCGGCCCGCGTGCCCCCCGCTTCCCCCCCCCCCTCCATTCTTAACCGGATAATGAGAGCATCGCCGAGGGGAAACCCGAGAAGCTCGTATGGATCCTCGTCAATGATGGATGGCGAGTCTTCCTCCTGTATATACCACTGACATTCTGCTCTGTCATTAAGACCGGGGGGGCCTTGTCCCGACACAAACAAGCCGGCTGACAGGGCGACAGTGCAGCAGCACCTTGTCGGCCCTCAATAATTCATGGGCCGGTCGGAGGAGGATTAGGCCCGGGATGTGTCGTTTGTCCCGCCCGTGCCAGGACGGCCCGAGTGAGACGCCTTCGATTTCAGGCTCGGTCCCCGCCTTCACGATGCCACCTGGTATTCCGTCTCCATACCGTGCGTCCTAAATATGACCCCCATGGTGCTGCAGGTTGGGAATCAAGAACCTAAAATGACCAGTCCATTTTCATCCCCTTTATAGTGGACTGGGTCACTTCCTCCAGGGGGGAGTGGGGGGGAAGCACCCGGAAAGGTGAAATCGTCATATTTACGTCAAACAGAGGCTTGCAAGTGACCTCAGAAGCACTTCCTGTACTGTGAGAAAAAGCAAGCAGATGAGCAAGGGGACCAGCCGGTAGAGTGATGGACGTTTGGTCACCATAGCAACATAGCGACCTCGCTCTTTTTTTACTGTTTACTTACCGTATTTTCCGCACAATAAGGCGCACCTAAAAACCTCCAATTTTCTCAAAAGCTGACAGCGCGCCTTACAATCCGGTGCGCCTTATATATGGACCAATATTGAGCCACAACAGGTCTCGCAACTACGGGAAGCAGCCACCGACTTCAAGTGCGCGGTTCATGCTGGGATATACGACTACGCGAGGCGTGCTGTTCCTTTTCCATTTGTGTGTTTATGAAAAGACCCCAAAATGGCTCAGATTAAGTGACACGCTTACTTACAGAGTTTAAACTCAAGGCGATCAGTCACTCAGTAGAACACGGGGAGAGAGCAGCAGCGAGAGAATTTAACATTCACGAATCAATGGTGCGGGAGTGGAGGAAGCAACAAGATGACCTGCGCCAAGTAAAGAAGACTGTTTATTCATTTTGGGAGTGAACGGAG
>JASSRZ010000014.1:17100751-17112832 GCA_032164315.1 Malacoctenus gilli
CGAGGGGGGTTGGGGGGGGGGCGCGCGAGGGGGATTGGGGGCGGAGGGGGGGGAGAGCAGAGCCCGGGGACGGAGATGAAAGTAAGAGGTATCACTAGCATCCACGGCAGACAGTTGTTCATGAATATCAAAGAACAGCTGTGAATGGAGGCAGGTACTCATCATTTTTTTTTTACTCATTATCTTAAAGCGTCGGGAAAAAAACCACGCCGCGATTAAATGGCCCCCGTCCCCCCGTAAAAGTTGACGACCGAAACGCTCGCTCGCTCGCCGTCCGGTTTAATTAAACAATATCGATCCATGCAAAGTGCACCGAGTCGATGCGAGGAGATAGAGAAAACATGTTTAGCGTCTGTATGTTTTTCTGGCGCCGTCAATATTTCGTTTGAGGCGCTGCTCGGCTTTCCTTCGGCGCGTAAGTGAAGACATAGATGTGTTTGTTGTAATTCTCAGGCAAGCTTGTTGTTGGTTTTTTTTTTTCCCTTTCTGGACGCATCTGCTTTTGAAGAATGCTTTGGGAGGAAAGAAATCGATGCAGGAGAAGACGCTCGCTCCCTCTCTCCCGCTCGCTCGCTCGTCGGCACCTCGGCTCCCTCCCTCTTGTCCTTTGCTCTCGCAGGGTATCGCCTTGGTAACGCATGAGGAAACAAGTGGTGCTCTTCAAGACTCAGACATTAGGGTCAACACTAATCTGGGGGGGGGGGGTGTGATAAACAGTCTGAACTGGAGCCAAAATCACTTCAAATAGAGCAGCACGAGACATGGAGGCCTGGTTGCCAAGAGGGATGGAGACTCATTAGAATTAAGAGAGGCATGATTCATAGCGGGGAGGGGGGGGGGGGGCTTTTAAGATGTGGCAGGTCTTTTTATTTGCAAAGAACACATGAGAAAAAAAAAAACACATGAGTCAAAGGAAAATTGTTTATATGGATGTAAAATGATGTGGTTTTGTCCATTCAGAGCTCCCTGCGTCTCAGTCTGACAGCACGCAGGAGCAAACAGGCAGTCGATCAACGGATGCACATATAATGCTCCTTTATTACTGCCTGCTCGCTACGAGCACCATTAGTCCTGTTACGTCTGCCAAACGGTTCCCATGTGGCAGTCGCGCGTTTCTGCAAATTTCACGTTGAATTCAGTCTTTTTTTTTTGGATACCGTAATTAAATTCAAGAGCGCATTTCCGAAGCGCATCCACTCGACTCTCCTCTGGTTTGGAGGTTTTCCAATTGGTCGTAGTTCCTATTACCAGGTACTCTTTTTCTTTCTATTAGGTCCCAGGCTTGCCGTAAATATCCGCAGATCCGAGGCTTCTGATTGGCCGTGGAGTGACGTCAACAGATGAGTCATGACAGCAGCTCAGGAATATAACATGCCACGTTCTTAGCCTTCAACAGTCTCTGCATCCTTACGCTGCAAAAAAAAATCGGTGTTTTTCAAAGTAAATTGGGCTGATTTACAGTTCAAACATTTTACCACTCTGAAAAATCAATATATGGGTGGTTTATTTAAGCAAAAACAAGGCTTAATTTTGTTGTTTTGAAGCTTAATTGAAGAGGACAGTTTCTTTCCGGTGCAGGAATCTGTTCACAAGGTGAAATGGCTTCAAATGAGAGACTGAGTTTAAAAGGTTTCCTCACTCTGGTCGCCTTGCTACAGTTGTTATCAAAACAGACGAACCAAAAAAACAGCTGCGATGGAGTTACAGGTGCGTGCTGCTCAAACTGTGCGGTGGAAAAGCAACAGGTGTTTGCAGCGGGATCCAGCCCGCTCGTGGCTGCAGCTGCCGCACTCCGGACTTCCCCCGAACCAAGTGAAGGGCAACACGTAGCCGCGATCATTATTCTTACTTCACACGTCGGCTCCCACGCTGGAGCCGTTCCAGAGAACTTTCTAATGTAAGCCGGGAGCCCGACGAAGGATCAGGCTGAAGCCCGATCCCCTCTCATCTGAGAAAAGGGCAAATATTCCAGCTCTTGTTCGTTGGTTTCGGGGGGGGGAGGGGGGAGGTGGGTGGGTGGGGGCTATCAACGATAGCAGCATCCTACTGTCCTGTTGTTTGAAAGAGACACCAGTAACTCAGCCGATGTATGGAGGTGTTGGTCGTGCACTGTTAACATACAGATACGACGACGTTGATCGACATGTTTAAGCTCCGTCACGACCTTTACACGCGCGTCAGTCAGACTTTTCGTCTTGTTTTAGGTCACGCGCAGATGACAAAGACTTTCGTTTCTGACCAGCCAAGTTTGACTTGAGAAGTGCCCTTCGTAAGACAGAGTTTATCGAACAGGTTCAGGCGGACCCAAAGAGGAACATGACAACGGCGAGATCGGCTCTGCTGTCGGAGGAGGATTTTCGAGCTCTCCGGTCCGTCGTCTGCTTGATATTCTAATGCGAGCAAGTGGAGCAAAGAGGAGGCAGTCTGGTTCCTTCTGTAAATCTGGGCTGTTCGGAAATGTGGGCAGTTTGTTTTTTAAAAAGACAGACACGTCCCTTTTTTTGTATCTCATAAGAATCTCTGCAAAGCAGCTGGAGTTCACAAACCACTGACACACATCCAGAGATGACTCCACACACACGCTGACGCCTTGTGTGCTTCAGTTTGGGGGGAATTTAGGCAGTGGACCGAACCATTATTAACCATGTGGGGGGGATTTGCATTTGTCTTCACCACAGTTGTTCCTGATGCATATTCCTATCTCAATATCACCTCTTATGTGATCAAATATAGCATCTGAAAAGCCTTTTTTTCTTTTACCTCCTCCTTCTGATGCATCTCCACTTGAATTCTCATTCACAGTGGTTGTTCTTCCAACTTCATAATTACATCTTCCATACAGTCTAGACGGACGTCAGAGCCACATACTCACAGTGTTTTAAGACGCTTCAGTTTCCGCAAAAATTCCACCAACTTAACTGGACATTTTTGTGTCAATGTCATTGTAACAATTTTCGACGCAGTGGTTTCATAGTCGACTCGCGACCGAATCACTGGCAGACTGTTAATCATCAGTTCATGCCAGATTACAAATTTGCCAGTCACAATTAAAAACAGTCATTTGGTCTTTCTGACTTTCTTTTTTTTCCATTTTCCACCATGAAATTATTTACCTGCAATATTTGCATCCAAAACAAACATGCTTACGTGGTCATCACCGCTCTATATCCACTGACTGTCACTTGTAGATGGATCATTTTTATAGAACTAAAGTTTGAGGGCTTCCTTTGTTGGATCAGACTAAAAGTCGGGCTCTTACATAATTTGAAAAACACAAAAAAGGTCTTTTTTTTTTTTAATCTCCCTTTCAGTTCCTTTCATCACACCCTGCTTCATCTACAGGCTATTTTCCATCACTGGACTTCAGGGTCATTCATCACAATACAAGTAGGTGACGATAATGAAGATAATCGTTGGTCATATTATGCTGGAACATCCGTCGCGCTGCCGGGCCACTAATCGCTCGCTGGCTCTCGCCTCCTTGTTAGGCGTTATTCGCCTAATTTTTCCCGCCGCAACGTGCGACATCAGCATGCATTATCCGCCGCGCGGCAGACGGAGCGGCGCCGATCCAAGCGGCGGCGCCTCCAAGGTCGGCCGACGAAGGTCTTCCAGAGAGCGGCTCCCTCACCTGGACGCGGCGGCGGCGGTGGCGGCTGGCGAGGGTTTTGCGCCCCCCCCCCCCTTGTGAAGGACATCGCTTATGACAGCGGCGCGCCCGCCCGCGTGCATCTGGACGGCTCGGTCCTGACGATCAGCGGGCGCAGTCGCTGGAGACCGCGCACGGCGGACCAACGTTTACACGAGGTGGCACTTTGGATAAAACCTCCCCCGTCTGTGGCCTCCAAGCGGACGAAGCGTCTTGCGGGGAGAGAAAAATTCACTCATTTTGTGGTTAAATGATCGTCTCTCCCGGCAAAGTTCTCCCGCTTTATGTCTTTAAAAAGCCAGGTCCTTTCATCCTGCATTTATAATGCGAGATCTACTGGAGAAGTGCATTAAGATGAGTGATTTCCGCTATTCTTCCCTTTCCATTACCTTTATTATGCGGCTCTGCGGGTTTTTTTTTTAACATTTCGGAATTAAAGGGGTGTGATGATCGGGGATGTGTCCTCGTTTCCCCATCCATTATCCGGCCCCTCGGCGACGGAGCCAAAAGCCACAGGTGCTAATGGTGATCCCTTTCACGTGCCAACTTCTAACGCGCCGCCGCGACAGTTTGGGTCCAACTGTTCATGCACATGCCCAGTCCATTTGTCTCTGCCTCTCCGGGTGTTGCTGAAAAGCTCTTGTGAAGCCTGATGTGCTCATAAAAACCTTTTCTCTGCCTCGGAGAGAGAGAGTGAGGGGGGGGGGGGGGGCGAGCGAGCGAGAAAGAGGCGGGAAGACAGGCGGCGATGGAGAGATGAGGGATATATTATATTAATGAAGCAGTGACAAAAAGGTGGGTGCGATATGAATGGCAGAATAATAGGGTGACAGGATGAGTAAGCACGGTGGCACAGAATCCATGCATTAATTAACACAAATGAGTGCCGCGCAACTGTGAATGACTGGATGACAGGCCGCGGTCTAATCCCAGCCTCCGACGGCAGTGCCGCTGATTTATGTCGCCGAGCGCCAGATTATAGTTCACAAATTTTTTACCCCCCCCCCCTGCGGCCCCCCCCCCCCCCCCCCCCCCCTCCCTCGTCTCTCTCTCTCGGCATACCCTCAACATAAGCGTCTTGTACTGGAGACTCTGTGTTCTAAATGGCGCTAATGATGATGAATCAGTAGCGACAGGAGCCCGGGCCACGGGATGAGTTGTTATTCAGATAGGGTGCGCGCGCGTGTTCATCTGAAGACTTATAAATGTGTTGGGCTTGACATTTTGACAGGCCTCGGCAAACTGTTCCCGCTGATTGATGCGCCGGCGCGCTCCTTCTGGGTGCTGTCGGCCAACGGAAGCCGCGGCGGGAAGACTCCCCATTTATCAGCATCTTAATTATACAACAGAATGGCGCAAGACCTTGTTAGTCTAAGGGAAAACGGGGGGGCCATTGTTATGCTATACCTGACGTTGTGGAAGCAATTCCCGCAGTGTTTATATTTTGCTGTGCGGCTTGAGAGATAATGGATGATTTATGAGCACTTCTTCTTCTCTTTTTTTTTTCTTTTCTTAACCCAGCCAGCGGTCGAGGACACAGCCACATTCTCCTTACCCTAAAAAAACCCCAAACAACCCCTCTCCCATCACACTTAGCAGCAAGCATTTCCGTCTCAGCGTTGTGGGCCGAGCTCGGCGCGTCGAAGGAGGAACCAAACCGCGGTGGACTCCCGCAAGACGCTCGTTTGTTTTGCATTTCCTCCTCGGCCACATGCGGGGCCGGCTTCTCCGCGAGCCTCTACCTCGCGTCGAAATTTCCATGAGTGAGAGCCAATTTTCCTGGCAAATAGCGACGAAAAAAAAAAAAAAGAAAACACGTCCCTTGGGGTACACTTCAAAACTGTATTAAAACGCTGCATAACAGTGCTTAATTTGGGTTTTTTTTCCCATGCCCAATTCATACTCCAACCTTGAAGTTGTGCGAGGAGAGAAGCCGCCGTCAGCCAGACATACGCTTTACTCGAGGTGTAGCCCATCAGAGGCGCGCGAGGAGGGGGAGAAAAAAAAATGTAATTGAATACCTCTCATGTGCGCGCCGAAAAAAATTGAGCCGCATATTGAGAGTGAATGAAAAAAGAGAGAGAGAAAAAAAAAAAAACGGAGCTTGAGTTAAACGTCTGAGGCCCAGGAATGAGACGGCGGAGGAGATAATTGTGTGACGCGGCTCCTTTCGCGACTCGGCGTGATGGCGGCGATGACTGCGAAGCGGCTCGGACGTTGGAGAAAAAAAAACCGCGCCCGTGCACGAACCTTGAGTGGTCACTGGGCGGTCCGCGGAGAGTGATGGCGACCAGTGGAACGTCTCGATGCAAAAAGCCGGCGGATGATTCATCTCAGAGGAGGCGTAGGAGGGTTAAAAAAACGGAGAAATTACACCGTCAGACAGCCCTGGCCTTGCATATATGTGTGCGTTTTTAGTTGGTTAATGACTATTTATAGCTCTTCTTTTTCCACTGCCTTTTTTCAAAGTGTTTCCGAAGGTGCTCGCCGCGGTGGACAGCGTGATTTGTTTCGCTGTGTTAGCTGTGAAAGGAATAATTTAGCCTGTGACGGTTAGGAAAGAGAAAACTATTTGAAGATAAATGCTCTATTTACCTCGCGAAAGTTGGTAAGAAAAATAGAGTTCCGATGTTGCGCGGACGGCTCTCCAGCTTTGCATAATCGTTTACCAGCCGGTCCTGATTTGCCTAATGACCTTGCGCAGCCTGCATCCTCACCTCGGATTGGATTTGAACCCGCAGTCGCTGGCTTCATCCTCGAGGCCACTCGGGAGTCACGTTTAGGGGTCGTCATAGCAAAATACACCGACCATGATTTGTGGAAGTTCTCCTAGATGTTTGGGAGCTGTTCCCCCCCCCGAAACGCCCAACAATATGAGCAGCATCGCAGTCTGTGGGACTCAAAAGGGAAACCGGCGGCTTTTATCTCAGCGAAGCGACACTCCCGCCTTCACCCGCACGAGGCAGTAATCAACCCGCAGCCCAAACTTCCGAGTGGCTGCGGCCTCCATCGCATCCTACCTGCTGCGTCTGTGTGTGCTGCTGGTTCATGGAAAGTGTTGGGGGGAGGGGGGGGTTCAGTGAGCGCACGGAGCGCGTTGTGCTGTCTTCCTGCGCTGGGGGGTGCGGGGGGGGGGGGCGTGACGTCAGCGTGACGCATGTGCTTCGCATGTGACAGCCGCTGATGATGTTTCCTGAGGGTTCCCATCAGCGATCGCGCCGCCTCGCGCCCTGACGTCAGTGTCTCTGCACCAGCGTGCGGCTTTGTGACGCTCCTCAGCGTCTGTCATCTGCCTATAGAGGAGAAGCGGCAGAGTGATGACAGGTCTCCTCTGGTACTGTACTGTCACACACACGATCAGTGCTTTGGTTTCCCTACAATGTGATTATATCTATACATAAACATATGTGGATGTGTATCCTGATTCCCATACTGTTTCTGGGACATGTGAATGCTGTTGGCTTCCAAACAGGAAGTGTGGACTATTTGTGGTGGACTTGGGAGGCACATCACTTAAAGGATGACTGCATGTCACTCGTGTGTCTTAGGCAGTGCAAGTCCCGTGCCTGTTTTGTGTGTTCTCGACGAGATTTGCGAAAATCTGCACATGCAGGTCTAATAATCTCCATGTCCAGTCTGCAACTGTCGACGGTGCTGAATGATGCAAGCGGGGCGCAAGAATTTGAACCCCCCGCAGCACGAATGTAATGCAGGACGGGAGCGGTGAAAGCCCGCCACTGGCATTGGCTGGCTTGACTAACTTGGCTGAAGAGGTTATTTAGTGTTTGCAACTAAGGGATAATTGTGTAAAATTGGAGTAAAACTATGTTCTTATACCCGAATATCCGAGTATTTTACAGCCGTTTCGAGAAAAATAACCAAACCGAACGTGACTTCATCGAAGACGTTAGTTTGGCCTGTCAAGCTTTAATTTTAGCTGAAGTTTTGTCAACACCAGTTGAACTTATTCAGGAAGACCTTGAATTTTTAATCAAACTCGATACGTCAAGAAGACATCAGCGATCGGAAAGTAAAAATCCTTGTATTTCTTCACCGTTGCTTCTATCCTACGAGGCCGCTCTGTATATAAAAGACCGATGTTTTTGATTTCCCCACTTAAAGAAAACAAAACAACCCCCCCCCCCCACACGCACACATTTCTTCAGTATTTGGGCGTTTCAAGGAATATCTTTACTTTTCATTCGTGGCTTGGCATGCAATGAGTCCCTCAAACATGAAGAGCAAACACAGCATGCAGCCTGCTGATTACATGCTAGTTCAAGGTGAGGATGTAATGCGGGGAAAAAACTCACGGAGGAGGAAATAGAATCAGTAAACAATGCCGACAAAGGAACACTTGTGGTGCTGCGGACGGCGGAGGAGGCACGCCAGAGCGAGGGGCTACGACCCAATCGTTGAGTCAACGTGCTATGGCAGAGCCAGCAACCCCCCCCCCCCTCCCGGGGGGGGCTCCGGAACAAAACAGCGCGCGAAGACGTGCCGACACCCGGTGGGATCCACGGGCTGCGCTTGCCCGTCGCCAGGTGACTGTCGGCTGCGGTTTGAAGCGCGGCCCACTGAAGTGGTCGGGAGGCCCTTGCTTGGTTGAACCCGCTGTTTTATTTTCCAAATAATGTCCACTGAAGTGACCGCTGCTCACGAGCGAAGCCCCCCCCCGACCTCCCCCCGCCACCCCCGCGGGAAACCGGTTGAAGGCGATCCGTCGGGAAAACCACCCGGCCGACTCGAGGGGGCTTCGCCGCATATTTAGATGCTTGTGAATCCATCATTTTACTTTTTTTTTTTTTTTTTTCTTCTTCCCTTTTTTCTTTGCCTCTTGTATTCCCATAAACCGCGGCACTATTTTGGGAAACAATCAATGAAAGCCCAGACGCACGAGCCCCCGTTCTCCTCGGAGAGAAATGAAATGAAGGGCAGCGCGTTCGGTCTCGCGCGCGCCCGCCCGCCCGCTCTCGTCCCTGACTGACTGCCTTCAAGTTCACCGCGATGTCACGAAACTTTCTTAAAGGAACGAGACGAGACGACGAACTGCGCCTCCCCCCCCACACATATGGAAATTTGGTCACTGCGAACCGATCCGGCGCAGCGAAAAACAATAAGTAAAGTTCTGTCCTACTTTCCAACTAGCACGTGTCCCATTGGCCTCCGTTCCGCAATGTATTTTTACATGGAGGCTTTCCTGTCACCGGTCTGCGCGAGCCTGAATTATGTTGCCGCGCGGCGCTGCGTATAGTGTGTATAAATCCTCCGCACGAATATCTGCAGAGCTTGTAAAAAAAAAAGAAAAAAAAAAAAGCCCGAGCGCTTCTCCCCGTATTGACCTACATCCCTGTTTTATAACGAAATTCACGGAATATTCATGCGAGGTGTAAAAAATTCATCCGTTTAAAAGGGATAGAACGATCCCACTTTATGTTGCGGGAGCGGCCGCGGAGCCTCGGCCTCTAATTAGGCCTGGCGCGCGAGTGGCGCCCGTCAAACCAGCAGGAAACCGAGGCTGCGAGAGTCGGTCCTGACTCATACTCCGACTCAGCGGCGCTCCCGAGAAGCAGACGTCAGGGCCGAACGGCTGCGGCAGTTGACTCCGCATCTCTGGCCTACAATGCGGGCTAATTAGTCGGGCTGTTGGGCCAACAAGACGCTTTTAAAAAAAAAAGAAGTGATTATGATCGCACAAGTCAGCAGCGAAAGTAAGATGATGTGTCTCGGGTATTTTTCCAGTGACGTATACTTTAAGAATATTTTTTTTGACACTTAATCAGAGCAGAAAGATGTCGGAGCTTAAACAGTGATAAATGCAGCGTTTGTCCGTGGCACTTCGAGTTAAATAGAACCAAAACAAAGTAGATGTTAAAGTCACTGAAACGAGCAACAGCCTGGGACTGGATAAAAGATAAGAAGCTTCAGCTCAGCACACCATCCGACCACCTTTGACTGCTTGAGGTTACTATAGGCGACCCCAGCTGACGATAGCCAAAGGCAGCAGACACGATAGGGGAAAGCAATCACACACTCATAAAAGCCACTTTATAGTCAGAAGTTGACCTTGTTGGGGAAAAATCTGGACTGCGACTGGCTGGGAACAAAAGACCCAGCGTGCAGAGCTGCTTCGGGAGCCACGTGGTTTCCCCTTGCCGGCCCTTTCTTGTTGGGGGATCCTCAGGACGGATGGACGGAGAATAAAATGAGAGCTGAGAACCAAATTTAGCAGTTTTTACGAAAGTTTTCGCAAAAAGAAGTTTACAACCGAAATAACGAAGAAGCTCAAGCTGCAGCGCTGGGCTCTTCGTACGGCCGCTCTGCCCGCGAGTGGTCACTGAAGCGCGCTGGGTACTTCTTCTGCTGTACGTTTTCCTGCTGTTCTGGCTCCGCCTCTAAGGCGGGCACTTCCTGTTGATACGTTGCTCTGCTATGTGTGTTGTCGGCTGCAAAACGCGGCGTCATGTTTCAATCGTGAATGTATTGTGTTTGTATAGTGGAAACTTGTACAGTAACAACGTTCCCTTCAACCTCATTTGCACGTTTTGAGTCCCTGAAACGCTGTCGGACTCACAAAGGCCCCGCATCAACCCCCCCCTTATCGCTACAGGTTGCAAAGGATTTCGCGAATACTCCACCTTTCACCTGTCAAATCAGTAAGAGAACCTATAGCGGCTGTGAAAGTCAGTAAAAGCGACCTGTTCAGGCCTAATGCAGGAGCGCGGAGGAGGGGACCAGCCATGGAATACGAATGGCCCACTTATTGGAGCCAGCTCCATCGTAAAGAGAGATTTCACCTCAACGATAATATATTCAGAATACTGTATCCGGCATCTGTGCAAGTACATACTCTCAGACTGTGATTTACTCGCTGGTCCTTTATCGCTCTTTGGCTTTTTTTTCTGGTGCAGATGAGCTCACGGCAAATGTTTGTTATGACAGTGTAACGTGTTGAAAGAGCGGCAAGCGCTGCCGCCTTGAAACGTCGGCGAGACTGTTTGATGGCGACATTCACTTCTTGGTTGGTGTGTGTTTCTATCAACATTTGGTACAAATTTCAGTGTTTTTCTTTAATCTTGCACGGTTCATTATACCTGAGCGACCGTCCGTCTCTGTGTGTTGCCGCGTCGCGGTCTGATGGTTGTCTCGGCGCCCGCTGCTCGCTTGTTTTTTTTTGGGATTGATCCGTCGGGGTTAATCCCCAACGGGAGGCGGATCGCTCCGGTATTAAATGTCACTCGCCGGGCTGAGACAGGAGTGATGATCGAAAGATTTTCTGGCCGTCTGTCCGGCAGAACTCGCGGGCTGCGTTTTTCGCCATCCGTTCGGGCCGACCGGGGTGAATTTGTGGATTTTTTTTTTTTCTCCGGCCGCGATCGGGATCCTTGGGCCGGCACAAAGCAATGTGACTTTGAACCGTGCGCGCGGTCCTTAAACGGCGTCTCTTTGCACAGTGAGAGCCATCCTTGGTCGCCCAGGTGCCGAGAACGCCGACGAGTGTGACCTCCATCACACGCTTTTGATTTTCTTTTTACTTTTTTTTCCCCCCACTCTTCCGAGTGACTCTGCACCAGGATGGATTCTTCGGTTTTTCCTCTCACATAATGCGGCAGTTTTTACCAGTGGCACGGCGGCGGCACCGCCGCCGCCATTGTGACGGCTGTTTGCTTTGGCTGACCAGAGCAGAGTTTAGCTCCCAGTGCGCGTTCATCACGGGAGCCGAGCTGGTCTGCCAAAGCTTCGCCTGCTTACATGATGCATTGCGCATAACGCAAATGGAAGGTATTAAAAATACATAAAGTCCATTGGAAAATAATGCAGTGTGGGTTGTTTTTTTAGGGTTTTTTTTTGACTTCTTCTTCTCTGTTTTGTGCTCGCGTCTGTGTGTTTTGTTCCTGCGCTGCCCACAGGGCCAAACTGCTACGCGGACACGGCGGTGATACCGGCCGGCCGGGAGGTGAAGATCGACGAGTGCACAATCTGCTACTGCACGTACGAGGAAGGCACATGGCAGATCGAGCGTCAGGCCACCTGCAGCAAGAACGAGTGCCAGCGGAGCTAGAGACTGGCAACGGCGAGGTGGGGGTTGCGGGGAGGGGGGGGGGTGGTGGCATTGGCACGCAACACCAGCCGCCGATGCACATGTACACTGTCAGCCTTTCAGCCAGTCTACCGGACATCAGGGTCGGACAGCTGCCCTCCAGCATTTCAGCGTTTATACTGTAGTCACTCCTGTATTACTGAGGAAAAAGGAAGCGAAAAGAAAAAGGAAAAACAGGCTTTTATGAAAGTTTATAATCCACACACAGAATATCTATTTATCTATGTATTAAATTATTTATGAAATATATATGAAAAAAAAGTTATAGGGGGTCATTATTGCTGAACTAGTGAACAAGATATTTTTTATAGCCTCTGTATTTTATTAAGCA
>JASSRZ010000014.1:17127811-17139393 GCA_032164315.1 Malacoctenus gilli
GTGTGTGTGTGTGTGTGTGTGTGTGTGTGTGTGTGTGTGTGTGTGTGTCTGTGTGTGTCTGTGTGTCTGTGTGTGTGCGTGCGGGTGCATGCATGCATGCATGTGTACACGTTTATATGTATTTGTGTATATGTATGCGTGTGTGTGTACACGTGTATATATATTTGTGTATATGTATGCATGTGTGTGTGTGTGTGTGTGTGTGTGTGTGTGTGTGCATGCGTGTGTGTAGGTGTGTATGTATTTGTGTATATATGCGTGCATGCATGTGTGCATTTGTGTGTGCGTGCGTGCGTGCATGTGTATATGTTAGTGTGCGTGCGTGCGTGCGTTCATTCATGCATGCGTGTGCATCCATGTGTATATGTTTGGGTGTGTGCATGCGTCCGTGCGTGCGTATGTGCGTGCATGTGTGTGTGCGTGCGTGTGTGTGTGTGTGTGCACAAGCTTATGATAAGTGCATCTCAAAGTGACACCCAACAAGCGGAGGCAGCTGCTCATAACAACGGGAGCTCTGAGGGTTCATTATCGGCTTTTTTCTGAGAGGACTCTAAAATTAAGTGGCCATTTGTAATCGCTTTGAGTTGTGTACCTGACGGCTACGTAACGACAATAGACTCATACACAATTCACAGGGTGAGAGGGCCCCCCCCCCCCCAGTGCCTGTTCTTGGCTGGGGGGGGCCTCTATGTCCAGTAGCTGACCTTGGCAGGAGACACTCTTGTGCGTAGTTATGCTTGCATCCCATAAATTAATTCATTGTCTTTGTGCTTTATCAAGGTTCACACGGTCGAGTCGAAATTGACCCGCGCACGCCGGGGACGTCCGGCGGGGCCCCGCGGCGCGGCGGGGCGGCTGATAAGCAGGCGGGACCGCAGGTGGGCTGCGATCACTCATCGCGCGGAGGCGGCGGCGCCGCCGCCGAGGTGCTCCGTCTTGTCTTCAATTTGCCCCCTTTTGTCCGACTGAGAAATTGAACATTTCACACATTAACAATTCATTCATTTTTCCTGCTTAATTCTCCGAGCACACAAACAGGCGGTGATTTACACACTCCATCTACCGCGGCGCGGCACGGACGGCTGCTGGCTCGCTTTCCAGACGGAGTAGCTATTATTACATTTTATCACCTCGCTGGTGAATTAATCCGTTTCCAGTCATAATAGCCTCCCGTATTAAATCTATATTAGTAAAGCACACACACTGCTCCCTTTGGAGATCGCCACGCACAAGAGAATATCCCGTCAGCTTTGCGTGAGGCGAGCAGATGTTCTCTTTGACGACGTGATCGCGGCTTTTTTTTTCTTCTCATTTTTGTTTCTAAGTCGGGCAAAACAAAAGAGAGAGAGAAAAATGCCGCCACAATTACAGTGAGGTGGATTATTATGCCTGATGAGGAGATAATGCTCTGTTTTTCCAGTGGCGACTCAGTGAACGCCGGCTTGATTGATGCTCGTGTCGGCGCCGTCTGAGGTGTTGGAGGAGGGCCGCTTCCTGATTGTGTAAAAAAAAAAAAAGAAAAAAAATGCACCGACTGTCTGATTGACTCCTTCACGCTGTGAATCGAGCGTGTCGTTGGATTTTAATCTGGCGTTTTGTGTTTCGCTGCTCATCCAGAAAACATCCCGTGATCTTCTTCTTCTTCTTTTTTTTATTGTGCGTGAGAGTCGGCGCGCGTCCGCCCGTCTTAACTGAACCGAGGACAGTCGTCAGCTGGTCTCATGTCTTCAGACAGACAGTGGAGAAAAGACAAGGCACACTCACATTGAGACCCCCCCCCCCCCCCAATCTAGCTAGCTTTTACATCATATCTTTTTGTCTGACAGAGTTGCTGCCATCTGCTGGTCAGTTCTGGCTGTTCTTATCGACCTCTGGCTCTTGCCCTGTCAAATAAACAGATAAACAATATGATTCCCTGTCAACAGCCAATGAACAGGAGTCATATTTTATTCCTACTATCAACAAAGTCACGTTCAACCAATATCAGATTTCATTTTATTTGTCGTCCAGACTGAAGTACTGAATAAATCACCGGCATCTCCGGTTAAAACGATCTTGTCTTTGACATCAGGAGCTGTAATGACATTAAAAGCGCCGCGGGTTTTTATGAGCAGCATTACATCATAGCGTGATTTTAACCTTCACGTTCTTCATTGCCGCTCTGCCGCGCTGCTTACTCGGTGTGTTTGCAGCAAATGTTAAGGCGTCGGAGACCGACCTTGCAAACGGCTGACAAATCAAAGGACAAATGAGCGCGACGTCTCGCCGACGGAATGTTTTGCGCCTCAGAGTCCTGGAAACTGCGCCGAAGGAAAATAAAACCTCTTTGCTTGTTTTGCTGTTTTTTGGACGGTGATGATGGAGAGAGAAAATCTCTGGTGATTTGTGTCAAGATCTGTGGAAGCTGGAGCGTCTCATTCCCATCGTTTGTGTCCGCTTCAGACTTCGGCCGCCGAGAATGGCGCCCGGGAAGACGCGGCTTCCGTCGGGCGTTTGATCGCAGGATAAAGGTCATCGCTCGGAACAGCTTTTGTATTGATTTGCAGTGAACGGTCCCTCGAAAGGGGATTTTTAAAAAAAAAAAAGCCCCTAAAAAAACATGCCAGCGAGATATCCTTCGCTGCAGACCGCAGCGCCTCGTTTAAAGGGGTCGAGCATTGCTGTGACCTTTTGATTTTGGAACGCAGCGTCTCAGATCGCAAAATATCGCCTCGAGCTTATCCGTACAATTAGAAATGAATCACAAGATGACTGGAACAAGTGTAACGTGAACAGACTCGTTAGAAAAAGCTTTGATCCTTTAAAATTGAGAGGAATAAAAAACTGAGTAAACAAGAAAAACTTCATACCGAACCCCTCCGGCTTTATTTAATTGTCCACTTCTCATGAAATGTGAATAAAACAATCAAAATAATATTCTTCCTGCTTTTTGGGGCGAAAAATCTTTTAATTTCCTTCAGCTCCGCTTCTTATTTTTGAGAAAAATAGAGGAATTTGTCATTTTTAGTGCTTCCCACTGTCTTCTTATTGTTGCAATCAAATATCAATTCAAGAGCCCCCTTCATATATCGCATTTGTCATCCTGATAGAGTCCTCCCGCTACAGCCGCCCCCTCCCCCCCTCCCCCCCTCCCCGAGCTGCTCTCGTGCCTCCAGGCTCCCCTCATTATCCGTTTACATGCGCTTTATGAATTTTAACTGAGATGAATGTGTGTCAGATGTGGCGACGTCGCAGGTCCGCCGGTGTCAAAGACAATTTGTACGATCGTCAGACTGCTGTTCGCGGGCGTCATCCGATTCATATTACGTGCGGCGCTTTCACCGTCGGAGGGTTAAAGAGGGAGGTCATGTTTGGTTAGTGTCTGGGGTGATTAATCATTGGCTGGTTGGAGATCAAGAGCAGCGAAAAGCTTCACGAATATCTACATTAGGAATGAATCTGTGCTGAACATCCGCATGAATTTTAAAGCGCACAAAATAAAAATAATCCTGCAGATATAACAAAGCTGAAAAATGGCTGTTTTTCTCTCTTTTGAGGGCGTTTCTTCTCCGGCGCTGAGACGGTGGGCAGAGAACTCGGCAGCAGTCCGGCGCTACACACACACCTCAGCAACCCAAAGGTCAGCGCGCAGTGACCTGTCATTGTTTCCTCCCTATTGCAACAAGGCACACGCAGCGCCTCTGGAAGCAAGAGAGAAGGTGGGGGGGGGGGGAGAGAGAGAGAGAGAGAGAGAGAGAGAAAGAGAGAGCGAGAATGGCTTTGATTTGTGCTCCTGTGATGTCCCGGGGAACAGCGTGTCCTCTGCCCGCGTTAATTGCGGCCCATTGAAATCATTCATACGAACTGTGGCCTCGCTTAAAGCCCGAGGGAGGAATCGGCTCCCCAGTTAATAAGCTGTCTAATGTACTTTATGCGCCGACTGGGGCTGTTTAAGGATTCAAATTAAAGCAAATAACTTTCGGGAATCGAGCGAATCAATTGCACTCGAGGCGCTGGGGTGCTCGGTTCGTGGCCGGAGACCTGCCCGCGCTTCCTTCGCAGGGGCTACGAGGAGCTTCGCTGGAGGGCGGAGGCGCCGCTGCCGTCCAGGGCGGCGGAGGGAACCCGGGAGAAGCTGGCGGAGCTGGTGGGCCGGCGCCCGTCGTCGAGGCGCTACGACGGCAGGCCTCAGCTGTGGCAGGTGAGCCGCGGAGGGCGGAGCGAGGTGGCGATTAACGTCTGAAAAGACTCAGATTAGACTCCAAATTAAATGTTTACCTGAAAGTTACACCCCTGGATGGGTGCTGACTACTTTCTCACCTGAAGGCTGAGTCTGCCTACTTTGATTTTCAAAGCATTTACAGGAAAAGGACACTCGGAGCCTTTCAAAATAAAAGAGATGCCCAATTTCTCTCCTCATGTTTGGAAGAAGTTCTCAGATTTTCCTTGAAACTTTGGTTATTTTCAGCCTCAGTGGAGGCAAAGCTCCTGGTCTCCCCCCTCTATGATCTCTGACACCTTGTTTCATGAGTGCCCCCCCCCCCCCCTCACCCAACAAACACATGCGCCCTCCAAATTTAATAAGCGCGATTAAAAATGTTTTGGTTGGATCAGAAAGCGACTTGGAGAACTCGGAGGCTCGGGGCTCTGAAGTTCCAGCCCTGCTCCTCGCCCCCCTCTATGGCGGTCGGCGGTGCCGCCGTCACCGCAGTTACCAACCGCGACTAATTGCAGCACCTAATTAGTTGAAAGCATCTGCAAAGCTCTTTTACTGGGGCTTTGCCGCTCTCATTCTGGTAAATTATTGACTTTTTTTTCGCGGGACGCGCTGGCAGCTCGGCGGGTCAGCGCTCAGAGTGATGTGAGAGGATCCACAGAAGCAGCAGCAGCAGCTGCGGGCGTGGCTGCAGGACGCTCGCAGGGGTGATCCGCCTCTCCGCCCCCCCCCCCATCCCTCCCTCGCTGTTGTAGTTTGGTTCTTACCGCATTGATTGAGTTTGTTCCGCAGCCCCACACCGAACCCTCCCGCTGGCTGCCCTCGCAGCTCCTTCCTCTGTACCACAGACTTTCACTGATGTCCAAACACACCAGTGAGTCACCCTTTCGCACTGGCTCACCGCTCCTCCACTACAGCGGCACTGGAGTGAACTCGGAGGATTGCTCTACGCACACTTTCCTGCTCATGTCTCACACGCACGCACGCACGCTGCTCATGTTCCTTTTTCTCAGCACGAGATTTTTCCACTCAAAGATCGACATAATCAGTCAGATAATGACACCTAACTCGAGAGATATTCTCAAGGCAAATAAAGGGCTCCTTTGATGCGATCAAAAATCAGACGGTTCAAAAGTTGAGCGTTAAAAAAATGATGTTCGGAAACATAATTATTGTATTGCACTGAAAATAGCTCCGTCGAATAGACGGGTGAGTTTGTTCAGGGAATAAAAAATCTGTTTGTGAGTTCATAAAAAAGGTGAGAATGCCAAGAACTTTTCCTTTATTACATCATTGATTGCCCCACTCTTTGTGTCCCCCCCCCCCGTGTTGCCGCCGTGTTGGACGGAATCACCGTTCCTGTTCCCTTCCAGTCCGCCGGCGCCGAGTGGAGCAGAAGGCAGCTCCGTCCGGGGGCCCACGTCGCGAAGCCAATTTCGTTGTAAGCCTCAGACACTCGGAAGCTTTGGCGGCTCTCGTCGCCCCGCTGTTTCGTTCCCTTTCTAAAGCCACCGGGCGTCCTTGTGGTTTTCAGCTGCAGCGGGTGTCCGAGGTCAGGTCAGATCCCTCTCTACACGTGAGTACTCGATGTCTGGGAGGTAAATGCCAGTGCTGAACCCCGTGCCGTGCTGCTGTGCGAGCGTTTAAGCTCCCCGGATGTTTAATCCCTCCTCAATAGATCGGACGAGCTCGAACTGCGATTTATTATCTTCTGAGACGAGAAGAACAAAGCGTCGCGCGTGAGACGCTTCAACCTCACAGAGTCGACCTGGGATAACAGGAAGAGACAGAAAAAAGCGGAGAGGGCCGCAGGTGCTAAGTCGAGGAATTTCCTGGGTTTTATGTCTGTCTTAAGTTGGAATCTTAGTCAAACACTCAGTCAGAGTCCTTGAAGTCACACTGTGGCAAAATAGGCCAGCTAGCGGAGTGATCCTCTGCTGCTCGGCCTCCTTTTCTTTCCCTAATCGCTTGCAAAGTGGATACGGCCGATTGATTGACACGTTGACTGTTGCGTTTGTGGTCACCAAACAGAGTCTCCGACCAGCTGAGCCAGCTAACATTGGTGGCAGCGCATACTCTTGTTCAGAGGCCCTCAGACGAGGGACAGACCTGCGGCTATAGACCCGAATAAATCATCCACTCATCTTTTTTCACATGTGATTTTTGCATCTTATCTTTAAACTCTAACTAACTTTTGATGTCGCACAGAGCCGTTTGCGTCGGCTCGCCTTTGTAAGAGGTTTGAGCGATGACCTTCGCTGAGCTCCCCTATCTCCGCAGAGGGACGATTGGCTCCGACGACATGGACGACATCGACAACATGGAGCGGCAGTTTCACCCTCTCACCGTGAAGAGGAGCGTCGTGCCCCCGTACACACCCACAGCACAGTGAGACGCACGCACGCACGCACGCACGCACTTCATCTCTTTTGTTGACTCAAAAATATATATTTGGGCTTTAAATATCTCCCTGGGGGAGTAAAAATATCCTGAAAATGGGGTCTTCTTTGAAATTCCTCTTACATGGTGGTCCTCTGACAGTTTCTGATGAACACTAGCTTCACCGCCTTTTTTCTTCCAGCCGGTCCACCATCCCCGGCTACACGGGCAAAGCCGCATACACCCCCTCTGCTGCAGCTGTTGCTGCTGCTGCTGCTGTCTCCCCTCCTTCAGGCTCTCCTAGGTGAGTGTGAAATGCAACAGCAGATCAGTCAACTTTGTGCATTTTTTTTTTTTTTCAAATTTGCATTTTTTTTGTTTCTGTCTTTTGTCACTCTGGCCCCTTCATTGCCCCAAAACACTGCCTGTATATAGGAAATATTCAGACTCACTGGAAGACGTTAGAGACGTGTCACGATGTCAGGTGTCAGTGGTGCTGCTGGCCTTCCTTTATAGACACGTGGTTGCGCCGTATCACAACACAAAGCTCGACAGTTACAGTCAAGCTGTGACCTTGAGTTAATATTCAAGTACCAGTCTTCCTCGTCCTCCGGTGGTCGCACTGTTTCACAACATTAAAACCCAAAAGTCAAAAGCAGTAATACGTCGAACTGAACACAGCATCTTTTTCCTTGACACTTTTAAAAAGACATTTCAGGTGGTCGATCTAAAAATGTAGTCGTCATCCAAATATACACTTTGAAATCACAGAGTTGTCTGTGCTGAAAAGTCGTTTGACTGGGTGGGTCCTCGTGAGCTCACACAGTTGTGTGTCGCCCTGCACTAAACAAAGTGTAACATCCCTGATGAGGACAGACTGAGTTCATTTGTGAACCTCAATCGAGACATCATCGCTTTTGGAAAGTCTTCATTTAAGCGAGCAATGCTCTGTTATCAGATTGTAAAAGTAAACCAACCTTGTGGTGTCTGTATTTCCGAGAGCAGCAGCCGTTGATGTGAGTTAAACGGACACAATTTTTACATTTCTTGTCAATGTAACTGTTTTTTATGGCTACGTCCTCTTTCTAACACGACTTCTCTGATACGTTTCTCTGTTTTGTGGCCTTGGTCAGTTTAAAAGGCAGAGCGAGAGTTATCTCACATGTCCACTGGAGGGCAATCTAATGCACTCCACAGACCTCAGTTCCCTCTGACTCCAGCTGTGCTTGCATTTTCTCACTCCTGCGAAAATGAGCTGAAACTCGGCCGTGATCATTATTGCAATTGTGCTTGTCTCACAACTAAATGTTTCCCTTTCTCTTCGGAAAAGTTCCCAGAATGTGCTTTTTTATTTCTTCTAAATCGCCTCGTTTGTTCAACAATTTACGGACACTCAAGAGGTGTCTCCTTCCCTCCAATAATAGCGAGTTTATTCAGCTAATAGGTGAGTTAAATGATGTACAGATCGCAGCGATAAGGAGCAGGTTTCCAAGAGGAACATTTCTGCCGCATCAAATAAATGCCCACAATTAACAAGCCTTGAAAAAAAGGATCGATGCTATTTTTTTCTTCTGGAAGATTTGACTATCAGATAAAAGCAGTTTTTATAGTGGGACAAATTATCGAATTATTTAGTGGGCAATAAAAACTTTTAATGGTTTTTCTTCCCTTTGTTCTTTGCTTTTTTTGTGTGTGTGAGTGGCACTGCTTTAATGCTTCGGAGGTGTTTGCATCGGCTCAGTATAGCTTGTTTTTTGCTTGAGCGAGCGGGTGAGATACAAGGTAATGGCCAGCTGGAAAAGGCTGCCGTAATTGGAAATGTTTAAGAAGAGATTAGAAAAAGAAAAGAAATAGAACAAAAAAAATGGAAAAAGACAAGTGGGGGGGGGGGGGGGGGTTGTCATTCCGAGAAGACCGACAGGCGGGAAGCGTTTGGAAAACTGCAGGCCGATAAAGATAATTAGAGGAAGAAGTGGTGGAGGCACAAGGGGGGGGGGGGGGGATTTTCACAGCAGATTGTCCTTCCAGGAAGAAACGTCTCGAAGTGTTAAACCGTCAGCACGCCCCTGAAAGTGTCCGTTGACAGCAGGAGACCAAAAACAACAAAAAAAAAAGGAAAGTTCTTTATCACTTCTGAGGGCGTCGCTCCTCCCTGGGAGCGCTGGCTCGTCTGTTGGGGAGGTGGAAACCTGTTTCCTAGTTGGGCCCCAGTTCAGCAGACTCTACCGGCTTTTGGAGCAGGCGTCTCCAGATGGCTGAATCCAGAGCAGCGTCGCGGTAACGGTGGTTTTTCACAACCCAGATCCATTTTCCTGGTGCCTCGACACCCCCAGAGATCTGTTTCCTCTGCTGATTAGGCTGGCCTCCCATATTTTCTCTCCCCCCCCCCCACCAAAACAGAGAGAAAGACAAGCGCTTGGAGTGATTAACTGTCTGCCGCAACGGTCAGACGTCCTCGGGATTTCTGCTTGCCAAAAAAAAGCCCCCCTCAATACACAAGTGTGTTTCTATTGCGAGGCGTCAGTGTGCAGCAGGGCTCGGTGCTTTTCGCTGCTTCATGTCACTCTCCTCTGACTTCCGTCCAGAACGCTCCTGCACTCACCCGCCGCTCTTCACGGCCCACTCGGAGATCCCCGGAGGCGAGCGTTCGGGCACGCGGCGCCCCTGTCCCGCCTGGTGACCCCGGCGGCCCCCGGCAACCCCTTCCTGAGAGCCCCGGCTTCCTGTCTCGGGCAGACGAGAAAGTTTTGAAGGTGTCAGCTCCCTATTTATGCCATCCAATCTGTTTGTATGAATACGTCTATAATGATGTGATGTCAGGGAGTGATTCACAGCGAGTTGGAGAATAATGAGATGCCCCATTATCATAATTTCCCTGATTTAGATGAGTGGTTTTCTAACTCTGGGGAGTGAGCTTTCGCATTGTCCTCTTAAACATTTGCTCCTTCACCGACTCGCTCTCTCTCTCTCTCTCTCTCTCTCCGTTCGAGGATGTATTTCAGCCCACACACTGTTTCTGCGACGAAGGGGCAGACGGGGGGGACAAAAGGAGCCAATACTGAAGAAAGTCTGGATCCACCGTGCCCACGCTGCACTTTAACATTGCGAAAAACTAAAGCGGGTATAAGGAGGAACATTCTTTTTTTCTCTTTTGGCGTTTCTGTCGCTCGGGCCGTATGTAATAAATGCAGGCGACGCCGCCGCCGCCGCCGCCATCGTTTTGAGGTGTCAGTCCTCCGCAGCCGATGTGACTCTCATGCAGATTGACGTTATTATGAAGTGCCTGCCAGCGATCGCTTCACGTCTGCGGTTTGTGCAGCTTCGCGCCTCGACAGGAAATAGGGATGAGCTGGTTTTCCTGTGACTCTTCATCTATTTATTGTTTAGATTCACATCTTGCAAGGATTCGTTTTCTGAACACACACTCTGAGAAGGAGAAAGACACGCACGCTTTGTTTTTTTTTATCAGTTTGATTCTGAACACATTTTAAAAGAACTCCACAAAGTTAAAGTGGTGTTGGTTTGTTTGTAGGTTTTTAAAGCACACACGTATCAATACATGGACTGACTAATAGACTCATTGCATGTTATACCAGCAACCACAGCCACCATCATTTGCAACCACACTTTCAGATTAGTGGGTCCGCTGCCTCGGAGTCCCACTCTTGCAGCCAGTCGACCGCGTCGCACAAAGCAGCCAGCGTTTCCTAACTTTTATGTTGAAAGTTGAATCAAATTCACCCAAAAATAAAAGGAAATATTTTGAAAAGTATAGAAAAGTGGTTTCAATGCGTTCCATTTGTGAATGACTCAAGAGGGTGGGACATACAGCTCTCCCATAGTCAGCCAGCAGGGGGGCAGTAGAGACATTTTATGGGGACTTTATGGCTTTTCGTCCTGTCAGAGGTGACAAACAGGAGTTAAAGGGGATGGTCGACAGTTTTCAGTCAACCGATTTGGGGGTTGCGCTTGTTTATGCTGGGCTCACATCAGAAGTCTCTGAAAAGATTGAGAAAAGACAGTGAAAAGACAATCAACTCACATTAAAGACGAGTGTTGAGAGTATTTAGTCGCAGACTGGCTTAAGACTAAGGTTTTACAAAGACTGAATCTTGTAAGGTCACGAATTAGAAGACTCCGGCGAGATTATAAAAAAAAAAATCAATTTCCCATCATGCTCAGCAGACGTTTGGCAAAAATGGAGGAGAAGCAGCTTTTGGCTACGGCTGCTCTTGTCTGTGCAGTGGTTTGTAGCGAGAAAACAAAAAACGGCCCTGAATATGGTCACGGCCTTGGCCCCATGGACGGGGACAACAGGGTCTATCCGTCGCTCGCTCCCCTTCGTCCGCCCACGTGTCTGTTATTGTTCGTGACTGTCTGACTTCCTGGTCTTGCCTGTTTCAGTGCTCATTTATTGGTTGTTGATTGTGTAACGTCACTGCGGCTTGCGATCATATGATATGTTTGATATGATCGCAAGCCCAATGACTCGGGAAAGTGTGGTACGGAACGCGCTCGCAGACTGCAGACGACCACCTCAAACGTAACGATCGAGATGACGGGAGTGCGCCGAGACTTCAGTGCGAATCCTGAAGACTGTCAGCTTTTAGTCTGCAACTGTAAAAATCGCTAGTTGTGAGCCCAGCATTACAGGCCATTTATTACTAGGTCTATCGGCACAAAAGCTGCAGATGCTGGTTTGACTGAAATTTAAATCAAAACAAAACTAACTGCCCAAACGAACCAGTCTGAACTCTCCTGTGAAGTAAGGAGCGATGATGTCATCCTGCTGTGAAGTCACAGTTCCGAGGACGAGACCAAGCTGAAGCTCCCTGAATTTTTGTCAGTTGCCTTCCATCCACCGTCCGAGCAAGTCACAGACCTCGTAGACCACCACCATCACCGGCAACTTCCCGACCAACAACTCCCGAGATCAACGGTAGAGAACAAGATGACGACGAACATGCAGCCCGACCAACGAATCCAGTCCCTTCGTAAGGCCCTCTCC
>JASSRZ010000014.1:17163589-17175038 GCA_032164315.1 Malacoctenus gilli
CACGCACGCACGCACGCACGCAAGCACGCACACACGCACGCCCTCAGACGAGCGTGCCAACACGTGCTGTGTCCTGAGGAGTCCATGCGGCCCCCCCCCCTGGGGGGCAGCAGCGGGGAGCTGGGACGGAGAGGATCAGCCACTGGAGCAGAAGGCAGGGGCCGGGGCTCTGAGGAGCCGGGCCTCCGCCTGCGGAGGCTCCGTCTGAGGAGGAGCTCGGCAGCAGCAGCGGCGGCGGCGGCGGCGGCGGCGTGCGGAGAACAGCCTCGTCCAGATGGCTTCTGTGTGATTTAGCAGAAACGGGAAGCAGCTGTGGCCAGCGCCGAGGTCCCCCCCCCCCCCATGCTTGACTGGGACCCAACACGGGGGAGGGAGGGCATTTGCATGAGAGGGATAATTTCGCCAACCAAATGAGGCCCTGCCAGAATCCCAAATCTCACTTCTCCTTTTCAGACCTGCTGACTGACACACTCCTTAAAGGAGCACACTCAGCCCGCTCCAGTTCTGTGGCTGTCAGGATGCAACGAGCTGGAGGAACTCCAAATTCGTTAGACTCGGCAATAAAGGAGGGCAAAGGAAAGGAATTGGTTGACCCGCTGTGTTCTTTCAAAATAAAAGAATCCTCATGGGAATATAGCATCCTGTCATTTTTAAAACTGAGAGTTGAACTCTGCGGGGTCAGAAGTGGGCACCACCTGGTCATGGAGGGAGGGCCACAGTCCCACACCGCTTAGCTGCTTCCCGGCACTCACTTGTCACCAAGCCTCCTGCAAAGAGACCAGGACCCGTCAGGGTTTCAATAACATCCGTCCCGTTCGCTCCATTAAGGACGAGCTGTCGTCTCAGGAAGCTTTCACTTCGCTCCTGCAACTCCGGATTCACTCTCGATTCGCAGCAGGCCAGTCTTGTGAAATGCCTCCAGGATGCTGAGGTCAGGCCTTATCAGACAGACTTCAGGCCAATCCCAGCTAACTGTGGGCGATGAGACACAGATAACACCAACAGAAAAACACTCCGGGTTGAATTTGAAGTCGATAACCAACTTCAACAGCTTCTCTTCGGCGACGCAATCCACCAAAAAATCCAGTTTGACTGACTAAATCATTTTATATTACTTAAAAATCAATTCCAATGACCGGCTGGATACAAAATTTAAATGCACGTACATTTTCTAAGTAGGTGGCTACATTTAGTTTATGTTCTGATCATTTCTTTCATCTATGTACTTCAATTTTAGGCGTCAGCGACTGATATGTCGGCCCGTCCCTGACGTGACCACCGCCCCGCAGTCTGACTGAGCGAGCAGCTGACAGCATATGGCGCCGTTCGCTGCGCGCACTCGGCGGGCCCGACGCATCCCGTCAGCACCAGAGGAATTCTGTGCATCTGTCCCGGTCCAGCTGTGGGGAGTCAGCCGTGCTCGCGGGTGCCCCCGTGGGGAGCGGGGCGTGGGGAGGGGGGGCGTGTGGGGCCCGTGTGACTATCCCCTCACCGCTGGCTAATCCAACAAAGTTTCGACGCGGCGGCCAACCACGCCGGCCTGAAATATTTATCAGGGACTTGACAAAAAGATGAAAAATAAATGACAGCCTTTTTTCATGGTCTTCCAGATTCTCAAAGATTTGCTCATTAAAATTGCAGGAGAATTTCACTTCATGTGTGCACAATCTATAATGGTCCCCGTCAGTGTGTGTGTGTGTGTGTGTGTGTGTGTGTGGCAGCGCCGTCTGACCACGGCGACCACTTGGCACGCGGGACACGCAAAAAAGCCGACCGGCCCAGTCGGTGTTTTTCTAACGCGGAGCCCTTCGGAAACTCCGTGCATGAAGGACGGCCACGCACGTGCACTGTCTGACAGAGGGGACGTGTTGCAGCAAGCGATGTTCCTGTTGAGTCCACTGCTGTCTTAATCGGCGACAGGAAGGGAGGCAGAGCCCGGCTCTCGAGTCTGAGCATGAGACCCAGGATCCTCTGCCTGTTGCCCAACTTCCTCGGACACAAAAGAGCAACACTCGACTGATGGTATCGCCCTCTGCGGCTTGGTTGCTTAAACCTGGTGAGAGCCGCTGCTCCGGTTGGGCGTTTGGCTTCACTGTGATGTATCGGCGGCTCGGAAAAATGGACTGCAGTTTTGTTTAAGGGTCAATTTGAAGGGGTCCGATGAAGGGACGATTTGCAGTACTTGTTCTAATAGCATCTTCCTATATAAAGCCTTAGTGAACAAAGTACCTGTATTCTTTTATATGGACTTTAACAAAGAAGTGACTCAGTGATGCATAAGATAAATGAACACAATGTGGTTTGAGCCACCAGAGCTGTGACGAACGACCAAGCATCGTTCATCACAGCATCAGATTAGAGTGTGCGACACTGTGGAGAAATGAGAGCTCATATTTAGCAAAGTGTTGGACTTTTTTTTTTGTAAATAAAAAAAGTGCACATGTTCAGAGAGAATATTTATAACATTAATTATTTATAACATTTATTACAACAATACATTTGTGGTCATGTCGTCAACTGGAGAAAAACTCAGTTATTAATAAAGTTAAATGTTAACAATGTGCGTATGAAAGGGCACAACTGTGGAAAACAACAAAGTGAAGGTCCGTCCTCAGGAAGGGGGACAAAGGAGGACATAAACGGTGACCAGTTCTTTATCTGGAACACTGTCCGCGTACACAATGTGGTGCCCGGTGATTCCAGCAAACCACAGAGCAACAGGAGGGTCGGTATCACCACGAAGCAGCCCCACTGTTACAGACGCCACGAACCATTTGGAATGCGTAACGCAGCCTGCTGGGACTGATGAGCCAGTGAAGCGAGCTGCGAGCAAACACTCGGAGCGCGAGCGCTGCAGAGGGGTAATTAGAACGGGAAGGGGGCTGCAGCACCAAGAACTGCTGCACAGACTCTTGATAACTTGTGTTTACGTGTGGAACTGAAACAGGGACACGGGAAGCGGCCGCCTCTAACGTCCACAGCCGAAGGTCTTGTTCCACTCCTCGTACAGCTCCAGGTCTTTGGCGGAGACGCTCGGGCGCACGGTCTTCAGAGCCTCCTGGAAGTCGCAGTAGAGGATCGGCCGCACCTGATCCGCCGTGATGGTGGCGATGTCGGCGAGCTGGATGCTGCGGATGGGCCCCAGCGCCGCCTCGCGGCACAGCTGCGTCATGTCCGCGCCCGAGAAGCCCTCCGTGGACGCCACCACGTTCCTCAGCTCCTGATCGCCCAGCTGGTTCTTCTCGCGAGACATGAGGTTGGCGACGATCTGGTGACGGGCGGCGCCCTCCGGCAGCGGGATGTACAGCCGCTTGGCCAGGCGCCGCCTCGCGGCCTCGTCGATCTCCTGCGGCCGGTTGGTGGCGCCCACCACGAGGATGCGGTCGTCGGCCGCCGTGGCGGCGCCGTCGAGCTGGACCAAGAACTCGGTCTTTATCCTGCGGGACGAGTCATGCTCCCCGTCCGTCCGCTGCGACAACAAGGAGTCGATCTCGTCGATGAAGATGACGGCGGGCTGGTGGCAGCGGGCGATGGCAAACAGCGCCCGCACCATTTTTTCCCCCTCGCCCACCCACTTCGACGTGAGCGACGAAGCGCTGATGCTGAAGAACGTGGCGCCTGACTGGCAGGCTATGCACTTCCCAATGAGGGTCTTTCCCGTCCCCGGGGGCCCGAACAGCAGGATCCCTTTGGGTGGCCCGCGGAGGCCGGTGAAGATGTCGGGTCGCAGCATGGGCCACACCACAATCTCCTTTATGGTGGTCTTGGCGAACTCCAGGCCCGCGATGTCCTCCCACGCCACGGGGGGCCCGTGGTCCATGATCTCGCTCATGATCAGCTCCACGATCTTCGGCTCAAAGTTCTTCAGGCGCTCGTCCACGACCTGAGGCTCCTGGTCCGAGGCCCGACCCGCCGCGCCCTCGTCCGCCTCCTGTCGCGCCACGGGCGACACAAACTTGGAGAACGCACCTCGGGGCCTGTTGGCGCCCAAGGACTTCTTCACGACGGCGCCCATCCCGGGGATCTGCCCTCTCTGGGGCTGGTGGGAATTCTTCTTCTGCTGGTCGATAACAAACTGCTCGCGGGCCGATTTGAAGTTTCCCCCAGCTCGCTGCTCAGCGCCCGCGTGCCCCGTGTTCTGCCCTCTGCTGACATCGCCTCCATCCGCGGCGTAAAAGTTCTTTCGCTTGGACGGGTTGGAGGTCGGGAAGAAGGAGGACTGGTAGCTCGGCGAACCGCCAGCTGTGCCGGCGCCGGCCTGGGGAAGAGCCGAGGGCTGCCCGAAGAAAGTCTGGGGTCGAGCTGGGGGGCCGGAGAATGAGTTCGGATTGTTCGAGATCACGTCGCAGCTTCTGGCGTTCCCGACGGGAACGGAAGCAGGACGGCTGGCGGTGCCGTTAACCTCTGGATTAGACCGCGGCGCTCCAGCGGCTTGAAACAACCCCGCCTCTGACCTGACTCCATTAAAGGAGGCGGAGAGGGAGCCGCCTCTGCTTTCTGGTCCCACAGGTATGTCAACATCTGCCGGCGCCACCGGGAAGCCACCTCTTCCCCCCGCGCTCGCCTGAATCATCTTTTTCACGCCGGGCAGCTCCAGCACGCTCTCCGCGGTGAGGCCGGAATCCCATTTGTCGCTGTGGTTCTTCTGACTGCGGGCCAGATGGAGCACGCTCTCCGCATAGTTGTTGAGCCCCGTGCGAGGGTCATCCGAGTCCAGCACTGAGGCGTAGCGCTCCGAGTAGGTCCTGAGCAGGCTGGCCGCGCCGGCCTGAGAGAGCTGGGAGCTTGCCCATGCATACTGAATGGAGAGGATGTGGGCTCGGTAGGCATCGGCCGTCTGTTCAGGTGTGCAGCTGCCAGATGAAATGTCAAAGGACCTCCGCTGCCATTCGTCCAGGTGCGCGCCACTCATGCCTGGCCTGCTCCAGCAGGGCGAAAGGAGAGGGGACCAGAGTTATTAAAAAATACATGACTTCAGTCACAGCGAAGGCTCACATGCACACAAACAAAAAGTTACATCTGGTTCCGTTAGATTCCCCGCGATGGAGATGCAAGCGACATAGGAACCCAAAGAATCAGTGCAGCAAGTTTATTTTGTTTCAAACATTTTATGTTCCAGCGTTTTCCCTGCCCCATGCATAGTGGTCAAACTCAGCACTACGTAATTGATTGTCAATTAATGCTTGAAACAAAAATACTGATCAAATATAAAGCTTTACTTGGGAGTAGAGTAGTGCACTGGTCATGTCTTTTTCTACTGCTGACAGCATGAATGAGGCAAACTGGCCACTCCAAATACAACACAACCAGACACAGCACAAGACAGAACACTTACTGTCCGTGATATCCTCTTGAGGTGCGATGAGAGTAGTCTGTGAAACGCAACAAATACCCCGTGACCCGGTTTATGCTCCACTTTTACTCTCTGTTTATGTTCGTCCGTTCCCGCCACATGTTCCTCCTTCCTTTGTTGACGCAACTTCCTGCCTCGTACCAAACGCACTCCCACTACTGTGTTAATCAACTCCAAACACGACTCTCACAAAGCACAGCAGACCAAGTACAAATAATCAGATATAAGTTATTTTATTCCAAAACTAAAAAATATATATTCATGATTTTTGAAAAAAAATAAAGACAAACCAAGACTCAAAAAACTGTCAATAACTGGAATCGGGCACGAAAGTTGTCACAAAAGGGGATGTTCCATTTACTCACCGGCTCTGCTCGGAGACACCGCACAACCTATTGCATGAAGTTGTAGAAAGCCTACTGGACAGTGTTACTTAATCTGAAAGTGCGCGGGGTGGCAGCATAGAACTTAAAAAGAAATATAAGTTTGAAAGTAATTTTTTTCTTGCTCGAAAAGACATCCGGATCAGCGAACCTATACAGAGGTCTGCGTTGCCACCTTGTGGACAAAATGCGCTACTCACTGCGTTAATAAAGTGGTCGCGTTCACGCAATGCATCTTGGGTAACGTAGTACAAACGATTACAGCCTTAAGCAAGGATAAATTCTTATATAATTATGCTAGGAGTCAGTCAACAAAGGAATCATATATTTCCACGTAGGAAAAGGTTTAATTCAACTCTTTTTGAAAATCACCTCGTTATAAACAATGTGCGTTATCCTCTGTGGCTCAAACTACACTAACCATAACCACGGCGCTTTGTGTTTACGCTGTCGACAGAGGATGACAGCGGCTGCCGAGCCTCAGGGAATAAAGCACACGCCGCTTTTTGTAAAATAGACTTTGTGTGTTATTTTGTGCCGCTGAGTAACCAGTTACTCTCCGTTTACGCAGTAGTTTTCACCGCGAGCTTTGTTTCGGAGTGCAGACGGAGAGAGAGTTAACTTTGCTGCTGTTCGCGGTGGTCGCGGACCGTTAGCTGTAACGTTAGCTAAACCGGAGACGGGATGTAAATTAATCCAGACGGGACCAGCCCCGGAGCCCCGGCAGCAGCAGTCAGTCACACCCTTGTCTGGGGGGAACTGGGGGAGTTTTCTCTGCCGTGCAACATGGGACCACAGCCCCTCTCGCGCTTTCCCGTTTTTCCATGAGCACATTTGAGCCAGACCGCCGAATCGGACTTTTGTGAGCTCCAGTTTGAGTGAACTGGGAAGAGTGGGCTGGATATGACTGACTCATCGTCATGGCTCGGTCAGCGGAGATAACCCCGAACAGCCCGTCTGCCGCAGTCACAGCCAGGCAGCCGCGCAGCTAACCGGAGAGCTAAGTTATCCCCAACCTGGATTGAATTTTTTCTTTAATTTTTTTCCCCCCCCGGTGAAAGCTTCTGTCTGCGGCCAGGGTGGCACCATGAACGCCCCGGTGTACACTTTCGTCTCTCGCGATGACAACAGCACTGTTTATGCAGAAGTTTCCAAAATCCTCCAGTCGACCGGACACTGGAAGAGGCTGAAACGAGACAATCCCAGGTTCAACCTGATGCTCGGCGAACGGAACAGACTGCCCTTTGGACGTTTAGGTAAGAACCGCCGGCTCCCAACCATGTCCTGTGAATGCTCTATATTTGGTGTCCATCCCCTGAGGATGAGACAGCAGCTGGGATTGCAGAGCTGCTTCCTGCGGAAACAATCCATTCAGATGTGCTGTGAATGGCTGTATAGATTGTTTATAACACATCCTTATTTCACAGGTCATGAACCAGGACTGGTGCAGTTGGTGAATTACTACAGAGGGGCAGACAAGCTGTGCAGGAAGGCGTCCCTCGTCAAGTGTGTATCCCGGCTCTCTGATCGACACAAACACTCACAAACTGTCAATCTCCGTAGTAATGCACAAAGTAAATTATTCAGAGACATATTGTATTAAGTGACGAGTTCCCCTTCTTGGCCGTCAGGCTCATAAAGACCAGCCCCGAGCTGTCCGACTCCAGCAGCTGGTTTCCCGAGTCCTACATCATCTATCCGACCAACCTCAACACCCCCGTGGCCCCGGCGGCCAACGGCATCAGCCACCTGAAGAGCAACCCCAAAACGGATGAGCGGGAAGTGTTTCTGGCCTCCTACAACGCCAAGAAAGAAGGCGGAGAGGGCACGGTGTGGATCGCCAAGTCGTCTGCTGGAGCCAAAGGTAACACACGGCCGCTCAGATGTCATCTCAGATCTCAGGATAAAAGTTAGATTCACTCATTAGGAAATGAAAGAACAGACTCGTAGTTTGTTTTGGCACCAGATGAAATGTTGTACGAGCTTGTGAATAACAGCCACATTTTATAAAGCACATTTTTATCATAAAGAGGAGTGATGGAGAAAGATAATGGCTTTTTCTTGCACAGGGTAGATGTTTTGTGCAGCAACGTATGAAGTTTAACACATATTTTGTCCGTAACAGGTGCTGGCATTTTGATTTCCCACGATGCAAATCAGCTGCTGGAGTACATCGACAATCAGGGACAGGTTCATGTCATTCAAAAGTACCTGGAGAAGCCTCTGCTCCTGGAGCCCGGACATCGCAAGTTCGACATCAGGCAAGCGCTTGACAATGCCAGGCTGCAACTATTATACCCACCTGCGTGGGTCTCATTGCTTAGCTTTTGATTTTGTTTTGATGTCGTGCGGCTTCCAGGAGCTGGGTGCTGGTGGACCATCAGTACAACATCTACTTGTACCGGGAGGGAGTGCTGCGGACCTCCTCGGAGCCCTACAACAGCTCCGACTTGCAGGACATGACCAGCCACCTGACCAACCACTGCATCCAGAAGGAGCACTCGCAGAACTACGGGCGCTACGAGGAGGGCAACGAGATGTTCTTCGACGAGTTCAGGCTCTACCTGCTGAACACCCACAACGTCACCCTGGAGGCCACCATATTACCTCAGATCAAGCAGATCATAAAGTGGGTTCTCCTGCGTTTCGCAGCACTCTCTTTTCTGGCAAAGCTTCACAGAAGTGAAGCCAAATGTCACTGATGACTTTTTCTATCCAGTCGTCTCCACATCGTCACATGACCGTCGGGTAACGCGAGTGTTTCTGATGTCTGACTTCCCAGGAGCTGTCTGTCATGTATCGAACCTGCGATCAGCACCAAGCACCTGTCGTACCAGAGCTTCCAGCTGTTTGGCTTCGATTTCATGGTGGACGAGAGCTTCAAAGTGTGGCTCATTGAGATCAACGGAGCTCCAGCCTGCGCACAGTCAGTACTGCTCCTCTCCTCACATTGCTTCTCATCCGTGTCTTTGTGTGTGTTTGTTTTTTCGTGTCGTGATTGTAAACTGACAGCGCAGACGTAAGGGATGTTTTCCCATGGGGCTGTGAGAGGTATTGCCAACAGTGAGTGCGTTACATGCAGTCGAGTGGGCAGCACATTCTCGCTTTGGAAACATGAGTTTGGTAATGGGAGAAAAATCTGTGTACAGCTTCCTCAAAAGTACCTGCAGAAATTGCTCTCTCAAATCAATTTGAACGTTTGTTTAGTTTGCGAGCCTGAAGTAATGCCAGTTATCTACATCGGGTGGCAGAAGTGAGTCACTGAAGAATCTGGTTCAGATGGCTCTAAACCTGTTTTATACAACTTTGCGTCTTTGGGAAGTTAAAAATATGTATGCTGAGAAGCAATCACACACTCATCCACAGTTCCTCATTGTTTTGAAAAGAGGGCACACAGAGAATGTCGAGTCTGATGTCGGGGCCAGCAATCGTTTTTGTGCTATAAATGGACTGCTGCAGCACACGTGAGCAGTCCGAACGTGCTCCACACGATCAGTCGCACTCACCCATCCACTCACAAATCACTCACACACCGCTGACAACAGCTGCCATGCGGAGTGTTCGCACAGTGTTTGGTGCAACGTGCGGTTCAATGTTTTGCCCCAGGACACTTTGGCATGGCGACAGGGTGAGATGGGAGAACAATGCACCGTTTCAGATGCATCTGAGCCCCAACGTCCCACCTGTATGGTTTTTCCATATATATCAGTCAGCCACTTTTAACTGAATCTCTATTGAGACGGAGTTTGCAGCATTGCCTCATGCTTTGATGGTTTATCTGTGATGAGCAGCTGTTGTTGTACGTCTCCCTTTTTTAATCATCACACTCAATTGACCCAAATGGGAGATTATTGAGCTGAACCATTCGTGTCATTTTGATAACATGACACCAGTCGATATTGTGAAACTAGAATCTCAAACTAGCCAATCATGTGAGAGGAGACAAAAGTCTTTTGCTCTTTTATTTTGGTTTGTTGCTGAATCAACATGAGTGTTTCACTGAGATTCTGGTCGAGTCTCAGGCGTCTCCAGTCGATGAGCTGGCCATCATCTCCCGTGCGTAGTCAAGGTGACCTGACACAGCCACCGCTCTCCTCTTCCTCCTCCCCCAGGAAGCTGTATCCAGAGCTGTGTCAGGGGATCGTGGACGTGGCCATTTCCAGCGTGTTCACGCTCAGCAGCGGCGACTCCTCTGCCTCCTCTTCACCATACTCCTCGTCCCCGTCCTCCATGTTCACCACCAACTCCTGCTCCTCCCCCAAACTGCGGGGGCCTCTCCACGTGGGTCCTTTCACCCGGCTGTGAGCGCACGCCCAAGCCCCCCTCGTCTTCACTGTGCTACCAGGTTCTTCCTCACTCTGTCCTCAGTCCCAAGCCGCACTCCATAAGTAGCACACGCCAGCGAGGTCGGACCGAGACTTGATGGGATTCAAAGGGCAGAGATGATCTCTGCTCTCCTGATTATGCATGTTATGGATGAGAGGATGGCCCAATGTTCTGGGAGTCTCTGAACGAGGACAGACGCATCCTTCCATCTCAGTCCCCTCCACCGATTTCCCCTCCGAATAGATGGACGGACGGGAGCGAGAGTGACACCGAGAGGCTCCAACTCAGACTGTAGTGCCTTACATCTCCACCCAGGCCCCCTTAAAAAAAGACTGCCGGCTCGCTTGCTCCGTCCGTGCGACTTCTGATTCTTCTCTAAGCCTTTGCACTGTTGCTCAATCAACGCCAGGTCAGTCCACCAGAAGAAACGAAACGGAGTGTGTCGCATAAGTCTCTGATTGTTTACCATCAGACGCTCTCCATGACTTTTAGCCACTTTTTGTATAATTTACCTAAAGACATGAGTTTGGAGGAGAAGTGTCAACAAAAAGTCCCCTTACATGACACTTTTTGACCGATATGATGTCTGGTGCGAGAGCGCTCAACCACATTCCTCTTAATTCGACTGTGTGGACCGGAGGTGAGCACTCAGGTGGTCTCAGCCCAGGCTCACCTCCGTCTGTCGCGGGGTCCCGAAGCCCTCCGAGGCAGAGGGAGAGATATTTAGTTAGCAACCAACTCCTGATTGAAAAAATCAGACACCGTGTTAAGGTGTTTGAAGAGAGCATGTTTGTGTGACAGCATGTAGCATAGAAGCCCCCCCCCCCCCAAACAGCTGTTGTTGCTGCTGTAAACATCTGCCCTCGACGTCGGTGTTTTGTTTCCGACCGATGAAACGTTGGACCGTCCTTGTGAAGTGATGTGCTGAACATGTCGAATTGGAAGTAGAGTAGACTGTACAGAGTGTCTCCTTGGTTGTTCAGGGTGTTTAATGGCCCCATGAGACGGAGCAGTTGTTTTGCTGAACGTTTATTTGTACAAAACAGAAAAAGATACACGCATCCTGCTTTGACAGATCTGGCAAAGAAAACAGAAGTCGGAACGAGTTGATTGATTTACGTGTGAGTGTGATTTTGGTCTCATGGGGTCTTTAAAATGTCCCCCTTTTGTTTTAAGTCTCTTTGTGGCTAGACGAGACCTTAGAGCTGTAACCGTCCGAGGTGACTTTGTTGTCGTTTGCTGGGGTGTTGAGCTCCGTGTTCCTCAGCAGCACGCTGAGCAGAAAAGCTGCTGCTGGGTTTCTCGGGGATCTGTCGAACTTCACAGTAACTTTGTCATTTAGTATGTTTTGCCTGCCGTTAGGTGAGAATTCCCCTCTGTCCACTTT
>JASSRZ010000014.1:17273877-17285704 GCA_032164315.1 Malacoctenus gilli
ACACACACACACACACACACACACACACACACACACACACACACACACACACACACACACACACACACACAGCAGACTCGTCAGTTGTCGTCATTCTGACTGTCCTCAGGTTGACAGTTGGGGCTTTAATTTCATGCTCCACTGGCCTCCCAGCCCGACCAACCTTCAGTCCTCCACCCTCCACCCTCCATCTCAGCTGGAAAGTTCCTCTGTCACTCTCCTCGGGGCTCCACCGCGCGCGTGTGTGTGTATGTGTGTGTGTGTGTGTGTGTGTGTGTGTGTGTGTGTCTGTGTCTGTATCCTGCTCAGCTGGAATAACTTTGATTGTGTGTTTCCTGTGTGTGGTGGGTCCATATTAATGCAGGTGAAAAGGTAAATGCATCCCTGTGCATTTTATATGTTATGGTTCTGACAGCCTATCAAAACTCTTGAGTGTTGACACGTCTGTACATTGACGTATCGTTCGCCATTCTGAATATTGCGTCAAACAAGCTTGACTGAAAGTGCTTTTAATTGTGCATATGTGTGACAGTTAGACTCATTTGTGTCTAATCAGGTCAGCAGACAACAAATTAGCACTCATGTTGTGTGTGTGCATGCATGCGCGTGCTCATAAAGGGGGACTGCAGGGCTCCTGTCTACCGAGAGAACTCAACTCAGCCGTCTATTTTTATCCAAACTTCAGAGCCGAGCAAAGAAAAGATGAATGGCGTCATCAAACTGTCGCTACGTGTGAATTATGTGCTCGAGACTCCCATAAACAAGTTCCTAATGCTTCAGAACCAGCACAGCTGCTGTTCCCTTCATAGCAGGGTTTCTCCCAGTGGTTGTGCGACTGCGGCGTGCGCCGCACAGCTCCTCGCTTTGCGTCCCATGTTTGCAGGTTAGAGCAGCCACGCAGCCTGCAGGGGGGCTTCACACACGCTGCACATCAGAGTTTGCTGTTGAGCACAAAATGGCTCAGTTTAGGATCCCAGTGATGTATGTTCAGAGGTCTATTGCAAACTGCTGAATAGAGGCAAGAAGGTACCATAGTACAAATATTGAAGGGAAAGTCTTAGCGGTCTTGAATTGCTTTTTTTGATGGTTTGTTTTCAGGGGGATTTTCACTGACTCTCCCCACCTTTCAGCTCAGCTATCTGCGCCTTCTACTCGACGTCATTAAAATTGCCTCGTTACTTGTTGTAATGTTTGGAGCTGAGCAATGTGTGGCTTGGATAGAACAAGTTACAGTTAGATCTGCCTTCATTTCTTCAAGATACCTCCAAACTCCCCTGCGCTTCCACTGGAGTGTCGGGCCTCGCCGCTTGTCCATCAGGAACGCACGTACTTGAACATCACAACTTCACAGGACTTTGATTGTGAAGTTCCACTGAGAATCCACTCCAGCTGTTTGATGTGCCGGATGCCAGAACTCAGCTGGGACAGCCTCCTAAATTTGATCGGGAGCGAGAGCCAATAGATAGCGATAGATAGAGTCCAGCTTACAAAGGCTGAGCGGCTTGATTTAGGCTTAACACTCAGTCATCCCTGCTTTAATGCTCCTCTGGGCCGCCCAGTGCATTAGTGCCACTGCATTAACATGCTGATGCTCTTACTGGAGACTGGCAGGCCCACTGGACTCCACACGTTCCCCTTCCCCCTGCCATCCAACCGCACCGCCAATCCACAGAAGTCAAGCCTTTGCACTCGACACGTTCAAAGTGGCTTTGGATCCCCTCGCCGACGACCGGTAAGCTTCACGGTTTGGACAGAGACGAAGCCGAGGATGATGGCCGGGGACCGCCGCCACCAGCCCATTAACATGATTTGACTGTCATTTCCGTGCTGTATCCTGTTCATCGCCATGGAGATTTGGCTAAGCGGGGCTCCGGCAGGACGAGTGATGATGTCTGGAGGCTTGATTGCTTTGAGAGATTCTGAACCTGAGTTTACTCCATAACATGTTTGCACAAGTGCTCCTCAATGTGTTGATTGAATGGTTTTTTATCATGTTTGATGGGATTAGTTTGCTTCAAACTGACCACTTCTTTGTGTTTTTATTAGTGAGAGTTTTAGGAAACTCCAAAGGAAATTGGACAATGAAGTGCAACTTCTATTTTCTTTTAGAAGGATTACCGTTATTTTGTCCGGACTTTAATAATGTGTGCCATCATTAATGACTTATCATTTAAAGCACAAGGTCAAGATAACAGTCAGGCCCTCAGCCCATGCAGATAGCTGGAGTCTCTCACTATACGAGACCACATCTATCAACCGCATCTATGTCTAAAAAAAAGTCTCTAAATGTTTATTCCAGACATCCATGTGAATAAAAGAGCTCGAAGTAGTTTTTACCTTTGTCTATAGAGGCTACCACCCTAATGACCTCAGTTCATTATGCTAAGCTTAGTCCAAATTGACTATGCCAATTTTTATGTGCACACAAAACAGAGGAATCAAATTTCCATCAGAATTTGACCCTTTAATTCATTTCAATTTACAGTTGACACAATCATCAAGAAGGCAGCAAACGCAACGAGATGGGAAAGAAATCACTTTATTTTCTTTATGTACTTTATACACGTTCATTTTTAAAGGTTAGTTGACTTTGACAGTGTTTCATTATTGTTTTTGTTTCTTTTGATATGTTATTATTGCAAATGTGATGTTTTGTTTTTCATCATAAACATCCTGGAGAGAAAATCGACTCTTATATCAAATATCACCGAAGTGTTTTGTCCAGACAAGAGGAGAAACTTTAATAACCATAAAATAGAACTTTTCCATTGTGTGTTTTGTCGCTTTTTGGCACATCATCACCTCGTAAAATTATGTGTGAAGTATATTTAATGCAGAGTTGTTGTCTTTTTAAACTTGAAATGTGAGAATGAAATGAACTTGAGTGATTGGCTTCAGTCTGTTCCTCTCTCTTACTGCTTCTGAAGCTTTGGAGACTTGCGTATTCACTTGATGTTTCTGGTGTTTTCAGTGTTGAAGGCATCAGAATGGCTTTTCTGTGGGCTCCTGTTTTGGGGGGCTTTGCCAATGTTTGGGTCTGTCTGTCGGTCTGTTCGTTTTGCCAACATAAAGGTCAGCAAGTGTTTCGCAGACAGTGAGTGATGTCTTGAAGGCATCGCAGCGGGATGCCGGTTCAGGCTGATGCTTACTGGGCCAAATGCTCCTGGGATAATTCATCACTTGTATTCCTCCACACTGTAGACGCGGCACGATTGTGTGTCAGCAAGAATCAAAGTCTCCACTTTGTCTGCCTGGAGGATCTTCAGTTCCTCTGGCTTTGACTCTCACAACCTTATTTCCTCTCCTTTCTCTCTGCTCGCATGTTTGTGTAACGTTGCGTTGATGTAGGGGGTCTGTAGTTCATCCTGGAGTTGACAACATGGCAGGTTTGCTGCTTGAATGCAACCTTTTTGAGGATCCAGAGTTGAAAATCTTTCCAGCATTTTGTCTGAAATTAAATTCTGACATTTGAGTCGCGTGAAATTCATTTTGCCAGTAAAATGAAGGGTTGTCTCTCAGCTGGTGGCTTTGTCCTTTTTGTTTTTGTGAACCGCTTCATGCTGGACTCAAATGATTTGTGCGGCTGACTGAGACCTTGTCAGGCGTTTATCACAGGGATTTGTGAAAATCTTTCCTGAGCAATTTCGATTAGGGAAGACTTTGGAAAACTTCAGCATTGCCGTATTTGTGTTGTCTGGATTTTATCTTCTTCACGTGAACGCTGTGAGTTTCTGCTCCACCCTGATAGAGTTCTGTACCGGCACCAACTGTAAATCGCTTGCCAATCAAACAGTTTTCTCTGAGAGTGAGACTGTGTGTCCCCGACAGTCTGGTCCTGCATGGTGGACGTTTCCACTCAGACTGGCCACGCTGTCTTTCATAAATAAAAGAAGACGAGCATTCGGGACTTCTTTCAAATTTCTGCAGATGTCATGATGAATAACATGAGTTTTATGCAAGACAATCAAAAAGTAATACCCTGCTTCTCTCCATTTTTGATAGTAGACTACTGTTTTTTGAATAGCTAGTAGCCTGAATGCTAATTGTGGGTAAAACTGTTTATTAAAGTCCATGAACTCTATCACTATAATTGACAAATTGACAATCAACTTGAGCACTGCTGTGTTATGCGATGTTCACCATGACTAATTGATATCAAAGCTCAAACTATGTCCAGATAAAACCATTCTTGCACCAAGACATTCACACCAAATGGCAGGACGAGCTCACGTTTTCTATGTAGCTGTTGCCAAAATTTTTAAGTGTCTTCCCTAGAGGTGGAACTTGAGGTGAGATTTGTTCCATGAAGACCTCAGGTCGGCATGTCTCAGGTTGGCTGACTCCGGCGACGGCTCGCATCATGCACCGTCTCCGTCTGTCTTGCCTTGGAACTGCTGCCGTCAAGCCTAGGAATGGCACGTGCTCGCTGATGGATGCTGTGCTGAGCTTGCCCGAAAGCTTCCTGGGAAACCCTACAAGCCTCCACTGTGAGGCAGCAGATGTGGCGTTTGGAAACCGGACTTGGTGACACAAGGTGGCAGAGTTATGTCGGAGCTTCTGAGGCAGTTTTAAGTGAAGGAGTTCAAAGAGAAAACCGCCACTTGCTTGCACTTCCATTTCACCACTGTATTTCACTCATTCATCGCTCCCCGCTGCTTTGTGGCTTCCGCCGCTTTGAGTTTAGTTGCGAAAAAATTCGAAGACTCAATTTAAAAACGTGTCAAATTTCCAGGATGGGAGGCTTGTCTCCGCTGCAGCACTTCAGAAGCAGTCAAACTGATAACACAGCTGGAGTTTTGCGTTAAAACCCGAGCCGTTGTAGCTTTAAAGTGTAAATTCCATCCTTTCAGTCGTCTCTCTGTCTGTCTTTCTCCTGACTTCAGGTCCTCGGTGGGCCTCATGGAACCTCGGCGTGTTCATGTGCATCCGATGCGCTGGCATCCACCGCAACCTGGGGGTCCACATCTCCAGAGTGAAGTCTGTCAACCTGGACCAGTGGACGTCAGAGCAGATCCAGGTACACACAGACAGAGACAGGGAGGGACACACACTCTGTCTGCACTAATCTGCTAGCTGCAGCTCTGAGAGAGAACATCAGCCTGAATGACAATTCACGCGTTAGTTCCGTTCTTGCTATCTTCCAACACGCAGCCTCGGTCTGTGGTCTCCGCACATCAGCTTGTACTCTGATAATCACTTCCCCCTGTGAAGACGCTCTGAAAACAAACATGATTGTGTGTTAAAAGCAGAACAGCTGGAGCAGGCCGTGTGGTGGAAACAACGGAAAACATTGGGGAGTTGGTGCTGTTTGTTTACTTTGAAAAGCAATAAAATTGCTCGATGTAATCTTTGAACTCTGGCAGGATCTCAGTTTAACCCCTTCAAACTGAGCTCCGGCTGCAGTGATTCTTCGAACAAACGTTTCTTGGACCAGTGTTTGTCAACATGCTTTTACATTGACGCGCCGCACCGCACAAGGACCCGAAACTCAAATCGATCGACCTGCAAACTGCCGGTGTCAAAGCATCCCGAGAATTTGAGGGGACTGATTTGTGTCTCCCGTTCGTCTTTGATTCTAAACAAAATTTCTAAATTATGACTCGCAAAAAAGCCATTTTTCCTTTTTAGCAGTTCCTCTCCCATTTTCTCGGTGTCATTGGAGACATTCAAGAAAACTCAAACAGGGTCACCAGAAAAACAGGAGCCTTGCTAGCAGGGAAGCATCAGTCTGTTTGTCTTTGACAATGATTATTTCATGACCCAGACTGGCGGGTGATTTTTAATGAGTGTATCTTTTTTTGGTCAGGATCGCACTCTGACACCGTGTGTGTTGGGGGCGATGAGAACAATGTCAGGCCAGAAGCCATGTGGTCTATGTCAAATCAGTTCACTTTTGGTTGTAAACAGCGATTTGAACCCATCCCCATCATCACCCTTATTTGAGAGATTGTGTCTGGTATGTTAAAGCAGGGAGTATAGCTTGGACTGACTTCCTGTTACACTTGGCCTAAATCATCTGAGAACAAATCATATCTTTAACAACTAGTGGCCAAAACAGCAAAGGACATGTTCTAATTGTGGAAAATAATCAGTCAATGTTTGAGTCATTTCAATTCATTTCGTTCTTTTGCAAAAATCCAAATATTTAGAGGTTTCTAGTATAGCTCTGTGCTGACATCACTTAATACAATTAGAGAAAAATGTCATTTATAGCTTTGTGAAAATGGCCCAAATATCAACGAAGAGCCCAATTAATCCCATCTGCTTTGTTCTTCGGGGATTTTAAAAGTGTTAGATGGATACATACTTTCTTGGTCCCGAAGGAAATTCGAGAAGCGCTCATCTTGCCAGCCTTGTTTTCATCCCTGACCCACAAACATGCGTACAGAGGACGATAATTAGCCCATGTACAGCTCTGTTTTGTGGATAGCGAGCATGTCAGATCAATTACATTACACATTACAAATCATGGAGTGCAGCTCGTGCTCATGTGTGCGGAGCTCACCCAGCTGCAATGCAGCCAATTGTTGGATGCGGTGAAGCGTGTGCTTGTGTGTTTCACTGAGACTGGTCCTATCCATCAGCTGAGTGTGAATACAAGGCGCCTTCTCCTCTGTTAATCACTCTCCTCAATGACTGATTAATTCTGGATGGCTGATTATTCCGACTCCGTCCCCACTTCTCCTATCATTGCGCCATTCATCACCCACATCTTAATTTAGCTTCCACACACGTGTGTCTCTTTCACCGTGCGTGCGTGCGTGCGTGCGTGCGTGCGTGCGTGCGTGCGTGCGTGCGTGCGTGAGAAGGAGTCAGCGGGGAAGCCTAGTTGAATAAATGAAACTTTTAGTTTGAGGTGTTAAAGACATTACAGGGACAGAGACCATAAATACATCCCTGATCAGAATCTTAAGACCAGTCAAAAAGTGCATTTATTTGCATTTGCACAGTTGGAAATTAAGAAGGTTCAAAGTAGAGCTTCATCATGCAAAAAGAATAAATGGGAACAAGAGACCAAAAGTTGTGAGCAGGCGGTTTATTGAAAACACCTACCATATTTAACTGACCAGTTGGATTCCAGGTCATTTCCTTGGATTCCAGGCCATTTCTTGTCAAGGAATTGCACTGTGAAGATCTGTTGATGGCACAGGCAAAAAAAGTTCAACATCTCTGACCATGGATTGTTGAGCTGCATAAACAAGGCTGCTGAGGCTGGATGCAGCAAGACTGCATAATGCCATAACTGGTGCTGACTGCTGGTTTGCTAACCATCAAATGTCATTTTGCAAAGGAAGGGCTTCAGAAAAAAAGACGTGTCCAAGACCACGTCTCCTTCAACACCCCCGAATTTGCCCGTTTGGACATTGCAAGGGAGCATCAAACATGGGACATTCAAATGTGGAAGCAAGTTTTATTCACTGATGATAAAAATTCAACCTTGATGGTCCTGATGGCGTCCAACGTTACTGACAGGACAAGGAGATGTTTTCTATGTGGCACAGTGGAGGGGGCGCCATCATGATCTGTGGGGCGTTTTCTTTCAACTTTTCAGGGTTTTTTTGAGCTGTGGTCTGAAGCCTTTGATCAGCTGATGAACAGCCTACCTCTGTTAATTGTTTGTTTTCAGTAAATTGCCTGCTCACAACTTTGTGTCTCTTGTTCCCAGTTCTTCTTTATGCATGATGAAGCCAGACTGAGAACCTTCTTAGGATCCAACAGTGCAAAATGCAAATTCATGCCATGTTTTGATTGGTCTTAAGATATTGATCGGGGGTCTATATTGATGGAAAAACACAATCAGAACAAAGTGAAAGCTTTTGAGTTTCCACTTTGCCAACTGTTTGTTTATCTTCTCTACAATTACTGTGATAACTCCTTTTGCATCTTCTGAAAAACTACTGCATACAAAAATAACAGTGCAAAGAGACGACGGTGCTTCCTGATATTTCATTTCACTCTATTTTAGCCAAATTGTGCTTCATCTTGCTTTTTCTCCTCCCTCTCTTCCTCATTCCAGTCTGGTTTCCGAGAGACCAAATGTTCTTTCAGTCAGTGTCTTCATATTCATGAAGGCTCCATAATAGAGATTTTAAGAGTGATCTTCAGGTTGTAGATGAGATAGCAGAGCTCAGAGACTTTTCTTTCATAAACACCCTTTAGATCTTTTGAAGCAATAGCTAAAAACAAAGGCAATAAAAACTTAAAGTGACAGACATCTTTTTCATCGCTTTCATTTATGACCAATGTTCTTTCATTTCGAGTTTGGGCGTAATGTGAGAGCCAGAGCTCTGCCTGAAAGACTAAACAAGTGAAAGGGCTGCATGTGGAGATAAGGAGGGTTGGAGTTGCTGGCGCAGTTGCATTTAAATGTGCTTTTGGAGAAAGTTGCATCAGCAAGCAACACAAGATTTTTCTCGAGCACCTCGTGAACGTTTTTTGCTGATGGTTCTTAAGCTTAAATAAACAACAAAACTTTAAACCTCTCAAACATTTTTTTAGCCCATCACTCCTGCTTTATTAACCCCCATTCCCTCCCGCTCCCCTTTCCTCCTTGTCTTTTCACAGAGCATGGTGGACATGGGCAACACCAGGGCGCGGCAGCTGTACGAGGCCCACCTACCTGAGAGCTTCAGACGGCCGCAGACGGACCAGTATCCTCTCTCTGCTTCCTGCTCCCTCTTTATCGCCCCTAGGCCTCCATTTGGCTCCTCGTTCATTTCCATAAAACACTCATTTAATCTCGATACGTTGGGGTAAACCTCCCCACCGCCGCACGGCTGCATATAAACAGCAGCTGCTGTTAAAAAAAAAAGTGATGACTGCTATAAAACCCTCTGTGTCACTACACGTGTCAGTGTGGATTTGCATAAGAGCTCCCTGTTTGCACATATATGTCAGTCGATATTTACACGCCAATCCGAAAGCTCCCTGTCTTCTGTATATTTGCATGCACACCTGCTGCATCACCATAAATATGCACAGAAACTTCTGATGTCACCAGACGCTGGTTTGTAATCAGTGGGCATGTCTCAGATCAGGCTTCTTGTTCTCACTCTCACTCAGTAGATTTCATAACTGCACTTTCAAATGTTTTTTCTGCAGGCAACCGTTTTCATCCACCTGTAGTTTTGAGTAGAACTCTGAAAAGATCTTCACTGGTCTGCCTCTGACTGTTTGCCAGTCACTTTATTTGTGGCTATAATCTTCAGATCGCATCATTTGCACGATATGTTGAATCCCTCAAATGTCCGACCCTGGAAAGCAGCCCCCTGAACATGACGGCACCTCCGCCATGTTTTTAGCATTTTGTCCGGATTTTTTTCGGAAGTGGAGAAAAAAAATGAGTCTGGTACGTGAGGTGCAAATTGTCTTTGTTTTTAGATTACAGAGGGAGTCATTTTGACCTGTGAGTCCAGCACTGGTTCTCACTAAGATACAATCGGCTCACTTCATCCTCGAGCGTCACGAGAGCAGTTTCCCATTTGCCCTTTTTTTTCGGAGATATGAGACAAGCTAGCCGCATGTTTAACACGGCTGCGTACGTTCATATTTCCAACTTGTAGCGTGAAATAAATAATAAATAATCCCCCAGTTTGAAATGCTGCTCTAATACCCTATCTTGTATCTGGCAGGCCCATTTTGCGCGGGTGGGCATCATTCTCCACTCTTTTGAAGTCCATTAGTTGTTCCGACAGCAGCGCTGCTGGCTGAAAGCAGCAGATAACAGACCCTCGGATTAGGAGGGCTGCCGCTGGAATGCCCGCTTTCCAATGTGTGTGCCTGTTTCGGACTCTCTCGCACATCATCTCAGCCCGGTTGCCTGCGGCACATGCAGATGTAAATGAAAAAAAAAAAAACAAAAGACGGGGCTCGATTCCCCTGCTGTATTTGTTTGTTTTCACATCTTACTCCAGTGAATGGTTTCTTGGGTGTTCATAAATTGCAATGTTACATCGCCCGCACTTCAGTGGGTTTCGATTACACTGTTACATTCCATATCTGTCACTCGTGCGTAATGAAGTTGTAGTAGCAGGGACTTCCGTGTTGTCATTTATAGGAGACAAAGCCACCATACAGTCACAGGGGACACGGAGGTTTATCTCGCCGCTTTTTTCACTGTGGTGTTGGAAAGAATGTAATTGGGCACTTTCTAGTCGGGGCTTGATGAGTGTGAGTGTGTGGTGTCACATCCTGGCCAATCACTGTCCTCCAGTCAATGTCACATTTTGACTCACTCGGTACTAAAAAGTACCTAGTCGCAGGTACTAAAGCCCCTTGGGAAACCTTGTTAGTACAACACGGCAGATGATCATTGTTGCCCATCCTTTGACGGCATCACTAAGCCTCAGACTTGATGTCCTATGACGTAGTGCCACGCCCAGGACCCCTCCTCAGCCAGTGTTGACACAGATGGAGAGGCCAAAAGTCCGAACCTCAAATCTCTCCCGCCTCAGTGAATGCCAGTATGAACAGGTGAATAATGACTCGCAGTGCAAAATGCTTTCAGACAGCGAAGCTCACAATGTGAGTGGAGGCCATTCACCGCTGCTCACTCACTGTGCAAGCTGGTGGCATGTTTTTTTCCTCCCCCCCTCTCAGCATCTGTCCTCGATTCACCTCCCGACAAGTGATTCAGACGCTCTTCTTTTCCTCCGAGGATACCAGACATCCTCCTTTGACCAGCGTTCTCCCGATTGGACTCGATTTGAGGGGGGCCTGTTTTGATGTGCTAACCCTTGAGTGGAGGTGGTGTACCCCACGAAACCTGGAAGTGGCGTGATGATGTGACACTTAGCTAGCCTCTTTCTGCTCGAAGTAACAGGGAAACTAATGAGCTCAACAACAGAATATGTCTTTATATATCAATATTTGACTCCTTGTTTTAACCGTGCCCAGTTTTACTTCCTTAATTCTCCACCCTTAGAGCTGTGGAGGGCTTCATCCGTGACAAGTATGAGAGGAAAAAGTACTACGATAAGGAAGCTTTGGCTGCAGCTACAGTGAGTACCAACAAATCTCCTTTTTTTACTTTGTAACCTGAGTGTCAGATCTTTTGGCCAACTGATTGTGAGATGTCCTGAAAGCAAAAAAAACCCCTCATAAGCTTTCTTTCTCCATCTCAAATGAAGTGACATGCTAATCAACAAATGTGGCTGATTCACCAATCACTTGCCTCTTGGCAAGCAAGTATAAAATGAAAGCGGGAAAGTTTCGAACCTGCAGAGCTGACGGCGGTCCATTTGGCTTTGGCAGCTTCTGTGTCCAAAGTTGAAATGCGCTACTTAGCATATCTGGCTCCTCTCTCCACACAAGACTTTTGTCTGCGTTCCAGCACTGCGCGATTCCTGCCAACACTTTAGCTTTCACTAGCCTCGTCTTTTACTCATTGAATCGCTAAAACTAATACCTTTCACTGTCGCTGACCTTTTCCACACTTTCTTCCTGCTGATGTTTGCTGAAGCTGAATGTGTAGAGAGGCAGCAACCCCCCCCCCCCCCCACACACACACACACACACTGCTACTCTAACTGAAATCATATTGGATCTGAAAGCAGGAGCTGTTGGGCAGTTAGAGGATAACCTTTTAAACACGCTGCTATCGTCTCATATAGATCTTTATCAGCAAGTAGAGCTGCATGCGTGTTTGTTAAGACTGCAGATTCTTTTGTGTATGTGCAGAAGAGAAAAAAGATGCAGTTGTGTGGGTGTGTGTGGGTGCGTGTCTCCTTGTCTGCTTTCCAGAGAGATTAGCTGTGGTGTGTGTGTGTGTGTGTGTGTGTGTGTGTGTGTGTGTGTGTGTGTGTGTGTGTGTGTGTGTGTGTGTGTG
>JASSRZ010000014.1:17287892-17310233 GCA_032164315.1 Malacoctenus gilli
TGTGTGTGTGTGTGTGTGTGTGTGTGTGTGTGTGTGTGTGTGTGTGTGTGTGTGTGTGTGTGTGTGTGTTTCATGGAGTGGGTTGCTTCTGTGCTGCAAGTTTTGCAGGGCGGTATGAAAGTTTGCTAGAATATGTGTGATACTGTGTGAAAATTCCTTGTTGTGAACAAGTTATTCTTCTCTGTGCTGTTTACAACATGCGAATTCAATTTCTTTTCATTTTAAAGACAAAGAAGCAGAAAGACACAACTGGGTTCTATAAGTCAGGAACTATATGTGAGTTTGTAAAATGAAAGGGAAAACAAATAAAAATAATCAAAAAGGATATAAAACAAGACCGAAACCTTTTCAATTGGAAGATAAAAAACGAAGGTGACACAGTGAATCATCATGGACTGAAGTGAATACATACAGTAAACAGTTCTGAGGCACGGGGACGAGGAGACACAGCAGGAAACAAGTAAACAGCCATTTAGTGTTTACCCTAGGTAATGTTTGCCAAACATGACTCTATGCAGAATGCTGCAATGCTTTGGACTGTTTTCAAACTATAAAGCTTCTGTGGTTTAGTTACCAAGCTGGATGCAAGCAGACTCACAATGATTCAGCAAGAATTTGTGTGTAATGAACCTAGTGGACAGTACACTCCTCACACGTGAAGTGAGTAGCTTGTGTTTTTATATTTCCATACGCATTTCGCACCCTGAAGTTGTTGCCACTGACTAAATCCTTGAATTATCATATACAGCGTTGTGCTTTAACTCGAGGAATAATCGGATGTAACATCTCAAAGTTTGCCACAACACAAACACTCCCAGACAGCCTCAGATAAACACTGCGAGATGACAGAGGTAACAAGACGAGAACAACGTCAGCAGACCGGGCTAACCTCCAACTCCCACCAAAATGCTGGAACTATCATGCGGAGTGTTTTGGATCTGAGCGGCCCCCTCCGTGTAGGTTTTTGTTTCATTTTGCCATCTCTCCTCTTAGCTTCCCGCAGTCTCTTCCACTTTCTGCTCCCTCCTCCCCTCTCGCTTTGTCCATCCCTCTCTCTGTTTTCTGCAACTTTCTCTGAAGCGTTGCCAGCAGCCAGACTGATCTAGGATCTGCTTCTGCCACCCACACACTCACGGCTTGGCTTTTATATGCAAATTAATTATTAAAAACAACTCATTATCACTTTAAGCAGTTTCGCACAGATGGAGGAAGGCAAGGAGAGGGCGGGCTCAGTAACCCCGAGCGACCGTTTGCAGGTTTGTTTTTGTGTTGGCATGGCAGTGACAGTTACCTCTGTTTTTGTTGAGGTGGGGGCGGGGGGTGGGGTGTTTATTGACCATTTAGCAAAAAGAAAGAGTTTGTTTTGAAAAGCCAGAGATGTCCACTTTCAGACTGTTTGGGCACACCTTGCACGGCAGCTGCTGTCTTCAGATTGAGAATGTGTGGTGATGATGATGTGGTCACTTGAGTGAATATAAAGGCCCGTATAAAAAACGGCATCATGGGCCACAATCTGGACAGACCAAACACATTTAAATGCAGCCAGAGCAGCAACAATTGAGAGGTATCATTCAAATGTGACAATAATATTTTTTTTTATCTTTTGTTGTTGTGCAAAAAAAGATATTTTGAAAAGTTTTACAAACATTTATGAGCACAAGTTGTTAGTTTATGAGAGAAAAAGGACTGCAGCTCTTTTTTTGCAGTCTTCACATCACGGTTTGGCTTTACCTCTAATGCTACCTCATTAGCAAAGAGCGAGCTCGCTTTCACTTGTCCATTACATTCCAAAACGCAAGGCTGACATTTCCTGTTCAGTCTTGGGTTTAGTGTCTCATGGATAAACGGAGACCCTGTTGCCCCATTTCAGGTAAGCCTTCAGGCTGGATTGGACCCTTTGGCTGTCTGACTTTGGACTTTAATGTTTGATGATCCTTGCATGAAGCTCGTAGCGAATATAGGAATGCATCGTGTAACTGACAAAAAAGCTTCCTGATGCATTAGGAAAAAAGAAAAGTCTTTTTTATCAGTTTAAGTGGAATCAATCCTTGAGCTCAGTTCTAGATAAAACTTCAAATGATTCCCCATCGTTCTGTATTTTTTATAAAACATATTTTCCTCCTGATATTTTTACCCTCTTAAATGCAGTCACCCAGTGTTGTTGATGCAGACATGCACAGCAAACTGCACTGCTTTGAAGAGTTAAAAGTGCTGTCCCTTGTGCTTACAGATATGTGAGATATGAAAGAGGGAAAGCAGTGCTCTGGTGTAGCAGACAGATTGCAGTGCTCTGCAGGCAAGCAAAAGAGTGCATACACTCCCATTCCCAATGCCCACATAGCATGAACTCATTGTTCTGCCATGAGTGGAGCACTAGGTGTGCGAGTGTGTGTGTGAACCACAAATTATTTCAATGTTACTGGAATCAACAAGACATCAGAGTGCATTCTGTACGCTCTCTGTGATGAACCCAGTGATTGGCCTGGAAATGTCACAAGAGAGCAGCAGACACGCCCCGGAGGGAAACTTAGCTGATTTCCAACCTTCTTTGTCTGCGTGAGTCATGGAGATGTCCTGTCTGCTGCGTCCACGGCACTCACCAAGGCTCGTCGTGCTGCTGCAGCCAGCTTTGGCAGCGCCCTCACCTCCTGCCTTCTGCCGACATATTGTGTTCTGCTGTCAGTGGGCGGGGAGTTAAAGGGGGCTGGCTCACATCATAATCATATGAAAAGGACCCACAGCTTTAGAAATGTGTCACATAAGCAATGATATAGTCTCTTACTTAAACATTACTCGGGCATAAACAGAGAGAGGTGGTTCCTTTTGTTCTGATTGTATGAATCGGTGACCTTCTTGCTTTCGTGTTTCCTGGGCGGATGATGCGACGGCCTCCAGCTTATCTTCAGGTTGGAGGGAACTCTGTGTACATTCCTTAACTCAACAGGAAAAACGGAAACAAGCTGCACCATCATTACAAACTTCCCGTTGAAATGTGCTGATATTTAGGGAAGAACTGACCAGAGTATTTCGTCCTGTCTGCATGTCTTGGAGCCCCTCTGAAGAGGAATGAGGCCAACGACCACCACATCAGATTGACGTAATGAACCAGAAGCGAGTGAAAATCTTCCCATCTGGATCGAGTATTTTCAGTTTCATAAAGAATCTTTCGCGAAACCGTCGCGGCCGCCATACCTCGACACGAAGCTGGGGGTCGTTCAGTTCACTGCAGCTCCGTGTTCTGCTAGAACGCCGTGGAATCACATTACAGCTCCAACATCCGAAACCCTCTTTCAGCCTCCATGATTCATTCTTTATTAGCGTCCGTGTGAGACTTCCACTTTGACTCCGTGAGCGTCCTCAGTGAGAGTACAAACGGCACTGTGAAAGGTCCACCGGCAGACAAATTTCAGCAGCGACGTTCGCCATCTTTCACTCACGCTATCGCCATTTGCCACAGCGGCGAGCCAGACGCTTCTATCTCCAAGTCCTAATATCTATTCAACCTCTGTTCATCTTTTTCACCCTGCTCACTCTACTCTTCCTGTTATCTCCGCTCTTTTCATCCATCTCCTCCTGTCCCTTTGCCGCCCCCCCCACACACACACACCCTCCAGCCTCCTTTCGCTTTATCTTCATCATCAGCCCATCTGCGCCTGTTTAGTGCTGTGTCGACATCTCTGGCAGCATCAAAGTCGGAAGCGGAGGAAGTTTTGAGACAGAGTGGTGGAAAAAAAATCCTCTAAAAGATATTAGGAGAATAAGGAGGGAGGCGGGGAATGCTCTGAATTCACATCTTAGCTCCGCTGCCTGCACCACCACAGGCAACAGGAGCAAGCTGCCTTTTGATGCTCTAACAGTTGAGCGGGAAAGGATAGAGATGAGGAAAGATGGGAAAAAAAAGGAAGAAAGGGAAAACAGTTCTCTGTTCTGCCCTCAGAAAAGAAAAGACATACAGCAGTCAGCGCTAGTTTCAGCCCGGAGGGGATTTAGAGAGGAGGAGGAGGAGGAGGAGGGAACGGCGGCAGGGAAGGAGAAGAAGTAGGTTGATTTTTGAGACACAACCTCCTTCTAGAACTCGACCAACATATCTCTCCCTGCTGAATTGTGACATGCAATGCATATTTTTATGTTTATTTCCTGTGAAGTCACACAAAATCACAGTTGCAGGTCAAAGCTGCAGGTGTCAAATGTCCCTGAGACACATCTGTTTGCCGTCAACAGCAGAAAGTGGAAGTCTGGGAGTAGAACTGGGCGTAGCTGTAGCAGGGACAGGTTTTCATCAGACTACATCTTTCTGCAGCACAGCTACAAAACAGGGTTTTTTTTCTCCTTTCACAAAGAGTTTCTCCAGACTCCTCCTCTAGCAGCGAGTGAAGCGCGGTGTTGAGGAGGCGGGGTGCATGGTGCTCAAAGCGGCAGTGAGCCTGGCGAAGCAAAGGTTAGAGGCAGCAGAGAGGGAGAGAAGTAGTCAGAGCAGCTCTATTACCATTATTTAAAGAGCTAAAGAAAAAACTTAAACATTGATGTAACGCCCTGCGCTGCCTCCTCTAAAGTCAGGTGGGCCGACAGGGAGCTGCTGAGGAGTCTTGGTGTTTGCTGTCGGCAGTTCAGAGTTGAAGCTTTATGGTTTCTATGTTTTTTTTATAACTTGAATGAGGTTACAACACGAAGAACCAGCAGCTTTAGAAAGCCATTGTTTTTATCCTGTGCATTAGTTACAACCTTCGCTCAGATGATTTTAAGTTGTGCTCATTTCTGTCCAATTAACATGCTATTTCCTGGCAGACTGAAAAAATTCTTCAAATCTGGCACATGCTCATTCTCTCAAATCGATGAAAGGTTTTGTCACCAGCAATCAGGACTGTAGTCGTTGTGTCCCTCATGTTTTGACGTTTGAATGTCCTTCACATGTTCACATGGACTCCTGTCACACTTTAGGACAGACACAACTTAATCCAAAGTCACTGTGATCTCAGTTCTTCAGGTTGACAGAATTTATTCACAATATTTAAAAGGTTTCCTTGTGACTTTGACCGTTTTGATGGACAGAAACAAACTTTTCCACTTCGTCTCTTCTTTTGCTCTCGCAGCAGTTGAGGGGAGCCAGTTTTGCAGGCTTGCTTTTGCTGGGTCTCATGGTGTTTCTCAGGGAACCTTCTCAGACCACTGTTTGATTTGTACATGATATCCAGGGCTTTAGCTCAGATGGATGGAGGGTTGGTGCTTCCCAAACCGTCAGTTTCTCACGTTTTAAATAATATTTTACATCCTTTACTGAACAACTTGAGATTTTTTTTTCTTGTGTAATCATTCAGCCAAGCCCCTCCAACTGGTTCTCCAGCAGCATCAAACTTGACAGACATTTATTATCCTTTATTTTTTCTTCTTTTGGACTGCTGGTGCAACAAACCCCTGGGATCTCATGGCGCTCAGCGTGTCGCGGGCCGGATCCCCACGGCAGACACACAGCCCAGCATGTAGAAGTGGAGTTGTCACTGGCAGATCAAATGAGTGACCCTTCCTGTCCTCACCATGCAGAGCGTCTTCCTGATTGACACGCAGTTGTGCCATCCACACCCCAAGATGGGCCAGTGGGAACTGGTCACAAAGGAATGTCGCCGTTTTCTCTGCCTGTCAGTCAGCTTTGATCTGTCATGTGTGAAGCAGGAAGAGGTAAACCAACGAGTGGAAACTTTGAGTCAGACTCCAGCATCAGACAGTTAACCAGGAAGAGTCGTTTTGAAAAAAGATCTGGGAAAATCTACAAGTAGTTTTGCATTTTTGTTAGTTTTTTATCGAAGAGAAACTTGCCTGTTTTGCGAACGTCACAGGTGTTCACATGTGCGCTGGTGATGGTTGTGTCTGAAAAGGTCAACTTGGAAGTTAGAAGAAGAACCTGCGGAGGAATAATGGATCTGAAACATCTCAGCTTAATTTAGTGGCAGTTTGAACTCAGAGCTTCCCAAAATGTGCCCCCCCACCCCCCACCCCCACATTTGATTTTTGTGGAGCCAAACAGGGCAGGTGGGGGCTTTTAAATTCCACCATGTGGGAAATGAACACAAAGGTTTGAGATCTTTTGTCCCACGCTGATCCAAATTGACACGTTTCATTCAGCAAATTGTTGCAAACGAACCCCAATGTGTCATGGAAGGTTTGAATGTCTCCAGGACGATGCCAGCCATTGTGCCGCGTTGTGCAGAGACGCTACAAGCCAAAACATTCTTCCATGGACTGGTTTATGTTGAATGTGTTCAGGCCACGTGTGGACGATTGATCGATGCTTCTTATCTAATCATTAAAAGCCCTGAAAAGTTCTGTAATCGGCAATCAGTGTGGAAGCAACAGAAGCATGAATGTGTCTTTGCACTGTCTTCATGTCGATAAGCCAACTCGGCTCAATTCTTCCGCTGCTGAAGCGAGGAGTGCTGGTTTTTGTGATGAGAGGGATTTTTCGAAATTTCCTAGTTTCCACCGAGATTCCCCCTTTTTAAAAGAACGCTTGCAGAAGAATCAGACACAGGTTGATTTTAACTGACAAAACTCTTGCTTGCTGCGTATATGCGTATCTCACATACAGTCCATGTCTTTTTTATTCTCGTGATGAACTGCAAACAAACACATATTTTTAGATCCTTTATGACCTGATTACTCTCACTGCTTTTTGGGATAATTAATCTGTTCAGCTGTTGTGTGGAGAGGCAGTAAGTGGAGATGAGGCAGCGATCTTGAGGGAGCGAGCTGAAGCCACGGCGCGTGCGGAGAGGCAGCAAACAGCCAGATGGCCAAGAATAAACAAGGAAGAGATGGAGACGGGGGCAAGGTAGCATCAGAAGTCTTTAGTTAAATCTGTTAACTGACGTGTCTGGTTACAAGCAGGGGAGCTCCAGGAAGTGTTGCGGGGAAGCGGCCTGGTGGGACGGGGCCGGGGGGAGGGTTCCTGTAGGCAGATGGGAAACGGCAGCATTTAGCGCCGAGAATCACTTCTCATTTCTCGGTGCCGGCCCGCCTTCATGATGGATTTCATGCACGCCAAGCTGCGCAAAGCATTAGCGGAGCTTTAGAGTTCTCTCAAGTGTCCTGCACATGAAAGCGCCACGCATGCAAATGCAGTAATGGAAATGAACCTTTCTTGACTCTCCACTCTCCACGTCTCCCTCCAGACTCCTTCAATCTCTCTTTGTTTTTCTGTCCGTCTGCCTCCGTCTGCAGACAGCTCCACGCTGCCTCACATCGAATAGAAGGGAAAAAAGTCTGTGTGCGCTAATGCATGGACTCAATAAGGCCCAATTATATCTGCTTGTAATTTGATTTTTTTTTCAGGAGCATAAACAGAGACCAGCCTCAATATAAACATGATTGTGCAGCTTTTCTGTCTCTTTTAACAAAATACGTTCTAATGTTATTGTTACTGCTATTTTAGCATGTTTCTTGGGCTGTGTCAGGTTTATTTACATTGCCTCGATGTCCTCTGTGTTTCAGTCCTCTGTCCTCAAACAAATAAGTGTCAAGTTGGATTCTGACATCTAGTCAGATGAGGGGTTAAAATTTTCTTTGGTCCGATACAATCTCTCAAGTAAAAGGACGTTTTAAATGAAGTCTTGGGAGCATCCTTCAGTGTCTGTGACAGGGACTGCTGCTTCCAAACGAAGTGTTTCCTTTGTTTTATCGATGAATAGCACCCAAAGACCCAGTTGCAGTGCTTTCTGTTTATAAGGGGGACGATCTGAGTCGGGAAAAGAGTTGCCACTGTGTTGATAAGCGGGAGAATAAACTGTAAACCATGAGAAGGTTTGTCACTGGCGGCAGTCCTTGTTGGACAGCTGCAAGTAGCCAGCCCAAGAAACTGTTCATTTACCTTCTCTCCAGTTGGAGGGGTCACAGGAAGACGTTGCTGTTTCTGCCGCGTGATTGCTGCCTCCCACTGCACAAAGCACTCAGACAAACACCGAAAATGGAAAAATTGGACTTGTGAAAACAACCGGTCATTGTTGCTGGTCGACTGCCGAGTTCAATTTAAGCCCTGCTCTCCGTTAATCTCTCAGGTCGGCGGTAGGTTAATGGAGGTCGCAGCCGCTCTCTATAGCCACGTGTGTGTTTGTGGGGTTGCGAGACCCTATTTAGATGCCATTCACTCCGTGCAGCTGCAAGGCTGAATATCGCCTCCGTCTGCTGCGTCTGCTGGAGCTGAGCGTCCTCTGCTGCGGCGGAGCAAACCCTTCCTCATTCCTGCTAATTAACCCCCCAGCTCTCTGTTGGTGTCCTTCTGCGTTTCTCCAAATTTTTCGCTGCCTCCTGTGTTTCACTGTCTGCTTGTCTCTGTCTCTCAGCAGAAGTCATCTGAAGCTGCTCCCACCTCCACTTCACCATCCTCCCAGGCTGACAGGAGCAGACAAGAGGTGCAGGTCTTCTCCGACACTCTGTGGTGGTGCTGTCATGTGCCGTCCTCTGCTTCTCTTCTGTTGTCTTGTCGATTGCAAAAGACTGAATGCTAGTAGGGATGCACCGAAATGAAAAGTCTTGGCCGAAACTAAAAACAAAAAATGAGGAAACCAAGGCTGAATACTGAAAACTGAAACACCGAAAGAAAGGGTTTTGTCAATTTTTAGAACCATTGCATTTTTTTCATGATGTGTAGTAACGTCACGAAAATCAAGGTATTGCAATAAATCAGTAACAAAAGCATCAAAAGATTTATCTACCACTGACATCACAGCAATGCACAAAATGAATTAAAATTAAAATATTTGATTTGACCCCACTTATGTGTACATTACATCAAAATGTACACACTAATAACTTACTGGACTGCTGAAAGACTGAAATACTGTAAAACACTAAATAACAGCTGGGTCTCAATTAGCCGCCGCGGGACGCAATGCATTTTGACAAATAATCGCCTGTCCCCAAATAACCGCCGGGTCTAATTTACCGATAGAGGACGCCAATCACATTGCCACGATCAATGATATGATCGCGATCAATCGCCATGGCCCTGGTTCAGCGAAAAATACGACCTCAATTTCAAACTGGCTTAGTTGATTATTAATTAGTTTAGGGTTTTTTTAATGGACATTTGCTGATATTTACTGTGAGAGAGCCCATGTTGTTTGGAAGCCGTTGTGACTGTTACTACTGTTCATTTGTATTGTTAATAGCTAGTGTCTATATATCCTGTGCTCTTCAACGCACCATAGGCATTACAAGGCTATTGAATGTAACGCACTTGTCGGAAAGCTGCCATTCGTCGCTATGATACTGCAGCAGATTGCTGGACTATCTTCATTTTCCTGCTTCCCTATTCAACTCACCGTGGTCACACAAAGTGTATTCAGAGCAAGTGCAGCTGCAGAAAGATACAACAATGATAAAACAATCGGCAGCAGATCGTGTGTTTTTCAAAACTTCTGACTTGTTGTTCATGTCGGGTTTTTTCATCACAATCAACCTGATTTGGATGGGGGTGCTTATTTAAGGGGACGGTGACATCTTCTTTCCTTTCATCGTGTCGCATATGGATCTTTTTCACTATGCACAAGCCACAAATGGGGTAGAAAGTGAGACTTGCATCTCTTTTAACGCACTCTTGCAGTGATTGTGTGTTTCACTGCCATCCCAAAGTCTGTGCTTCTGACCTGTTTCAGGCACCATGTACATATTTCCTGATTCTTACCAAGACCCATAGAAAGGGCATGTTCAGGGACCACACGCTTCTATATGCAGGCTGCAATCATTCACCTTCTTGGACAGAAGCAGGAGTGATGAAAGTCTTGACACAGTTTTGCCGAATTTTCCCCCATAGACCTCCTGCTGTAACATGTATGATGGGTCCTGAGTGAGGCTTCACATCCCTCGCAGAAGTCAGTCAGCTCTGCGAATTGTAATCCTTTAGCCCCACGTGCAGGGTCGTCATTGCTCCGCGTGGTTGTGGATGAGCATCCACCAACTGCTTGGATAACGCAAGTGATTGGCAAAGCCATGGAGATCATGTGGGGAGGAGGATCCCAGCTATAATTTGCTGTGTTATATTAGTGATGATCAGATGTGAGTATAATAGCCTGCTAATGCTGCCGATGCAAATTGGGCAATGCTAGCCTCATTAGCTCATAGTTAATAGAGTCGGAGACTTGGTGCCTGCCAGAGTCTCCGAGATAATACGCTCAAACATGCTGATGATAACTAAACAGAACTGTCTCCAGAATGCAGCATAAGGATTGTGAATGCACAAGGAGTGTCAGTCATGAAGCATGTAATAGTGGCATTATATGATGATCAGTCAGATTGGAGGCCTTCTTGTTGTTAGTGATATTCTCCAAAGTATCCGAAGCATGATTAACCATTTCAAACCTTATGGTGAGGCTTTGACACTGTCTGTCTTTATGCTCCAGTTTTTGTGAAAATCTTAAAAAAATTTTCACTCATTCATCCTCACACCACTCTGCCGTGCGAAGCTCGCTGGTATTGAGGACAATCCCTGCTCACTGGGTGAAGTCAGGATGCACCTGAACAGCTCACCAGTCCATCTGAAGCAACCCCCCCCCCCTTGCAGACTGAAACCTGCAAACACAGGGTCCACCTGGGCACCAACCCTGGACCCTCTTGTTCGTAATGCCAATATGAACTGGGAAAGGAAAGAAAAACCTGCTAACTTTGAATTCCTCATTAAAGATACCAAATCTTTAACACTTGCAGATTCCCTTTTTTTGTGTTCATCGTTGTAAATAATTGATTGCGTGCCACTGCTCACTGTGTTTTCAAGCCAAAACACCAACAACTGCATAAAGAGCTATTAACAAATGAACAGTGGCTGGAGTAATTGCACTGAGGGTGGAGACGGGAAGAGAAACAGACAGTTATTGTTACCTTAATGGCTGGATTGTAGTTTTCAGCCGCAGAAGTAAAGCTTCTCTCTCTGGCATCCTGACAGTCATTAGCTGAAGCCTGTTGGCATCCATGCAGGCTCATTTACATACAACAAAGCCAGACAGAGGCATTAACCTGAAAACACTGCATCAAACTCCGTGCACACTAATAATGTCTGCACATTAAATCTGCATTGTGACTGCATTAAAATCACATTAAGGGAGGTGGAATCTAATTGTTTCCAACCTGCTATGAGGCGCTGCAAGTCTTTACCACTTGGGTACATGTGCTCCCTCCTGCAGAAGGCTGTGATGGTGATTTAATGGAATGAAGGCCTCGTCTATCTTTGGACTTAAGCAGTATTATATGTTAATTACAGGAGAGGAATGTGCCTGTTTGTTGAAACCAGTGGGAAGTCTCAGAATTTACATCCTGTGTAGCGCCTGTGGGATTCGAGCCATGAATACAGCGGTAAATAAAACATGCTAAGTTTAAATTTAACAGGTTTGCATGAATGCATTTTCCGTGCCGAACATGAGGAGCTTTGAAGCAGCTTTTGATTCCAGCTCTTGAGAGATTTCTGCTGCAGGCGGAAGAGTGAGGAAATCCATGAGCAGAACGTGCACATTGTCTGAAATCCTCGAGTGCAGGAGATGTGATGGAAGGAAAGCTGACGTGGAAACCTTTCTCTGCACCTTATAGCCCCCTTTTGATTGTTTTCAGCAGCAATGCTGTCACCTATTGAGCCCCCTTTTTGAAGGTGCCTCCCCGGAACTAACCTGTCCTACCCATAGTGAATCCTAACTGTGCAAAGCAGAAGCAATGGGCCGTCGCAGTGCAGTGTCCGGGGTGCAATCACCACTTCGTTGCAATATTATTGTCCGTCTCTTGAAAGAAATGTAACCTGAAGAAATTTACGGTTATGGCACAAAGAAGAAAAGCAACCAGACCAACATGTTCAGTAACCGTAAAGCTTGTGATTGATGTTCAAAACTTGAAAATTGGGTTAGAAATGATTGTCTTTCTCCTGTTAAAACCCAAGATTACAAGTGGAATATATAAAATAAATTGATTATGTCTCAGAAATGCTTTTGATTTAGTTAGAAGACCAAATTCATGAAAAATCAGTCCAGCACAAAAACCTGACCTGAATTTATTTCTCCTGCAAAATTGTCCTGAATCAACTTTAAAATGTGTTTTTTTCTAATCTGGTGTCATGCATCAGATGTTTATCATTAACCTATTTTGCTATTGATTGTTCTGTAGGTGAAATTGACGACAGACAGGTTTCCTCTCAGATACTTCTCTAAACTTTCGTGCCGTTCTCCTTCATGTTGCCACATTTGAGACGACAAAGCAGCCCAACAGCATGATGCTCCGTCCACCACATTTTGGACTAAATCTCTTTTTAGTCAAATCTTTTCATTTCTGTTCTCAGTAAACAGTGGAATCATAAATCTTTGAAAAATCCAGGCTTGTCTTTGTCCTTTCGTGGAAGAAAAAGCTGCTGATGCTCGTGATGTTCGGAGATGTCCAGGTCTGAAAGAGCCAGAGCCGTGGAAGTGTTGTGAGGCATCGATGCATGATTAAATATATTATTTCACTTTAGTTCTGCTGTTTGTTTCATTTGTGCAGCCAAAGTTCACACAGATTTTGCATCAACAGGAGACTTCAGACTTGAATAGGAAGCAGGAAATCAATTTGTTGACTCAGTTTGAAGTAAAAAAAAAACCACTGACTCTGAAGTGGAGTTCAGAGTATTGGAAGAATAAAAGTAGAAGAGGTCAACTTCAAACATCAATCTAAAACAAAACCATGCTGTCACAGATTTCCCATATAGTTCTCACAGTCTTTCTTGCCTCTTTCCTGTCGAGTCTTTCATGTCAGTTTTGTCTCTCTGTCTGCCTTATATAGCAACAGTGACAAACGCACCATCGTTTTTACAGGTTAACTGTCGTTTTCAGTGAGGCTCAAACCAGTTTTGCTGTGAGGAAGGTCCAAATGATGAGAATACTGTTTCCTCTGAAATCCTAAAAGAAATGACTGCACTGCCTTCTTAATGCGGAGTGCTCATTTAATAAAATACATCTGATTTCTTCATCAGAACAAGACGAACGTGTGTCTCCAAAACTACTGTTTCATAGTGGCACAACCCTGATGTGTTAGCGCGACTTTGTGGTGTCTAGTTTAAGATCGCTGCTTTTTTCTGTGTCTACAGAAGGAGCGTGAGAAGAAAAAAGAGGAGAAGAAGAAAGACAAGGACACAGAAAAGATAGAGAGACACAGCACCAAGGTAAAGACACCAAAGAAGGCACAACCTTGAAGAACAAAGTGGTCCGAGTATTGAGTCGAGCTGCCAGATGTTCGGTCATTGAGGGGATTTACAGATCGCAGTCACTTTAATGCAACGGTAATGCAAGACTAATTGAAGCGACGGGAGGGACTGAAGCTCCCTGGTTCTAAGAACTCCTTGCCTGCACCAGCACAACTCAACGTCTGGTCTTCTGGTTGAAAAATTGCACGAGAGCAAAAGACCTGAAAGAAACAACCGAAAAACTACGGTTGTTTTCCCTAAATCTGGTGTCTTTAGGCAGAAGCGCTCTGCTGTTCCCAATTGACACGTGCGTTCGTCTACATCCGCTGCTCGCTACCATTTTTGTGTTGTAGGAGCTGGAATGATCCCAGCTGACAATGGCCAAAAGGTAAGTTCCATCCAGGTCACTGGTCCGTCGGAGGGAGAACGCACATGGACACGCAATCACACACCCGTGGGCCATTCAGTCACCAATTAGATCTAACAAGCAATGTCTTTGCAATGTGAAGTGGAGCCAGTACCTAGGGAGAGCCCACCCACTCACAGGGAACATGCCAGCCCCTCACAGAACCCCCCCCCCCCCCGAGCTCTCCTGCTTTTAAATACCAGTACTAAACTCCATAAAAGCAACTATTGCATTCAGTTATAGTGATGCTCCAAGTGCATAAAAGGATAATTCATCCAAACCAACTTGTTGGTTGGTTTGATGTGGACTGAATACAGGAGGAGGTGTTTTTCCTGTCAGGGTGAGAAATAAAAAGTGATTCCTTGCAGCTTCTTTAAGGAAACACGCTGAAACTTTCATATGATCATATGACGTCAAGAATAAAGTTTAACGCAGAAGGAACTCCAAACTTGTTAAGAGGTAAAAACGTGGGCTGTTTTCCCTTTTCTATTGAGTTTGTGGCTCCTCAGTGAGACAAAGAGAAGCAGGCGTCTTGTGTTCAGTCCTGACCTTGAAAGCTGGTCTGAAAGAAAGCCCCCAGTGAAGCAGAGAGGAGTGACAATGACGCGTTGCGTCGCTGATGGCGCTTCGTGGTAGTCGCTGCTTTGGCTTTGTGAAAGACCATGAAATGCGTCTTTCCAACCGTTTTGCATGTTACTACGGGCAAAGTCTCACAACTTCGAGGCCGAGCCAACAGTAGGGGCCCCTAGGAGACAATTTGTTTGCAGATGCTTCAATTGTGCGTCTTGGTCATTTGTGATTCAATTGTTTGCAATGAACCCCCCTCAAAAAAATATAGATGTAATTTAAGGGGATTAGAAATAAAATTTTTGTCCACAATCATCGTGGTCTGAGAATGGAGCTTGGTGTTGCTGTTTATTCCCCTCATATAGCGACTTGAACATCCTCAATTCCTGGCATAAAAATGAGTGAAAGGCTACTGACTGGTTCCTGCTTATTCCAGGAAGGGAACCAAAAAGGTTTCATTCTTTTCAAGCAGGGTTTTGGTGCCTTTAAAACAATTGTAATCATATGGTGCCTTTAAAACAATTGTAATCATATTTTATTATTATTATTAACGCTGTTGTTGCTTTAGCCTTTGCTACATTACCTGCCTGTAAGAACTGTCACCCATTGAGACTGATCTCTGTGTCCTTCAAAGGAAAAACTCCACAGCCACAGTTCTACGAGTAAAACCTTGCTGCTGGCACATTTAGCTGAAATTAGCCTCTTAAAAATGTCGATTAGCAGATAATTCACATGGGAAAGAGGCTCTGATGTCATAACCTACAGCTACCAGTCTAGTGTGAGTTGGAGGGAAAAAAAGACAAATCTCTGTGGAGGCCCTTGAAAAGAGGCGCGTCAGATTAGGAATCGGTGAATTTGGACGAGCATGCGATTTCAGATTGCACCTCCATCACAGTGAGCTGCACGTGAGGCCAGCAGGCAGATCAGGTGCTGCTGTGGGACTGCTGTTGCTCTCACCTGAATGCATGTGTGTGCACAGTGGAGCTGGGCCACATGTTCATGCATATCTACGCTCTGTGTATCTGTGAGAGCGAGAGCAGGAGGAGGAGGCGGCGAAGGAGGAGGAGCCACGTGGCGTATTCGTGTGTTTCTGGGTCATGGTTAGTAAATTCAGTGTTTCCACAGCCTTCGAAGTGGTGAGGGAATAAGACTGCTTACAGCACTGTGTGTGTGCGTGCGTGCGTGCATGTGTGTTCTCTGCAGGGAGCTGAAATATAGGCTATGGGCAACTGTACCAATGCAATGGAGAGTGAAATGTAGTAACTGGGTCCTGTAGCCTTTCTTCTTCTCTCAGTCTTGAATATCAGCGGACCTCATTGCATCCATCCTCTTTGTTACATCTTCTGAACTATTTGAATCTAAATTTTGAGACACTTTCTTTTAAGACACATTTTCTAATACCTTAAATTCCACTTGAAGTACAAGCCATTTGCCTTTTTTAATACCCACGCTATACCTTATATTCAACAATCTTCAAATGTCCAGTGTGCCTGTCAACCACACTTTTATCGAGTCCAGCCTCCTTCCACAATTTCGCTCAGCAGCCTGTGTTCGACATTTTTGTTCGACAGGATGTCTCCTCATCATGCTGCAGCATAAAAGTCAATGTTTGCAATACAAAATGTTGCTAAACTGTGACGGTAGTTTGAACAGGATAGTTTTATTCTCCAGCAATACACAAGAGATACTGCCTGTTTGTGTTCCTGTTTATACACAGGCTTGTCTAACAGTTTCAAACAAAATCCACATCCTACATAGACCAGTTATGGGAGGTTGGGGGGCAGTAGATCGGTGATGGTGTAGGAGAACATGTGATCTGTCGATTGTAAACACTAATCCTCTATCCTTGTCCTCATCCGTTATCCTTTGGAGGAAGAGAAAACGGGTTTCATCATAGGACTTCAAGACAAAAAAACATCCAACTCGTACAGGAAAAGTGAGCAGTAAATCTGAGGCTGAACCTTGTGACCCTTAGGAGGTCATGGCAACTTCACTGAAAAGGTGGATGGACACACAAGCGTCATCCCTGAATCTTCATCTCTGTTTGGCTTCACGGACCCACAACGTTTGGAGATCAGAGCTGAGGCTGACTGCGTCCATGTGTTGCTTTAATAAAGCGATGCTCAAAGGTGCCAAGTTGTTAAAGTTTTGGCTGGGTACATCGGGGTCTCAATGAGATGTAGCATCCCTGCACAATTTAACTGCACTTGTTCTGTCCTTGTTGCTACTTCACCAAAGTAACTTCAGAAACTATCCACCAGACTTCTCCGCACACTAGCTGTCATATCAATACAAGATGTGTTCGCTGCTCTCACACTGAAAGATATGACAGTGTTTGCTGCTTATGTTTTAGGAACAATCAAAGTTCTTGAAGAGGACAATCAATTAAATTGATGCGTTAATTAAATTGATGTCTAATCACTGTCACTGTAGTATTATTGATATCAGAGCTTTCAAACAAGCCTATGCGTATGTTTACGAAATCCATTGTTTGTGTTTTTGTGTAGTTTGTGTTTGTCTTTCTTTTCCAGTTGTATCAGGAGGTGCGAAAGACGTTGTAACTCACCAATCAAACCATGAAGGATCCAAAGCAAGACCACTAATTAGAACCAGTTCCTCATCAGGAGGTTGGAGCAGCCTCTTTGCTTCCTTTGTTACCCAACACACACGCTGCATGCGTGTAGTGGAATATGCCAGGGGGTTGTGAGAAAACGGAGGTGTGTGCACACTGCTGTGCGTCTGTGGGCAGAGATATGTGGCGTTGTTCATCTCCGCTCCATCCCTCTCTTCCTTATCAGCCGCACTCCTGCTGCCGATGGGCCCCGGTGTCAAGGAGATATCTGAGGACATGGCGCATGTGTGACACACATGCACGCACAATGAAAGACTTGCTAGTCCAAGTGAGTGCTGACATGCTGAAACCCGTTTAATCTTCAGGATAGCAGAAAACATGCTGACAGGCGTGTGCCCCCCCCCCTTGCCTTTTTGCTCACTTTGTCTATTCGCTCACCCGCTGGTTCTCACCCTTCAATTTGCATATGGAGAGACACTTTCCACATCTCGCAATGGCACTTCGATGGCATCTCGCATCTGTCGGCTGCATAGACACTCAGGTTTTTCGGGTTGTAGCTTTCATCAGGGCTGATACCTATGTTTATCTCTGCTCCAGAGTGGTTTACATAAGCACCACTTGGGCTTCAAAGCTCCAATCAAAATATGTGTATAAATTTCTTTGAATGCACCTGCTGCTGAGCTAATGGGCACAGTCAGTGTTGGGTTGTGGTATTTTTTTCCCCCATCCCGTCAAATCACAGCGGTTGAGAGTTGACTCGGAGTGGCAGAGTACCAATTTCCTTCAGGTTGAATTTGATTAGAGTCAAAATCACCGGAATCACCTTCCACTCCCAGCACACCTCGGTGTCCTTGTTTGTGAAGGTTCATTTGTGAAAAAAGTTGGCGTCACAAAGAAATGAGACGAGATCAGGACATCCATCAGAAAACAGAAGATGCATCTATTGTTTGTAGGATCCCACTGATTAGTTGTGCCGTTAATTAGGCCTGAAAATAGCAGCTGGACTTTGGAAGGAATGGTGGCTGCTGGATCACAAGCAAACTCTGTCCCTGTGCCAGCTGTTGTGTGTAAAGTCCGGAAAACTGCTCATTACGATGCACAGGTACGGTGTACACGGCTGTGCTGATCGCACAGGTAACCAAAACTGTCCCACTGCGTCGACATGCAAAGGGATCCCGCTGATCTGTGGTGCTTGAAGCTTCCTAAGGCATGGTGTCGAACTGTTGAAGGCTGCCAGAGTTTTGTCTCATTTGTCTTGCTCATAGCACACAGACATTGTAAAAAGTTATTATCATTCAGATGGAGTTCACAATCTGTTCCATCTAAATGATTGACATGACCATGAACCGTATGAGCGGACTAAATGTGCTAGGCTAAAAGAAACACTAAGCATCCCAGTGTTCATAGAAACTCCTGCCATTTTCCACTCCTAATTACCAGCCTGTTTCCCGGCGAGGCGGCGGTCCTTCACTGGGGAGGCTGTATCCACTGAAACATGTTGACTCCGTAATTGACGCTCTCTTTTTTTTTGTCTTCAGTCAACCGTGCTAATGGCTGCCCCCCCCCCCTTGCGTATCACAAGACAGGTGTTCAAACAGATGTTGAGCGAGTGCCTTGACAGTACGTCAGTCTGATGCGATCATCTCACGCCGCACCTTACCTCCGCCTTCCGGTTCCCCCCTTGTGGCAGCTTCATGGGAAAAAATGCGTTCGGAACAATGGCCGTCATGCCGCCGCTGGATCAGACCAGCCTGTTTGGACGCCATCTCCCTTGTAGGAACGAAGTGCAGACATGCACGCAAATGCAGGAGCGAAGGCGAGGTCATGGGAGATAGAGCAACACACAACAGGTCATGTGATGGCCAGCTGAGATATGAGCAAATCAATCGGGTCCGCTTTGTGTCTGAGCCAATTCATGTTCTGATACTCCTTCCTTGCAGTTCAGTAACAAACTTCCAGCGGACGAATCTGCACCACCTGATTGACATTTACTCTGAGCGTGTAGCGCCAGTGCTACTGGCAGAAAAGGGCGTTGAGGTCGGGCAGCCAACGTAGGCGTGGTGGGCCTGCTTGCAGGAGTCTGGGGATGGCGCTCACATCTGTGTGAGTGCATTTCCACTTCGTATGTCATCCATCACAGTACAGATACCGTGTACTGCAGAAACGACAGGTACTTTCTACCTGAGCGTTGGGCCACGACTGGTGTTTTTGCCCAGCAGTAGGGCTCTGCTTTATGGTGCTATAAAAGGTCTCCTATCATGTTTTATGGCCCTTCATAGCCAAGCAACAAGACACATTTTATTGGGTGAAGGAGGCCAAATTTATTATTTCTGGGTTTGAAAATGAATCGGTCCCAGTGAATACTAAAATGAGTTTATAATATTGGGAGGCTGATGTTTAAGAACTGATGACTGTCAAATTTGAATAATAAAGTATGGGGATAAAAATATTGCTCATTATTAGCCGATGAAAAGTTTTGGACAGGGATATCGTCACTGTGAAATGTCTCTCGGAGGAATAGGGGGCGCTACAGACTCAGACATTGAAAACTGTTTCCTCATTCGTCTATCATATAGTACAAAAACATGGTGAGCTTTAAAGTAAAGAAAACATTGACAGTGAATGAGAGTATCTGGTTCATGCTCCAGCCATCACTCACTCACTCACTCACTCACTCAGTCACTCACTCACTCACTCACTCACTCACTCACTCACTCACTCACTCACTCACTCACTCACTCACTCACTCACTCACTCAAATTTACATCATAGCCTGGTTATCGTCACCTTTCTTTCATTAGCACCTTTCATCTCTATTTTGGAAATCAAACAAACTTCTCAATCTTCAAGTTTGACCTTCGGAAACCAATGAGGAAACCCCCCCCCGCCCACTCAGAGCTTTTAAAGTTTTGAATGCTTGCAGCTGCAGGGCAGGTGGGGTGACGCCCAGTAATCGACAAGAAGGACGTTGGGGTATGTTGGGCATTTAAATGAAAAATTAACTGGAAGCCTTGACTTGTCTGGCATTGTTGAAAATATTCCTGCATGAAAAAGTAGACGGTGTTTTTCAAGACACCAACTTACAGATCACAGAGGTAAAACTGCAAACTGACTTTCGTTTAAAGGAAGAACGCAGTTCAGGCTTACGACCAGGGTTGAATATTAACAGTTCTTTTAGATTCATAGAAGACATTTTTATTCATATTGGTCGGGCTTGTCGGTGCTCAACTTTGACTCCTCCTTACGCTACGCTGTTAGGGATGAATTAGAAGACAGCTACTTTGTCTGTGTGAAAGCATTATCGTTCACGCTCATGAACACTGAGGAAATCCATCCATCCAATTAACTTTACCTGCTTTTTGTAAAGTTACCAGGGACTGACATGAATCCCAGGATGGATGACGGGATCATGCATGAGTGGTTTTGTAGTAACACATCCTTCCTGCATCCAAGTTCAGGTTAACCTTCGTATTTATCCCCCTCGGGAGATATTTAAGCCGCTGCATTTAACTCATCCTTTTTATGTTTAACAGCCACCAAACAGCAGTGGCTTTAATTTTTTTTCTTTGCACCTCCATCTCTCCTGATGCTCTTAAACCAGCAACCTTCTGCGTGCCCCTCTAACCTCCAGACCACCACCGAATTATGATTCAGTGGATGAGTAATTTTTCATTCATGAAACGTCATTTTGCTTACTTTTTTTTTTCTTCAAGCATTTATGTGTTTCTTCAAAGTGGAGCTGTTAAGATTTTTGTGGTCAGAACACACTCAGATATACCTGCGGAGCCTCATAGGCAGTTTCCATTGCAAAAGAGTGAGTGTGTGGCAACATCTTCTAAATGTATTAATAAACTGTTTTTCCTGAGTTAGAGACACCGAGGCATTTTTTCTTTTTCCCCTTTTTGTAGCTAACATATATATTTTTCCCTCCGATTACAGCTTTCCTTTGAAACGTTTCGGAACCCCCCCACCCCCGGGGAGTCCGAGCCCCTGCTTAGCAGGCTTCTCACTTCGATGTCATTTTGTGCAGAAAGTGGTGCTATCGCTTTCTCTCTGAAAGAGGATGCTGCTTCCTGGCTTTTCTTACATTCTTCAGATCAGAGCACAGATCGTGTTACTTCCAAATACTTTGGACCAATATGCAGCAAAAACAGCCATAACGGCTGATTGCACACACTGCAGAAACAATCAATTTGTATGTATGTTATGGCTCTATGTGGGATAATTTGTCATCACTTTAGGTAACTTAGGTGGATAGAAAAAGACACTCATAAGTGGGGTTGATGGATGGGTTAGAAACAACTTTTATCCAAGAGACCACAGTTCAACTCAGTTCAACCTATTCACACTGAAAATCAGCATTTCATTCACATCCATTGAGAACTCTGAATTATTTCGTACACAGACGGACAAACTAAACAAGTGGTGTTTATATCAGCGTTGCTGGTAGAGGCTTTGTGTTTATATACTGACACAGTCACTGTCCAAGTGACAAGCTTCAAAATGCATTGTCAATCACTTCATGCTTAATATTTCAGACAGTTTGTCTCTTCTAAAGTTGACCTGATTCCATTTGTTTGAGATACTTTTGACCCGGACCATTCAGGATCCGCAGCCAGCATGTAGCATTGTAAAAGGGAAGAGGATGGGAGTTAGCATCTCGCTGCTCAGACTGAAGGGAATGAAGTGTTATTGATTGTCTCACGTGGGATTACTGACGCCAGACTGTTGGGTGTCAGACCTTAGGACGGGACAGACGGTAGTGGGTGACGGACCCCCTTAGGCGTGGCACAAAACGACAGCACAAAGTTAGTTTGTCGGACTGTCTTCGGAAGTCGTGAGTGATTCTTAAGTGCTGATCGTGTGAATACCGTCACAGTGCTCCTTGTGGAGGAAGCTTGTAAAGATCCAGTCCAGAATCACTTACTGAGCCTCTGTGCCCACGAGCCATCAAAGCCTGTGTCCCACCTCCCCCCCCAAAAAAACTCCCATGCCCAAGCTGTGAATGAAGTCTGTGAGCATGTCAGAAAACACACGCTGCATTTTTAACTCAAAATCTTTGAACAGAATGGAGGATATTCATGAGTTTATTGCTCAATTAATTTCCAATGTAGATTTCCTTCATGGAGTGTAAATCCCAGAAAGAGACGGGCCGAGAAAGCAGCAAGAGAGCGAGCAGCAAGGACAGAGTGTTCTCCTTGCTGGTTCACACAGTGTTTTAAAAAGCAAGGAGGGGGGACTCCATTATCTCTTCAGTCCTCTTCACTGTCTCCTCACCTCCATTCATCTCCATCTCTCCTTCATTTGCCCCCCCTACCCACCGCCTCTTAGCGCCTCATTCTCTCTAGCTCTTCTCGTGTCTATCTCCCACTCTGCAAACACTAAATCACTGTCGTCCCGTTAGACTGTCGGCGTATGTTTTTCTTTTTCTCTTTTCCCCCTCTCTCCGGCCCATGAATAAATTATCAAAGGGAACAAGAGGCTGCTTTCCCTTCATGGAAAACACTGGCGCTTGCCTGCCTTTGTTGCTGATGGAAATGGATTGTGTGTGTGTGTGTGTGTGTGTGTGTGTGTGTGTGTGTGTGTGTGTGTGTGTGTGTGTGAGTGTGTGTGTGTGTG
>JASSRZ010000014.1:17321411-17335744 GCA_032164315.1 Malacoctenus gilli
CCCCCCCCCCGGGCGGTCTGGTCGTTCCTATCGATCGCCAGCCTTCCTCTCAATTTCATGTCCTGTCTTCTGCAAACATGACCGACCCTGACAGCCAATCACAGTCTGTCTTTGGTCGTCTGTCAGCCTGGCCGCTTGGTGTCACCTCAGAAAACTAATTACAAGGGATGTACGTCCCTCCATAACGGGATTGTGGGCAGGAAAAAGCGGTGCGTCTGTCAGTGTTTGGACGCAAAATTTGGCAGCATGTCTTCTCAAATCCCTCCGAACACAGAGCGGGGAATTGAAGCTTTTCATCCACAGTGACATTTAAAGGATTTTTCCTCCCTTTCTTCTCTGTTTCGCAGCAGCTGTGTGGGATGTAGCATTGAGAAGCTACGTAATCTCAATTTTGTAACACTGCACGGTCTGGTATGTGTAGCATCAAATGGACAGCCTTCCCCTTTGTTGCAGTTGCTTAGCAAAGGCTCGTCATACTGTGATGTTTCTCTGTGACACTGAAACTCCATTCGATGCATAATGACTTGATCAGGTGGCCATCGGTGAGCTTTAATTTCTACTGCTCACCTTGCTCACCTTGTCTGTTGACTCCCTCCATCTGTGGAATGGGAAGCACTCAGAAGAAGCTTTGAGTCCTTTCGTCTTCATGTTCGCCCAATGTCACCATCATCCTCAGCAAGGATTCACACAGAGACAATGGATGCTGTCAGTGTTGGGAATGATATTACTGAATGTGGTCGGGTTTTGTGTGTGAGAACTCTTTAAAATTACACATTTGGGTTGATTTTAGCTTTCTTTCCATCATGGTGGGTTCATGGACCCCTCTTATATTCACTCAGATTCTAAGAATTAAACTTTTGTGGGGGCTTTGTTTTTTTTTTAATTGGACAGATATTCTACACCAGAAAGTCCATCAGATGAAGTTTTGTATCATGTCGCAAGCACGCACGCACTCACACAGAGTGCCTCTAAGAAAGGCCGCATACCCTCTGATCTGATGAGATCGGTGCTTCATCAAACATTACAGTGAAACCAAATCCTCCCTTCCACATCCACTGTCAAAGCATCAGCCTTCCATTCCTGAAGTCTAAGAAGTATCTTATCAAGATTTTTTTTTTGACACGCACAAATATAATTCTCACAACCCCAGAGCACTCAAAGTCTTTTTCTCACACCTCTGATGAATGAGGCTGAAAAGTAGCGCTCGCTTCCAGGACAGTCCCGCCGTTGTGTCTGCTCCAATTGATTGATACTGTTTGCAGCTTCCAGTTTGAAAATTGTTTTTCGAACTGATTACATCACCACAGAGCAGGCCTAAAAGGAGAATGTCCTCTGCTTAATGTCTCCTTTGAGGTAAAATACGTAGAATGTACTGCCGCTTTCAGATAAGACGAAACGTTGCAAAACATCTGAAAAGCCCAGCGAGCATCAGGCTTAAAACAGCCATGAAAACAACTTCCTTCAACATTTTTTTAAACTGAATTAAACACCTTCAGTATGTATTTATACTTCACTGTCGGTGAATTTCTATTCTGCTCATTTATTATTACTGCAGCATCTTTTAAAGCTTGGTCGTAATGCTTGTATGAAGCCATATCTAATAAGCACACTCTGCAGTGGTTTTAGTACATTACATGATGATAGGGTGTGAGAGTTTTTTGGTGTTCTACATGATTATCTTTTCTTTAACAATATCAGGCCAAATTTTCACCTGTGTACCTAAAAAAGCCCAAACAACAAAAAAACAAAACCAACAAACAAAAAAAAAAAAGCCCCCCCCCCATCCCCCACTTCCACATCCCTCCGGTTCTCAGTTAGCCACTCCGAATGCAGAGCACAGTCTGACCTGCCGCTACGCTGCATAAACGACCTTCCTGCTGCTGCGCCGCGGCGATGCTGTTCCAACTTCGCTGCGGTCCCAACACATCGCTTCACAGCCAATGCATTCTTGATTAGGCGTGGACACGGTAATTGTTTTCATTGCCTTGGAATGGAACGACATTGAATCTAATGTGCTCCATCGATCTTTTGTTGGGGGGAAATTGGGTTTGTTCCCAACGTTGTAGGTCTCTCTTCGTCCACGTGCGTGCCTTTTCTGCTCTACCTCCCCGTCACCACATTATTTTGCTCCGGTTTCACTCCATCCCTGTCTGTCCTCATCATCTCCTCTTCCCTCCACCTTCTCTCATCCTGGCTTCTTCCCGTTTGATCACACTGGCTTTTCTCTGTTTTTCTCTCCTTTTTTTTTCTTCAGTAAAGGCTTAGTTTGCTCCTCTACTCACCACAAGACAATGTAACTCAGCTACAATACAGTGAATGAACCAGTGAAGCCCACTCACTGGCCACTTTAATAGGTACACTTGGCTAGTACTAGTGAAAATCCCAGTAGATCACCAGTTTCTGAACTACTCAGACCAGCCTGTCTGACACCAACAAGCACCAACAACCATACCACGTTAAAAGTGACTTAAATCACCTTTCTTGCCCATTGTGATGCTCAGTTCGAACTGCAGCAGATCGTCGAGTTGCTGTCATGTGACCAGCTGAAAGAACATTTGTGTTAACGAGCAGTTGGACAGCTGTACCACACTCAAGCTGTACCTTGAGTGTGTATAACTAGTTATTTATCGGGCAGCACCACCAATATAGAACAATACTGTAGATCGTCAGCTTTTCAGTTATTATTTCCACGGAAAGTCAGTTTTTTTTCTGCGTTCCTCGCATATTGTCCAGAAGTGAAGTTGTATTGGCTTCAGTGCAGCCTTTTAAAGTTCCATTTAAAATGAAATGTTTTGGTGGTTGGAGCCTAAATGCACAATTTCTGCCGAGTTTCATGCTTCCCATTAGCGCCACCTTTTTGGACAAGAAACTGGCTGTATGTTACAAACTGTTGGTTGACCTTTGTTTTGTTCTCCTCATTCAAACATGAGCGCGATAAGCCAGCGTTCCTGGTTTGGTACCAACCTTTTGTTAGCCGCTGGTAGCTGGTACAACAACTAATAGACAAAGGCCAAATTGGCCCTATAAAAGAAAACTAAACATCATGTTGGCATTTTAGCACCTTTGTAAACTGCTGTTGTTTTTGGTTTGTTGTTGGTTTTGGACCGGAACACAGAAATGCTCACAGTAACAAATAATGGCAAATGATAACAAATGAAAATAAGCCACTGAAGTGTAAGTGCAGTTCTTACTGGCAGCAGGTGGTCTCGGTTTCTTTACCTTGGTAAATCCATTACAAAGATGGCAACCGCCATAAAGGTTTCAGCCACAGCCAAGTTCTAAGCTTTACCGCAATAGCAACGCATTGTGGTCTCCACCTGTGTCGTCTACACGTCTAGTTTGGAGACATGAAATCAAAAGCTCACTGGAGCCTGCTTTGACTCATCCAAAACTGTGCTGAGTCTTGTCTTTCTTTTCTGTCTTCACAGCAGTCGGAGTGCCGAGCCAGCCCGAAGAGGAGCTCGGAGCCAGCCGTGGACCTGCTGGGTCTGGGTAAGACACCAACAAACCTCCACCCAGCTTCTGGTAGAATCACCCCTCCGGTGATTTAATCCCTTGTCAAACCGTGTTTGAACATCTGCCTAATGTGTCCGATATGTAGATTAAAGCAGTTACGCTGGTCGACGCAATAACATTCCAGATTGATATTGTAATAATTGCCAGTTAAGCGATGTCTGACATTATTACGAGTGGAGCTTAATGGCATCTCGCTTTATTTCAGTCAAGTACGGAGACCTTTTGCTACATACTGATCTGCTTTATCTGGCTGGTAATACATCATCACATGGTCTCAGATAACTGTGTGAGTGTGGGTGTCTACATGTGTCCACTCTTGGAAGATAAAGATGGTCTGTGAGCTTTGACTGTTAATAAGCAAGGCCGCAGTACATGTGGAGCACATTGTAGCACTTTCCCTCACATTATTGTTGCCCAGCGCTTCCTTCACAGAGTTGCTCTGTGTTTGGCGCTGCGTGTGACGTCGCCGCTACTTTTGTCGTGGTTCTTGGTCCTTCTATCTTTATGATGTCTCATGTTTAACAAGGCGTAGTGATGCGAAGTGTGTCTCTTCTCCGTATAAGAGCCCATCACCATCAGCATCATCAACTTCTGATCATGCGATAAACTCCTAGGCACCAAAACTGGGCATCGTAAGATGGGGGCCCCTTTTAATGGATGAATGGTATTGAAGCGTTTGGGTCGGTGCTGTTAAAGAAGCTCCTTTGATTCCGATTGATCTCACTGATCGGGGGGGGGGGGTTGGCACTTGATGTGGTCTGTCTCCCTGATCCTGTGCTGCCTCTCCTGCCTTGTAACGTTTTTTTTTTAGGTTTCCGAAACTACAAAGCAGTCGATCCCTGCAGGCAACTGGTCGATTCCACAGCCACACGAGCACATCAAATAGCTGCAGCGATGTTAGCTCGCTCAAAAATATGGTGAATTATGCTTTATCCAACATAGAAAATGAACAATTTAGTACCAAAGGGATCCCTGAAAGATAACGTCATGATAGACTGGATGGGTGAAGGGAGTGATGATGTCATGTCTGAGTCTACCATGATCCCTGCAGTCAAGACAAAGCTCATAAGTGAGGCTAAATGAAACCTTGTTTGAAACTGCCGCACGACAGGCTGAGAGGAAGGTTTTCAGGGGAGGAAAATAATGAAGCGCCAAGCATTTCGGGGGGCGTTATTGCTCAGAGTCATTAACAGCCAAAAGTAGTCTGAGGACATTAACGGCACGGAGTAGAGACTAAGTGAGAGTGAGCAGTCACGGCTGAGGAAGCACCTTCCAAACCAAGCAGCCACCTCTCAGACCGCAACCAAGTATCAGTAGCGTCTTCAGCGACTTGCATCACACAGCAGAGGGGGTCTGAGGGAAATGTGACTGGTTTTTACCTGTTTTGGATGTTCAGACCGTCTCTGAAGGGGCCGTGAGACTGAATTCTCAGACCGTCCCATTTATTTTCAGGTTCAGCCGATTGTAACCCCCCGCTGCTGATCTACCCCTTGGCTTGAAGGGTCTTTGTGAGGTACAAGCAACAGTTTGCAGCATTTGAACCTCCTGCTTTTAATGTGACATGTTTTACCGATAGAAACAAATGTTACTCTACTTTATCATGTCATTTGTGTTTGGTTTACTTTAATTACCATCGGTATGTGACTCGGGCTCCATTTATGGTTCCCTGTAAAGACGGCACTATATCAGGAAGAGTTTCACTGAACTGCTTTTAAACAAACAAAAGGAAAAGGCACAACTCGGCCTCTTCAGCTCCACCTGCTTCACTCAGCATGACAGCAAGTATGCTGGCTACGCTTCTGTCCACCGAGGGACGTGAAGGCACCTCTGCAAGGTGCGCTCGCTGCTTATTTATTTAGGCGGCTACAGGAAACCTTAACTGTGTGTTTGCCTCCTGGTGGTTTGAAATAGAAATGTCAGCAAGGATCATAAGTCGTAATAAGGTCCCATGACAGCCATCACTGGCCCTCGTGATTTGGCATCCACAGTACCACATGTAGGAAGGGCATCAAATGAAGACGGGATCTCGTCACAGGATCTCCTATCCTGATGCATTATAAAGACATTTGTGCTTTATTGACAAACACAGCCAAAAGACGGAGTGCACCGAGGATATGACATTCGCCAAAGGTCACAAGCTGGATACAAACCTGTGACATTTGGAGTACGCAGCATGTGTCTTGGCTCGCTAAGCACCAGGACCCTCTGTGCCACTCTTACTGACCTTAATCCCAAAGAGCGATGGTGTCGGCGGGGCTGTCGTTCATGATTTCCAGCACAGAATTAGACTACGACTGGGCATGTTCTTGTTCTCCCAGGAACACACAGTCACATCGCAGCAAACCCGAGGCCCGGTGAGCGAGACGCGGCATCGATCAGAAACTCCCGCCTGCTGCATCGAGGAGTGAGAGTGGACATCCAGCTATAAATAACCAGCGCTACACCTTCTTGCTGTGTCGAGTGGATGAGATTTCACACATAATCAATAAGTCAGATACGTGGCAGGATGCCTCCAGCCCCACCCCCATTCTGCCTCCTCCATCTACTGCTTCACGGCTTTCGTCCGCTCACTCTGCAGCTGTCAAACAAATCTCCGTGTGGTTCAGCTCCTTTGTCTGCGTGTAGATGTTTGGTTTTTTTTCCACTTCATTGCAGTAAAAACTGAACAAGTGGAGATCAAACAGTGTTTCCCTCTTTGAATAGGCGTGGTCTCGATGGACTTCTTGACCTCAAAATGTCCTGTCCAACTGAAGTGCTTCCACGGCTTTGAAAAGTGGGAAAAGAAAAAAAAAAAAAACGCACCCAGTGACAAGGTGAATTCCTCTGACCTCACCCATCAGGGTGAGGTCAGAGGAGAATGACCAGAGGAGAATGACCACCTTGGATGGAGTTCTCACAGTTGGCTGCAGTAACTCAGAGCGTCCCTCCTGACAACTGCGCCAAGCAGAGAAACATCTACCAATGGTGGAAAAAAACAGACGTGAAGCGACGAAGACAGGAGGAAGTTCGTTCACGGGACACAGACAGATGTTGGTGTGGCTCCGACTGACTGAGCCCCTTCTCTGTCTGCTTTGAGGTTCATATTTAAGACGCTGGCTTGTTTTGGGCAGCAAACTTTGCTTCCACAACACAAACATCAGAATAGAAATCACTCCCACTGTTCATCATTCATGAGGAAACCACATGAGGTGTCACCCCCCCATTCCTTACAAACAAACATGCAGCAGCAGTGGGTCACTTTCTGTCTATTTTCCACTCCTCCGTCTTTGTAATGACTCATCCTGCCAGCCATTAAGGGCTGCGGTCGCCAACCTGGATCTGGCTGCTTTTTCCAGACTCCCCGAGCGGCTCGCCGGGGCAGCAGGCAGGCTTCATTTCATGCCCTAGTTGTGACTTGTGTTTTGGGGGAGTAGAAGTAGGGTAAATTTACATATCTCTTCAGTTGGTGGCTATAAAAGCTTCAGGAGCTGAAACCTTGTGAGCGTTATTATTGCCAGTGAAGAAAGTCCCAAGACAGCACATCTGTGGTAACATCACCTGCAAACATTTCCCACATGTATTTACTGATAATTGATCTGAATGTTGCTGTACGTTGAGGACTGTGCCTGGAGATGACATTCTGACATTCACCCGTTTGTCCAGTAGAAACTCGGTTATTTTGGCTGTAATGCGGGAGCGAGTCTCTGTCTGCAGTCCCTCCTTGTCTCCAGGATGGTTCCAACTGCTTATGATGTCAAATAGCAGCGCTCATGGGCACCACTGCTGATGACAACATTGGTCTCAGTGCAAGCAGACACACCGTCAAGATGGAGTGCAAAATACTTTCCCCACATTTATCTGGGATCCATGTGAAATCATTTGTTTGTTGGATACAAACAAGTGGCTTTTTTACTAAACTGTCATAGGACTGCGTGCTCGCATGTGTGTCGTGACAGCAGAAAGGGGTCCTGGGTGATTAGGAAACATATCCCCCCCCCCTTGCCCGCCTGGATCCGGCATGGGTCTGTTTCCATGGAGAAGCTGAGAGTGCTCTCAAGAAGCAGCTCCATCCCATAATAAGGGACAGTGGGCACATTGCCTGACACGGCAGCAATGATGAGGGTGATGGGGCACCGTTCTCCCTGCGGCTCATCTCCATGGCAATGGATGAATGAGTTTTTGGTGAGAGAGGGCAGGATTAGACCTTTAGGAGGGTAATTGATGCACACTGAATCCTCTCTTCTCTTTTTCAATATAGCACGGTGCGACTCCCACCTGTGCGTCGTCGCAATCTCATATTCATAATAGTCTTTGTTCTGTTTTTTTTCTCCCCTTCTTCCTTAATAAGTCGCAATTTACGGAGCAATTTACCAGTCAAAATAAAAGCTCGGCTCATTATCTGTGAGGAGGAGACGCACGATGGTAGGAGGAGAAAAAAAATCAATAGCTCATATATTGGGATGGGGGACGTCACAGTCACAGCGGCTCTTTGAAATTAGTTTTAATAAGTGGCTTAAAAGGATGTCGAGTGGTCTTTATGGCCCCTCTCGTGGTAAATGGCTTCTCTTGTACCCCGCTGTCTGGCTAAAAGAGCTTCAGTCTTGTTCACACTTTAAAAAGGGCTAAATTATGGATGTTTCATCACCTTGCTTATATAAGTGACCTCTGCTTCTCACTCGCTCGCCTGCTCGCACAAAGTTCACTCCACTACCCCTCCCCCCGAGCCACCCCCCCCCTATAAAATTATCTCTTTTTTCCCCCTCACACTGCCTCTCACCCTTTCCTCTCCATCACCATCTCTCTGTGTCGGCGCCGCCCTCATGACAGCACACGGCGCATTCAGGGTTTCTCCTCGGGCGCCATGGGAACGACTCCCCACGGATGGACGATGCCTCCGTCCTTGGTGTCGCTTCAAGATCTTACAGATCATCTTCAAATGGGATAAAACGCAAATTTAATGCATTTTGAAGACATTCAAAGGCATTAGTTCCCCTTTAATGCACCTCCACGAAGGCTTTGAGTTCCCCTCTGCAATCTCTGATTTGCAAGATGCATTACAGTGAAGCCAAAGACTGCCTGACACGTCCATCCATCCTCTGCAAGACCTTTGGTCTAGGACATTAATGGATCGTCACCGCTGATCACAGAGGTGCCTCCAGGATTTGAAATTTTCAAAGTAAAACCACGATAAGAGACTTTCCAAAATCAAGCGCAGACCTATGGAACTATCTGCTGTTTGCGTTTTTAAGGGATTCTGTGTCCAGATGGAGGATGGAGGCCATAGCGTTTCTGAGAGTTGAGGTTTCAGTGACAAAAATCAATCAGGATGGAGGTTGAGATCTATGCTTTATATGGCTGGCAGACAATGCCAACGACACATATGATGTCAAATGACACCAGGGAAGCAGGGAATGACACGATGCGGCACTGAACCGTGACTCAGCTTAAAGAAAAGGCCTCAGCTTGTGATGTCAGACAGCACAGACAGAGAAACGTGTCCTGAAACGTCAGTCAGAAGCCCAGTCCTCCCTCCGTTCTACTCTGTCTCACATCAGCCTTTGTGAGATCCAACTCGACTTTAATTAAACAAAACAACCAACGCTGAAGCAGCCCCCTGACACCGTGTCAAAAATATTTGCTATTACAGACAATTAATTGCCGCGTATCACTCCAAGGGCAAAAGGAGAAGTGTGAAATGAGTGATTTTCATGGTGAAGCCAGCTCCTGAAGGAGTGCAGTCATTAAAACGGTCTTAACAATGTTCCCGTTAAAAGAAAGCGTTGTAATTGTAAACTGTGCTGCGGAGGGAGCCTTGGAAATGTGTGGGAGTGTATAAATCTAATAATTACTCTCACATATGTATCGAAAGATCACGGGAAATTCTCTAGGCAGTGTTTTTCCTCCTTCAAACGCTTCATATCTGTTCATTCAGTCCCACGTCAGACTCGTCTCCTTTGGGTAAACTGACCCTATATGGTTTACAGCTACTGCAGTGGTTGTCACAATACAAGTGGTTGATGCTCTACATCCAGTTTAACAATGTACATGAAAAATAAGCCAATCCAACCTGTTTTGGACAGAAGATGAAGAATAGAGTAACAGTGAGAGAAGCGTGGAGAATTTCTCCACTGCCCAAAACAACAGGATATGAACAGAAAATGAATCTGACTTTCTCACTCTACCTCGGGAGTTGCTTATTGCCTGATACATATTTGTTGGAGATACACTGTTGCTGCTTGAATTAAATCAGTGGAATGAATCGTGAAGCGGGTGCAGCAGGGTGACAAGAGCACCTTTGTCTTGCCTCTTTCAGATGCTCCAGACGGCACGAGCAGGAGCCCAAGTGCTGCAGCGCCGATCGCCGCAGAGCTGGATATCTTTGGACCGATGGTGTCCAACCCCCTCCCCTTGTCCAACAGCGCACAGCAGGCTCAGGTAGGACACACACACACACACACACACACACGCACACACACACACGTGCGCTCATGCACACACATGCACGCACGAGCACACACACTCTGGCTTTCATCAGCTGCTTATCACCACAGGCAGCCAGGTACTTGGGGAGTTTGCAGACTTCCCTGATGAAAACACGTGCACGCACGCACGCACGCACGCACGCACACACACACACACACACACACACCACATCCACAAACAGCCGGGCCACCTCTGTACGTGGTGACACACACTCTATGGGGATCATATCAACGCAACCTTCCATACACTCTCTTTTATGGAATTAATTTGACCAATGTCCTTCAAAGCAGAGAGCCTCTGCTGCTCTGAACTGCGACAATGAAGAGCGCAGCCAAGAGTGGTGGGGATAAAGGAGGAATGAACACTTGAATCCCCAGAACATATCACAGAATCTGTCTCACCAATCCGAGTTGCTGATCCCCGATGATGAAATAAATGTGAAGTGTTTTCTTTCACATGTTTGTGAAACCGAATGCTGTTGGACCGTCACTGTGTCAATGGAGAGCAAATATGGGAGAACATCCCCGTATGTGGGGGGTTGAATATCAAAACAGGCATTTTAAGACTGAAGTTGCTTCAACTGACAGCATTGACAAACGGCGGTGATGGTGTTCCGTGAGGTCATTGAACTCAGCGCAGCCAGAAAATGGACAGTTGTTTTTTCGGCATCGCTAATGAGGTAGAAAAATCACAATGATTATTTCCAGCACTTTGAAACATCACCCATTAAGCTGGGGCCGTTCAGTGACCTACTGGATCTTGTGGCTCCCCCTCATCAGGTCCGGGAATACCGCTGCCCCCTGTGGTTTCTGGGGCAACTGCAGCATTTGGTCAGTTTCGGTACACATTCAGCAGAGAGGAAGGAAGCTGGCCACAATGAGTCTATGAAGGGATGGCTTCCCTGCTCGTCCTTCAGTTGTGCCCGAATTGTTTATCCGTGGGGAGAGTGTTTTTGTGTAGTCCAAGAAGAGAATGAAGGCATGGAAGACGATTAAAGCCTGAGGAAAGAGAAAACTGAGGGATGGGTATGAGGAGATGGAGCAGTGTGTCCACTGTCTGCAGCCATATTGGAGAGCTTTCATTTTCATGGGTGAACAAGCAAAACAAAACGGGGGGCGGGGGGGGGGGGGGGTTAAGCAGAGCAGACTGTATATCGGAATGAGAACAGAGAAAAATACTGGAGCAGAGCTAGACGTGATGGTGCACTTGTCTTTATTCGCCAGGTATTTGTCCTCATTTTTCCTCTCTCACTCACTCCTTCAGTGACTCGTCTCCGGGGGTTGGGGGTTGGGGGGGGGGGGGGCAAGGCCGGTTGAATTAAACATTTTGGTGGAGCGGCCTTGAGTTTTGAATGCAGCCATGGTTCCTTCCAGTCTGTCTTCTGACCGGCTGCTCCAGCGAGAAATAGAACCTTAGTGGAAACCAGTGGGCGTCCAGAATCATCATCTCAACATTTTTGTAGATTTTACGTGCTAAGATCTGTTGTCGGATCAAGGTACAGACAATTAAATGCTTCAGGACTAATTTTCCTGTTCTGAATTTGAAAGTCAGTTTTCTAATGATGAAAAAAACAGGATTAAGGTCTTTTTGCTGTTTCTGTTGGTACTTCTGAAACAGTAGATGCAGTCTGAGGGCCCTTTTATAGGGGTCCACTTTGGGAACTGAGGCTCTCCCTCCACAGAGGTGTATAACAAATAATCACATAAGACACCGTATTTGCTTTTACTTTGAAGGCTCCTGCTTGGTGTGTTGGTGAGAGTTTGTGTATCCGTCAGTGTTTGGCTTCACTGCGATGCCTTTTCTTGGAGCTAGTTTGGGAGGAACAATTCAAATTAATCAACAAGCATCTAAAACAGAAGTTTGAAAGGGAGTGAACAGAACATAGGTATCATCAGCTGGCGGACACATCTGCCCAAAACAGGCTTCCTCATTGTAAGGTGTTTCCAGGGCCCAACAAAGACGGCAAAAGAGGGGTGCAGACACACACCCGCATTCCTCTGCTCTCCTGTGTGGAGTCCAGTCAGTCGCTTAGAGGAGACGTGGGCCCGAAGAACAATTATTGGCCTCTGATACGACCAGCCACCCACTTGCCCCCAAACTCCCCCATCTCCACCGTTTGATTCAAATCAAACATGAATGCAGTTGACGTCATTCTGAAACAATCCTTCTTTTCCATGACCTTTTTTTCCAAAGTTGAACAGAGAGGCTTTATCTTTTTATGTACATTGCAATCAGATGAAGCTCAAACTGCATAATCATCGGAATGAGTTCAGGTCAGTTTTGACCCTGTAGACCAGAGTCACACGTCTCATTTCAATGAAGGTGACATGGATAGAATTGGTTCAGCGTAGTTAAAGAGGAGATTTCCTTTCAGTTCTTGTCAGTGACCTGAGAATGACCTCAGGAGTGTCAGGTGGCTCCAACAAAGAACGTTTGAGGGACTTTTTGGAGGAAACAGCCTTCAGAGGTTCTGGCTTGAGCCAGTCAAAGTGTTGACTGAGCCAATAGTCCCACACAGAGTGTTGCCGCTCAACGATGTCTCAGAGTTGTTGGGTTTTGAGAAGCGCCAAAGTTTTTACATGAGTGGTACAATATTGTATTATTTCCCTCCTTTCCTTCCATCCAACTGAGCACTTCCAGCTTCGATATTCCCAACGTATGCCTCCTGCTTCACACCCCCCCCCGCTTCCATTTTCTTCCTCACTGCAGGAGCTTGCTTTTCATTCGTTCACATTGTTTTCTAAAATGTGCACCTACATGCACTGCCCACCCCCCTCCTCTTCCTCTTCCCATTCCTCTCTCAGACATCGTTGTCCTAACCGGGCCTGACGGTTTACAGCTGTAACTCCGTCTGGGTACGCTCCGCTGGAAACCCTTTGCTTGCAGTCGGAATTTTGGGGGAAAAAACTGCCGGGCAGGTGATTGGGTGACCTGGATGTCCGACAGTCTCTGACGTCAAATAGCTTCGACGAATCAGATATGTGGAGCATTTGACCTTTAAGAAGTCTGAACGAACGACGACAGTGACAGCTCAAGCTTGTCATGGTGACTGACAGCTTTTGCCGTTTTGGTATGTGAAATTTAGGCTTTAAAGGGACCTTAACACACTGACCTCATGCTGCGTGGGATGATCAAGCTGGACAATTGGTTACCAGGAAGAATTGACTGAATTGTAGCAATGACCCACTCATCCAATGATCCAAAATTAAGAAAAATGTGTCTACTGTTTGTGGCTGTTTGCACTCTGTTTGACTTTCTCGTTTGCATCTGTCTTCAAGGTTGCATTTGTCCCACAAAGAGAAATCTTTATCCAGGGTCTTTGACTGGAAAACTGAAGTGATCAGATTAAGGTTGATTATCACTGCAGCAGTGCTGGGAGTGTTCATGGCCCGGGCTGTCGCACAACAGTTGCTCGACTGCAAGCGATCACTCCTCAGTGGCTGTTTGATAGCAGGCAGACAGCTCTCACGCGGCCCCTCCGCCTGTGGCAGCGCCGTCTGTCTCCTCGACTGTATTATTTGAATGTCAAACAGCGCGCTTTGTTTCGGGCCCACTCCTCCCTTCAGAAGATGAAATCCTGCCGCAGCTCCCATAAGGCGGGACTCTTTTCTCTTTTGCCCTCCGTGTATTCAAACTCTTCCGAACTCCAGCAGAGTCGCTTTCTTGTCGCCTCTGAATTCAATCAGAACGGGTTCCTCTCACCTCTGAAGAGTGTGCCAGCGTCATCACTTCTCTGTCCTTCTGTGACTTCACTGGTGACAGTAAAGACAAAGCAGTTTTCTGATAGTAACTGAATAACTATCACAATAATTGTCTTTGTCTTGCTAGAGGGGGAGCCTAAAGTCAACTGCCTTTGTTTGGTCGCCTGTGAACAAACAGAAAATTAGGCCTTTTATATTCCTGCTTCCTGCAGAGACAGAAACGCTTAGATTTGGTGACTTTTTGACCTTTGCTGTCTTGTTAAACTTCCACATGTTTACTAAAGCGTGCCCAAAACCCCACCGACTCCTACCTTGGGTGACAGTGAAGATCTTTCCAACTCCTGAAGGAGGCGAGAGAGGGCATGCTCTGGGTGGAGCAGCTCCACACATGATGTGTTCAAGCATCAATTCACCCAAACACTATCATCCTCTAAATCAGGCTCATTGATGATACTCGAGACAACCCAACGCGTGTTTATTCTCAAGTAACACTGGGGGTGCTATCCATCTAACTCATTATGGAACAAACCCTGATGAAATCTGTTGAAAATTGACTCCTTGAAAAGGTGAACTGATTGTTAGATAGATAGATAGATAGATAGATAGATAGATAGATAGATAGATAGATAGATAGATAGATAGATAGATAGATAG
>JASSRZ010000014.1:17335844-17349238 GCA_032164315.1 Malacoctenus gilli
TTTTTTGTTTTTTTGTTGTTGTTTTTTTTATCACTCCATCACATGACAACCCACAATCCCTCTCGCCAGTCGCAACCAACCTGCACACATGTGAGCGATGCAGCCAACAGCCTGCTCGAGGCTTTAAATTTCCATCACTGATTCCGTTTGATTCCTCGGCTGGCAGCCGCCTCTCCTTTGTTGTCAACCTGCCCGCTTTGCATTATTGATGTTGGCTCATCATGTCTGACAGTACCTGCCACTCTTCCCGACCATTACACAGTTGTACCTATGCAGCCATCGAGGGGAAACAGTTATTACACACCCACACTCACTGACCACAACATTAGGCACAGCTTGCTCGTAGCCGGTTGGACGGTTGTTTGCGTCCAGATGTGTGTTCGTTTTTACTGGCAGATCCAAGAAGGTGTTGGAAACCTTCCTCAGGCGCTTCGCTCAGCGTTGGCACGACAACGACCACGCGGTTGCTGCAGATACGTTGCCTGGACGTCCGTTTGAGTGTCCCGAAGGTGCGGTTGTATTTGTTTGCCCGACAGAGGGCGCTGTTCCTCAGAACAAACAACTGGATGATAAAAGGAAAATGAGAAAGAGATCATCTTTTTTTAATTATTATTATTATTATTACTTGTTGAGTGAAAAATGGAAGTTGGTACACGTAACGTTTTATTTGTCGTGATGTTCAAATGGAGCCGGAGTCACCATGAAGTTAGCTTAAATTAGCATAAAGACTTTAGAACAGAAAGGAACCCAGCAAAGATCCATGAACACCTAGAGAGGTGGAACACTGTTAGGCTGTTCACCATCTGATTAATGCAGCTTTTAAACAGCAACGCTAACAACCATTAAGAGCACAGACGTGAACCAAAGACATAGAGAGAACAAAATGTCGAAGTACTTTGGACATTACCCTCCGAGGTGTTCCCGCTGAAAGAGGTTTGCCTAACAAATCATATCTACCATGTTGAAAATAATTTTGCTTGTAGCTTTTTGTGGCGTTGACCGTGATGGCAAGCCATGCAAGTCGTTTAAAATTAAAACACAATTTTTCGGTATTCTTCTATATTTGTTTAAAAAAAAAATCAATGAAAGTGTGAATTTAGGAGCTACTTTTGTCATTTATTCTTGCCATGAACATTTTTTTCTTTGGGTTCCGCCTTCTTGAGTCTTTACACCAAGTTAGCTTCATGCTAACAGGAGTGTCTATCCTCCACATCATGCGGCGTGCGGAGACACCAGTTAATGAGCGCGTTCCCTCAACCTTCCCTCTGCTTTCACCTTGATGACAGCCGTCGGTTTTATTAGCACTGTCTGACGCCGTGGCAACCGGCCGGCCTACCACTCATCTTTGCATGGCGATCATGTCACGGTGTCACAGTTAATCTGACAGGTATGAATAATGTTTAAAAAGCACAAATTAATGACTCAAAACGACTCACATGGCACTTTTTTTCAGTTCTGCAACATGAAGTTTTACATTTGCACGGTAGTTCCTTTTTTTCTTCTTTTTTTCTCTTTTTTTTACATCAGCAGGCTGTGGAGGGAGAAAATGAGCAGTCCCAGTCATCCCAGTCTGTGAAACAAATGTGTTCCAAGTTCTTACATGAAGCAGCGCTTTGACAGACAGCCAGCGTTGAACCATGCAGCTCGTCAGAGTCTGTGTTTTCCACGGCGAGCAGATTGTAGATCCCGAAAAAGAGAGAAAGAGAGAGAGAGAGAGAGAAAGCTAGCAGGGTGCTGGTCAGTCTCAGCCAGGAGGACGGCTGCACTCCTGCCGCTCTCACACCTCGATCACCACCGTGTCTTTTCGATGTTTGGGCTCGTTGGCGAGGTGCGGCTTCTCCGTGCGCGTGTGCCAAACCAGCACCTGGAAACAGGAGAAGAAGAGGTGATGTAACTGATAGAAGAAAAGCCGGAAGAATGAGGACGAAACAAACTCGTGTTGTGCTCGGGTAAACTCAGTCCACTGATCCTGTGTGTAACCAAAGATTAAAACTGATGGCTTTGGGATTAAAGCTGTTGATCCCTGACAGTTTTTATGCTCCACAACTTTCTGTATCTGGGGTCTCAAACCTGGAATCTGTGCGTTAAGTAATGATGGTAAAGCTGTTGCGAGACAGCGGGCTTCAAATGCAGGTCATTTCACCTGCATTTCTCTGATTATGACTGCATTTCTCCGATTATGACCCGTCACCTTCCTCGGAAGAGCTACGTGTCACACTGTGGGGAGAAACCATGACAACGCCTACAAAAAGGCAGCCAGTTTTCCCAGAATTTCTTTGTAACTAAGTTTCAAGTTGTTTTTTTTTTCATTTTCACTAATGACCCTATAATTCATATGTGTCCACAGCCGTGCACGCACGCAGGCATGCCGAGGCATGATTTATCGCGAACTGCGGACACTGACGTCGTTTTGGGGCTTCTTGGAGTGGAACGTGTCACTTTGTGCACACTGTGCTGCTAATTGGCCCGCTTTACATCTCTAACAAGGCTAATGTTGCTACCACTAAGTGGCATGTCTGTTCCCAAACTGTGAAGGGGGGGGGGGGGAGATCATGGAGTCCGTGTGAACCCCTGCTCACTCACACAATTATGTAGTGAGAGTGGCCTCCCTTCTTTTTCTCTCACCTCCAGGTCCTCTCCACTTCCTGTCTTTCTTCTGCCCTCAGGCAACTCCCAGACAAAAAGCTTTGCCAGGGTTTTTGCGTGTTTTGTGGATGGAGTGTTGGCAGAGGCCCATCTACCTCCTCCAGACTAGGGAGTTCAGACAAACTGCAGCGGGAGGGGGGGGGGGGACTCCTCCAATACGCCTCATTCAATTTCTAACCGCATCTCTGACAGACGGTCATTAAATCCTTCAGATCTACACATGTGGAGGCTGAGTGACTAACAGGGTGCACTGAGGACTGCGTCTAGCACATTCACAGTTCAACCACTGAACACTTTTGCTTCCTTGTTGTGTCTTATACAAGTACAAGAAACCAACCTTCGATCCACCTGAAGCTGCCACGTCTTGTGTCTGAAATCAATCAATAACGATGCGATTTCAGATGCACGCACGACCTTTTTCAACCCCCCCTATCTACCTCACTCCAGCCACTGCTGGCTCTCTCTTGCTGTCGAGGTGAACTTTCCACGCAGGCTAAGAGTCTAAACATGTTTTCTGTACAAGTTGTTGCTAACCAGAGCCACCCGCTCGCCCTGACAAACACTCAGCACTGACACTCAGGCATTTTCCCCATATATTGAATCTATGGACGCTGTCACCAGTTCCACTGACACCTGAGCTCAAATGCTCGCACGCACTCTGCTGGCACGCTCCACCCAGTATACAGGCGCCCGGCCCAGTGAGCATCACTGGCCATCAGGGCGTCTCTACAGTTTGGAGTGCCACCAACATTAGCAGTGTCAGCCATTATTTGAGAGTCACACAGCCGTTTGGCTGCGAGAAACACAATATTTGCTGCATATGAATTGATTCCAGCAGGTGTCCTGTAATCAAGGCGAGCCATTGTCGGAGTAAGAATGGAGGTAAAAGTGAGTCATGCAGAACGCATAATTATTGTGCTGAGAGGAGGAAGTGTGAACTCATTCTGGATTCACCACCGCGGCGTAATTGAAAAAAATGCTAATGAGAGCGAGGCTGCTCGACTTTTGTTAAACAGTCACCTGTCTGCTCGTCACTCAGAGGCTCTTGGAATAAACTGAAGCTTTCAGTTCTCTCAGTTTCCCTGGTTCATGAACGACCTGCTCGAGATGCATGTACATTTGTTTGAGTGAGTCACACTTTATTTCAATGTAAAGTTTTATCTTTTATTTTGAAAGATTTTTTGTTACCAGTTCTTGTGTGGGGGAAAAAAATGCACTTCCTGACTTCAAATAACTAATGAAGTACATCCAGGGACCATTTAGACTGGAAAATATCTCTGTGCTGCTAGGCAACATGATGTGCAAAAGCCACAACACTAAAGTTGCAACGCCAACACAGCAGCTGCAACACAAATGAAAACCAGCAATGAATCTAAAAGCCACAGCATGGAGGCAAAAGTCACAACACACCTCCAAAGAGCCATGGAAGTTTCAGCAGTGAAGTGACTCCTCTGGGCCACCATACTCAGGGGGTCGCAGAGTTGAAGCCCTCTAAACACCTCATTTGGATGTGCTGCAGGTCTCATGAGGCTCACATCACAGAGTATGTTCACACTTCACACAGAGAACCCACCAGCAGTCACAGATGCATTTGGACACATTAGAAGGGGAACTATTAGGTTTGGCTGAAAGCGGAGCGCCGATGCAAATGGAATCAAGGGGCAATGTAGACTTTGAGCCAGTGGCGGCAGACCCTCCCCACCCATCCACGCACCCACCAAGTCTCCTTCCTTCCATCTGTGTCATTTTGTCTCCTTTTTTTGTCCATCTCCACCTCCGTTCAATCAATCCACCTTTTAACTCTCATCTCTTCTTCTCTTCTTTCCTCTGTCTCCTTCCCCTCCTGTGCTATCATCTGTCTCCATCTGTTCCTGCCCCCCCCCTCCTTTCTCGTCCTGTCACTGCTGTCTGGTGCCATTACTCCACTGCTCTAACTACATTACAGCTCCTGTCAGTCGCCTGCAGATACTGACCCGGCCCTCCAATGAGTCTTTCTGCCCTACATTGGCAAGGTCGCTTTTAGAGATCTGATCCCTATATAGCTTCCTCAAACGGCTTGGAGTCAGGGCGTGTCCGGGCTGCTGCTGCTGCTGCTGCTGCTGCTGCTGCGTGTTGTGGTCGACGCTCACGGATACACAGACCACCGAGAACCCTCGCTCGCCGCAGACAGAAGTTTTGATTTTAAACTCACGAGGGAATCGACCTTCACTACTATATTTGAACTTCTTGACAATGTATATCTGTCTGTCTTATCTACCAAGCAATGCACTGTTTAAGTACTTTCTCTGAATCAGTGGATGAACACAGGAGATAACCAGAGCCCCCCCCCGGAGCCCATGACACTGGGTGGTGTTGAGCAGTGAGGACCGTCTGTGCGTGGCAGAGTTGTGTCAGTGGTCCGGGGGACACGTCTGTTCTTGAGTGCTCTTTCTAGTGTCTGTGCCTCCTTCTTTCGGGGGGGGGGTGGGGGGGTCAAGTCATGTTCCCAATAAACAGCTCATCATGTGCCACATGTGTGGCAGAGCCTAGAAGTAGTAGCTGGCAGGTGAATTTTATGGGTTTAGTGTGAAGCCAGGAAGCCCCCCCACCCCCCATCCGCACCCCCCACCCCTGTCTGCATGATAAACCAGGCGAGTGGAGCTACACATTCTCCATGACACCCCATCAAACATGGCCAGCAGTATCTAATCACACACCTGCCAGAGAGGGGGAGCGCTCACTTGGAGTTTCCGTGGAAACTCTTAAAGTGTAAAGCGGTAAAAAAAATTCACCGACTCAATGCCATATCTCAGTTTTTAGCTCGATGACAGAAGGTTCAAAATTTTGACTTCCAGGGATGCAGCGAGGGAGGAGTTTGACGGTGCTTCAACAAAGCATTTAAAAGTTGCGTCCCTGTGTTTAGCTGACTTCTGACACACAATCCCAACTTTAACGGACTGAGGAGGAGTGAATTTCTATGATCGACCTGAAATGCTGTTTTGAAACTCACCAGCGGCGACAGCGCGCTTCCTGCCGTCAGGTGTTCAACTGCTGAGTCATGGCGAACGACTCTCCTCCCTGGGCTTTTGCGAGATGTTGCGCCCACTCAACCCACGCTGGCCGTGACGCGATGCACGCCGGCATCGCGTCTTCCTGTCGGCTGGTGACTGATGATGTCACCACCTGCTAATAGCCCGTATTAATATCAGCGGCAGGGCACCTCCATTAGTGTAATGGGGCCGATAATGATGATGATAGTTTCAACACCGAGCTGTCGGCGGCAGCAGCCAGCCGTAAATGATGACCCACCACCTCCAGGGGGGGTCTTTATTCCCCCCCCCCCCACCCCCCGCCACCTCCCCAACCCCCCACCCCCTCACAGGAAACATTTACCCACAAACCACCAGGGATATTAAACCACAGAGAAGCAAATATTGCAGTGTTAGGGAGCTATAGAAGGAGCAACACAATGAAGTGTTTAACAACAAAATCTATTTGGAGGAAATGCAAAGAGAAGAAGCTTCATCAACTCTTAAGTACACAAACATCTCTTCAGTATAAACTGTACACGTTACCTCATCATGCCACCAGGTAACTGAGCCTGTTACTGCTATCAGAATTCCCCACTGCTGAACCGTACTCAAGTTTCATGGTTCTCTGTTAGGAACTAGAACCCACTACCTGACACTATTTCTGTACCTGCTGAGGGTTAGCCAAAAATCTGGCGCAAAAACACAGTTGACTACTGATTGGTCAGAGGAACATCACTGGATGCATGGTTGACACACTTGACGTGCACTCATCCAAAGTCCTCGCATTGCTAAAGCCAATCACCAGCTGAGCCGGTGGCTGAAATCGGCAGGAGTGACAGCGGGGATTACATCACCTCGCTGCCCTCCATTGCTGCATCTGAATCCATACAAATGGCATCACAGCGGGGGTCAAGTTGCCTTGCTGTGGCGACTTCCTCCACACTGAGACGGGACGCAGTGAAACGAAGGAAAAGGAACCAAACTGAGTCAAGTTCAGGGTGTATATAACGAAGATATTTACAACTCAATACCGCAGGTCCTCGGATGCAGTGGGCATGGATGTCTGCTTCACGTCTCCTCACACATAACATGACCACCTGGTGGTGTAGGCAGCACCCGAGTCACAGATGCAGCCTGGCAGCTCTCAAAACCAGAAGAAACTCTAGAGGATACCTCGAAACCAACGTCACAAAAGTCCACGTGTCCCGTGGGGCCTGGAGAGGTGGCTGCACCATATGCTCCGCTGACCGCGAGTTGGACGGTACTCAACAAAGGCCATGGTAATTCATGGGGATAAATCCGACCGCTGCTAACGGAGATGATGTCATTCTCATGACAAATGGTGCAGACCACCTTTTTTTATACATATTTTTTTTAAAAATGCACCAGTTATTTCCAATTTCCTTCAAAGGAAATGCAGAGCAGGCAGTTTATTGGCTGTGTGATATCAGGAGTTGAACAACACTGTTCCTCCGATGCATTAAAATAGCAGGAGCTGGATTAACGGAGCCAGTCGATTCATTACACAGTTTGGTTTTTTTAAACAAATAAATTTTGACCCAGTGGAAAAATAATGATAAGACAACACATCACCACATTTATACTCTTTGCTATCAAAACAGTGAGAGTTGTTTTTTTAATTTAGTAGCAGAACCTTGAGCCAATTGGCAAAACTCGCCAACAAGACACAGACGATTCAATGGCAAAAAGAAATCCAATGGTTGACCCTAAGCCGCTGCAGTCATCAGTCAAAATTTATTGCAACCAGAGGTGAAGAAATGTTGAGGAGTCGTCGGAGAAAAAAGAAACAGTGAAGGCATTTGAAGAAGTTTTAATGTGTTTGAGCCAAGAACAACAAACATGGCAGGTTTGCTTGAGTGGCTCGACGATGCCTGCGATTTATTCATTGCCTGTTTCTCTTTGGCCCAACTGAAGTCTAGTATGTATTAGGAGAAAATAAACCCCCTCTCGGTATGGTGGATATATCAGACACTGACGGCCCCCCCGAGCTGCTAACGTTGAGCCAGCCTCCCCCAACAATAGGCACACTTTGGCATTAGCCCTTTGGTTGCATTTGGACCCACGTACGTGCTGCGTCTCGCACTCGCATCCCTTCAGAGGTAAGAACATAATAGGATCCATTCCTCATTGAAAAAAAAAAGCCTCCTTTAAGGCAGCTTGGTGACGGTTGTCAAGAGGATGAGTGGCTTCATAAAACCAAGTGCCAACAGGGGCAGCGGCGATCCTAGATGAGCTGCATCGATCTCGGCTGTCTAAGCACACAACAAGAATTGATGGCGCCATAACCCCATTCCTATCCAATTCAGAGGGTGTGTGTCTAAGTTTAGACACTGCCGCTAGCTTAAAGCATGAGTCATGCTGCTGGGAGTGGGGAAGAGATGGCCCACGGTAAGTTACTGCTGTGATGGAGGCCATTATCAGGACCGCAGACGCGCCTGGGGTTAGAATACAGCTGATGAATAGAGCTTTTATTAAAGCCTCGTCCGCACCACTCGCAGCCAGCATGCGCATCGCTGTGGTCTGGTTTCATACTTGAAATAGCCAGTGGGCTCTCGTCAGACACTACAGACGGTAAGAAGAAAGTGACGGCGAGGCACTCCGATGTTTGGGAGCAGGGGTACCAGACGCGGGGCCCCGGGAAGGCCGAGACAACGGGCTCACGGGACGGTTTGGCAGGGTCCACAGGATGACCTGCAATCGGATTTATTCTGACTGTCACCCTAACTTTACATCAGGTGGTTTCATTGGGAGATGGAACGCAACACAGAGACAGCTTTGAAGCACCGGCTGTGTGCCGACAGTGTGACAGACGCTTAAAATTTCTTGCTGAACAACGTGATCATGGAGAGAATTTCTTGAGTCGGGCTGACCTGAGCAATGGAGCAGATGTTTGAAACTCACGAGCTCGGGCAGCTGTTTAGATCCTGACAAAACTATGTCATCGGTAAAGTGAAGAGAATGGCCAAACTGTCAGGTGATGTCAACTGATGTTTGTACCGTTGGACAGTGCTTCCTTTATTGTCACGAGCTCAAACCCAACACTCAATAAAGAACTTCAGCACATACCTACATGTAACTAGATGCACTTAAACATGTGGAGATAAGTTACCTTGTGTATTTGTAGTGTGTAAACAATCAGAACTTTGGATAACATATATCTGACATGCATTCAAGTACACATATGTGGAGGTAAATCTGTGCCTGTGTGTTTGCGTGCGTGCATGTGTGCATGCGCGCGTGCATCCGTGCGTTCGTGCATGTAAATGTAGGTTTCATAACAGAATAACAGAATTATAGTACACTTCTAAAACGGATCCATCCATCTATCCATCCATCCAAGACTGACACAAGGACAGATTGGGGTTGACGGACATACATGATGCACGGGGACTTGATAGGAAACAGGTGAAAACAATCCAGGCTAACCTTCAGTTGTGGAGCGTGAAGTGTGGAGGAGCAACACTTGTGTTCAGGCAGGAAGTACACGGAAATGTAGACAGCAGACGTAAAACAATTTAAAACTACTAGAATCAGAAAAGTACAAAGAATGTAAAGAGGGAAAAAAAGAAAAGCACATAGTCCATCACAGAGAGAAGGGTTCATACACACAGACATTATCATATACCTATTGGTATTTGTGTGTGTATTGTTACTCTCTCACTCTCTCAGTAGACAAAAAGAGAGCTACTGCATCTCAAATCCCATAAATGAATATATACATTTAAAGGACTGTCTTGTTGTCTGTAGACTGACTCAGGGGCAAGCCCTACTTCCTACATGTACTCTGCGAACAGTCCAGGCTAACAATGAAATAGTTTTAAGTGGCACTGGGGAGACTTTAGCCCCTTACCGCCTAACCACCGCATCTCACACAACCTGCCGGGTTTCAATTCCAGGTCACAAGGTAAATAAAACACCTGTGAGGGATCAGATGGGCCTCATCCTACACACTACACAACTGGTACACTGTAAGAATAATGTAATTTCGTCGGCCAAATATCGAGCCCCAAATTCTCCACGGATGTGCGCAGAGGGAACGGTGGTTCTCGGGGGGGGCGAGAAGGCTTTGAGATTTTTCTGGCAGTGGACGTGGATGCCCTGTAAATATTGAATTTAGCTGGTTTTAGCAGAGAGAAATTCACATCAGATTAAGTTACACACTGTAACACAGAAGCTCAGCGGCACATTAGCAGGAGCAGAAGGCTGTCTCAGCCTTTGCAGCGGCTGAACCACGGTCCACAACCACAGCAGTCACAGACCGACGGGGAGACTGATTTGAAGCATGAAAACAGGGGTCAGTTCCCACTCCCAGGCATGTAGCGTGACTGACCACGGCAACCAACTGAGCTATTTATCCTCCCAACACATTTTTGTTTGTTTTTTAACTTCATTCCCAGTATCCGGAATCCCAGCTGTCGAACGATGTGGAAAGGTGGATACCAATACGTGCAAAACAGGAAAACGATGTGAAGATGGAAGAACCGGGCGACCGTCCCTCACCAGCATTAGCAAACGGCGCCCAATGCTGATGTGCAACGAGGGCTTCACTATTGACTTTAAGTGCAAAGCAGCCCTACCTGAAGGCTGCAGGCACAAAAACCACAAAATACATAAGGCGCATTAGCCATCTCTTTAAAGCCGTACCACCGGCAGCAGCTGGTGTCTTGGCCCAACCCCAACCTCAAGTTTCGCCCTACAATTTTTGCATGACTGAAGCAGTCTGATGTAAAAAAAAAAAGAACGAAACCGCAGTTGCAACTTGATTCGGCATTTTAACTGTTATCATGTTGCAAATGCCAAGGTAGACAAATCGATACAGAGCTGTATCACTTGAATGCAGAACAAACAAAGACATGGAAGACAACAAGCAGTGGGATGTACTCCAGCCCCGGTCTGATGCAATCGTGAAGCGGACAACCCTGGAACGAGGGCTCACGGCCCACGTGACGGGGGGGGGGGGGGTTGACATTTAGCGGCGAGTCAAGCACAGAACACGTCTGGTTACTGACCCGTGTACAGTTGTTGGCCTTGGGTTCCAGATCGGTGACCTTGGTGATCTGCTTGAGGAAGTCGGACTCCTGCATCCCCGGCTGCGAGCCCCGGCGTTTGAACTGCGCCCGCGGGTTGGCCAGGATCACCTGGAGATTCACCGCAAAACCTGAAGGACGGGGCAGAGAGAGAGAGAATATTAGAGGAATAAAAGCACATTACGAGTCTGCTCCAACCACAGCGGAGAATGACAGAGTTCATTAGGCTGTCTAATGAGTACGATGGGGCTGATATGAAATCCATTTAGCGCGGGGCTCTGCGGCGCGCCGGTGACGGTGCAGCCGAGAGAGTCGGAGGAGGACGGGACGCACATGATGACAACGTGTTGCAGCAGAGGTGGGAATTATTGGCTGGCTTGCTACCAGACTCAATCAATCTGATGGTAAAAACTTGGTGACGGGGAGGAGGGGGTGAAAACAAGCTCCTCTCTGACACAACATAATTGCAAAAAGCAAATCCGGATTGTAGACAACCTCCAAGCAGGAGTTAGAGGTCGAAGCACAATTTTGACTGTGAGCTCGGAGGAGAAAAATGTTATTCAGTAACTCGAACCAACCAGACCGACGCGAGCCCGAGTCGGGTCAGAGGCGGCAGCAGAGATTCCTCCTGCCGCCGAGAAAACGTGTCTTTCACACATCTGATGTGCTGTCCGATTGCGAGGACAAAGGCCCTCAGGTGACACATGATGAGTCTCTGTGCTTCCTGCTGGCCCTATGATGTCAGGACAAGTTCAAGTACAAAGCTGAGGATTTAAAAAAATAATAAAGGAAAACAGCAGCAAGCATTCTTCAGTGAGGAAAATGCCTCGCGTAGCTCGACTCAAGAGTCATTTCAGGTGAAACACTCAGCGAAAGTCCTCTGGCTGGTGCTGTCCCTGTGCCAGCAGGCTGCGGGTTGTCGGCATGACGGCGCGACTGTCACGGGGAGTCATTTTTGCATTTTTAACGACCGCCGCTCTTGGAAAGCCGGCACGCCGGCCTCCGCCGTGCTGCAACCGCCTCGAGTCGTTGTAAAAACTACAGCTGCTGACTGTCAGATAGATGTATTTCAAACAAAAAGAAAAACAGGCGAACGGCAAAGAAGACGGGCCCTTGGCTCTGACGGACGCGTGTCCTCCACTTCAGAAGGTGGTGCCATGGGAGTCCTGCTGTGTCCTCACAGTGCAGCGTGGAAAAATGCAGGAGTTTCACCTTCAAAATAACTGCCACGAACGAAGGTCGTTGGGTGTCGTCAGTCATGCAACGCTGGAGACAACACAGTGAGACTGTGGATGCATAATTTCTGCACTAATGATTGAACGTAAACACAGGAATCACACAGCAGTAGTCTTAGTGATGAGGTGAGGGAAAGAAGCCTTTTTCAGTCATCTGTGTGCATCTGTGTTGGCTTGCATTCAAGAGCAAGTCGTCGGCAGCCTCGCCGGGTGATCGTCAACAAACGCGTCAGTCAGGGTGTCTCAACCAATCTGGGCCAACAAGGTGAACTGTAACCAAGTGTGTGGAACAGCCTCAGTGGATGATGCAGCAGCATGACAGTGAAGGTGACATCAGGGACATGTCGTGGTGAGGCAGTGATAAATCAGCAGGAGGGGGCATTGAGGGTGGCTTCAGCAGAGGGAGGGGGCGGGGCATACAGTCCAGGACGGGCTGTGAAGGTTCACGTTGCACTCAGGCAGGAAGTTCGGTGGATTACAAAGAACAACGTGTTGTTCTTTATTGGAAGGTTTTGTTATTCCGACAGATGTTTTCCACACAAACAAACCGTGCCCAAAATCAAGTTAATCCCTCTGCAGTGGGCTTATGCGACCAAACAAACCCTGCAGGAGGACAAATGCAAATATGATGATATCACACCCAAAAACAAACCGGGACACATATCTGCGGATGCAATTAAACTGTAACCCTGAACCCTAAAAGAGAAAATAGTCCATTTGGAATGATTTGTTGGATGACGCAAACGATCTCAAATCATACGTCTGATCACTCATTTTCTCTGGGCCAACACAGGGCTGACACACAACCACACACAACCACACACAACCTGCACACACAACGTGGAGACAGTGCATGTGTTGTGGACTAGAAACATGCTAAGGAAGAATGTGAATTAAAAATAGGCATGAACCAATACATGACTGTGTTCTGTCAGGTTTGTGGACAGTCATCTCACTTACATCAATGCTCACAGCTCCCATGTGACATACTCGCACACCATTAGGAGCAGCATGGACTTCAGTGTCTTGCCCGAGGACACTTGGACCCATGGACAGGGTGAGATGGGAACCTCCAAACAAGCCCAAGTAAACGTGCTGCATGCAGTTCTTTGGCCTCACGGTGCACGTGTGACCAAAAGCGGTGGTCATTGATGGCTTGGAACTCAGAGAGTTGAAATTGTGACCCGAAGGTCGCCCATTCCAGTCTCCATTACAGCAGCTGATTGGAGAGCAGCAGAAGGAACTGCCTGTCCCCAACATCCTCGCCACTGCCACGGGCCATGTGCAAAGCCCCGCAGCCCCCTGTGGCTGCCAAATCACTGCACTGCGGCAGACCACTGCTCACAGTGTGTGTGGTCAAGTTTAATTATGAATAGGTTGGATTAAATGCAGAGGAAGAGATGTTTTGAGGGGGACCAGGACGGCAGCTTCACTGACTGTTTGCATGTTCTCCC
>JASSRZ010000014.1:17360580-17376523 GCA_032164315.1 Malacoctenus gilli
GCGCGCGCACACTCACACACACACACACACACACACACACACACACACACACACACACACACACACACACACACACAGGGACTGAGGTGAATAGTGCTTCACGCTAGTATTGTCTTGGCACCATTGTGTCTCGCTAAATGAAACAGTGCAGTAGAATGGGGGGGTGCTTTAGTGGTCTGCTAACAATACAGCACAGTATAACACAATACTATTAGGACACACACTGGCACTCATTCAGGCTCTGCAGACAAATCTATTGTCAACCCCATGAATAATAATTGAAAAGTGAATAAAGTTCAGGGCATTGTTGTCTTCACACAATCCACAGCAAATACTGCAGCGCAATGCAACAGCAGTAAATCTCAGCATTGCAAATTGACAGGGTAATTATAAAGAGTAGTGTAAAAGTAAGGCTGATAATTATAGTGTGTGTGCGTACGTGCGTGTGGGCCTGCAGCTGTGACTATCCGTGCATGTGTATGTGTGTCCGTGTCTATTCGTGTGTGTGTGTGTGTGTGTGTGTGTGTGTGTGTGTGTGTGTGTGTGTGTGTGTGTGTGTGTGTTTGTCCTTGTCTATTTGTCTATTCGTGCCTGTGTGTGTGTCATATCCAGCCGTGTGTGTGTGTGTTTGTGTGTGTGTGTGTGTGTGCGTGCGTTTATGTGTCTTTGTCTATCCGTGTGTGTTTGTTTCTGTGTCCATCCTTGCATGTGTGTGTCTATCCGTGTGTATGTATGTGTGTGTCCGTGTGTATCCATGTGTGTGTCTGTGTCTCTCCATGTGTGCATGCGTGCATGTGTGGGTGCGTGCATGCATGCATGCACGTCTGTGTGTGTGAAGATAGATGAGGCAGCACAGGACAGTTATAGAGCGGATGGAGGGATGACTGGCTGTGGTGGAGCAGGAAAGGTGGAGGAGAAGGGAAAAAGCAGAAGGCTTGCTCTTGTTATCGCGGTTTAATTAAAACCAATCCCGAGGGCAAAACCTGCATGTGCGTGTGCATGTGTGCTTCTTTGTCCAATGTATGTGTACCAGCACACAATCAACCATTTGTATCTGCTGCCTCTGCCGCAGCGTGACTTTTTTCTCTGGATCCAATTTTATTTACTCACAGAAATCTTCCTCTGCAGAGTCTCAATACCATGTGTGCATCTGTGTGTGTGTGAGGAGATGAAGTGTGATAATGAGCAGTGACTGGCGGGGTGTTATTATTTGGTCAGTGTGATGAATTATTTTCTCTCAGGGTCAGGGTGCTGATTACCGCTCTGATTGGATGGGGACTCGGGAGATGCAACCACGTCAATGGATTGATGGGGGACATCCGCTCAGTCTTCACTCTGCATTGGGGGAACAACTGAGGGGCCAAGCAGGGGAATACCGAGTTTCCGAGTGGAAGCACGTCAAGTTCCCCCCGACACTTTTTCCATGCGGCAGTGAAGAACGGTGGAAGGTGATCGGATCATCTTTTAGACGATCAGTCACTCTTCGCATCACGATACGTCATCATACTTATGTGACAGATTTTGTCCACGCTACAATTTTATTCCGTGTGCAATGCATCCTCTCCAGCAGGCTATAGGCTGAAGCCAAACACTCACGGAAACACACACTCTCCCCAGGGTACAAATGCAGCAGCCTTTCAGAATAAAAGCATAGGGCAGTTCCTTGATTCTTGAAAGCATCTTATCCTGGTTCTCTCTGATTTGTGCAATTCAAGCTTGGACACCCTGTGTCAAACTAATGTTAGTTCAGTTAAACTTGACGATATCTTTTTTAAAAATTCCAATATAAAATCAGCCAAACAGGTGATATCAATCAACTAATGTCTCGCTTGAATCTCTTGTGGCCATCGTAGTTAAAACACTAAAGGTGAAAGCAATTTTATTACATCATCTCCTTTTTTGGGAGGAGCATGGGGTGGATGGAAGGGCAATAAACTCCAGAGGTTGACGCTCTTATTGCAATAGACATACGTTTCAGGGCGGAGACAGCAGGTTGTATTCAAAACACATCGTACAACTGGGCATTATTCCACCGGATTCCTCCCAGTCTGCCACTGTTCCGATCAGCAAGGCGCCGCAAGCCTGTGTGGTGATTTATCTCAGGAATAAACAATCAGGCGGAGACGCACAGCGGCTCCCATGTGGAGGTGTAACAGTCAGAACATGCAACTGGAAAGCCAAGATCTCATTTTATGGCGAATTAATCCATGAAAAAACAGAGGCTCCACGGTGAAAGCCATGTGATTCCCCCGCAAGGTGAGCTCGCCAGCGGGGAAGAGAGTGGCATGTAGCTGCGGCTTTGTTCTGCGGCACGAATGAAAACCAATGAGCCCAGAAGCCACACGTACGACTCAGGGCACTCCTGGAATCGGTGCGCTGATCGATAAAGCCCTTTCAAGTTCCCACAAAGCACTAACAACATTAAAGAGCCGACAAAAATTGAGCGTTTCCCTCTATTTCCTCAGCATTTTTCAATTCCCAAACACGGATGAAGAATCAAACTCGCTGCTACTTCTTAGCACAGTGTGGTGCATCCTGACATCTTGGTAACGGCCCAGCAAGGATGTCACAGATTCACAGCAACAAGTGACTAATTGTTGGTGTTTCTGCTCCACTGCTCACTTTTGTGTTATTCACTTATGAAGGTTTTGACTCTGCACTTTTATTTGGTTCCAGTACCCCCCCCCCCCAACACACACACACACACACACACACACACTCTCTCTCTGATGGAGCCCAGCCTACCACATATCCTCTCCGGAGATATGAGGACGCTCCTTGTCGTGTTACGATCATTATCATTCTATTGAATTCCATTCACAATCATTCTCTCAAGCTAAAATATCTCCTCACATTCAGAATACGATATTGTCACAAAACGAGCCAAATTTTTCATTGATCTTAAAAAAATCCTTGAGTAAAAAGTGTCACGATTGAAATGAGCAGGACGAGAAAGTCAGCCAATAAAACAAGTGATTTTATCTCTTTGGAGACTATTTCCTGTTTTAGGTGAGACAAGCTGTCTTTGACTTGAAGGAAGTAAAATGTACTTGGTGAGTCATTTTTTGCAGTACAGCTGAAAGTACTGAAATCCTATCCTCTGGACCTTGGAGGTTAAGTGAAGCTTTTGCTTGTTTATTTATTTAAGGGGCCAAATACTACAGTCGGAAGTGAAAGAGAACAAAGTTGCGTTTTACCTGCCATGTCTGTAGCGAATGGTCGGTCCGGCCTCCAGCCCGTGTACCAGCCAACAACTTTCCCCCCAGTCACCAGAGGGCGCTCGTATGACCTGCCGCCAACAAATCCCACCGGCCAGACTGAAACACCTCGAGTGCTCCGCATCTGCAAGAAAAGGAGGGAAGAGATTCAGTTGGAAGTCGTTGTACGCAAAAAACTGCATCAGGTCAGTGAGACGCCAGTCCGTTCGGAGGACTTCATGTTCTCTGCACATGATGGCTCCAACCCCACCAGAGAGAGAGAGAGAGAGAGAGAGAGAGAGAGAGAGAGAGAGAGCGAGAGAGAGGGAAAGAGAGAGAGAGAGAGACTGGTGATGTTGGGGTGCAAGTGAAGGCGGGAGTGGTGGGCAAGGAAGACCTCTGTGATTTGTCTCAGTGTGTGGAAGTCTGCGTGTTCTCTCTCCGATCCTGGTCAATTTCAAGTCGCTCATTTGGAGATTGCTCGCCGTCGTGGTCGTCGCTCCCTCAAACAGCCCCCATCTCGCACATCAGCAAGCAGCACTGCATCACTGAACCCTAACATCACACCAAGTTCCGCTGGACCCCGCTGGATGGGCAGCAGGGGGCCACATAGTCCCACACAGGCATGGAGAAGTCACTCAATAGCTGCGTGCTAACTGGAATGCTTTTACTGAGGATCATTTCTGGAGAATTTGTCTATACTAGCAACTGGCTTTTCCAGTTTGATCAGCATCACACGAGATGAAGGACAGGCTGGTGAGTGACGCGGATATCTGATCAGATGCAGAAAAAAAGGTTTCTGTTGGTGTATTTAGCAATCAAGGGAAGCTGCCAATCTGCCAGTGACGGCCTAATCAGGTGATGTCTGCCTGCAGCAATATACAGGGGGAAAAAAAACAGCAGCAACACTGCAGGAGTTGAAGCATTCACGTAAAACTCCTTCAACTCCTGCAACAAGCTGGCTTCTCAAGAGATTGTTGAGCAAAACATCAGAGTGACACGGGATGCAGCTTATTTCAGGTTGGATGGATGGATGGATGGATGGATGGATGGATGGATGGATGGATGGATGGATGGATGGATGGATGGATGGATGGGACGGGGTTGAAGATGACCATTATAATGTGTGATGTCACTAACTCAGTGGGACTCAGCCCTCCCCCACAATGCAGCTGGCACTTGTAATTTGACACCAGCCTCACCCTGACCTCAAGCATCACCAGAGTGAAGCTCAGGTCTGTATGTTGCTCCCTGAACACGCAGGAAGTGTTAAAATTCTAATGGGGACCTTAGCTTTGTAGGCCTGTACAAGAAACGGAGGATAAACGGGCGATAAAGGGTGTGCTCTCACACAGCAACCATAAAAAGCCTTTGTGATCTGAAAATAGACTGAATGCTTGAGTTACAGCAAAGGAGAAGAAAGAAAGAAAGAAAGAAAGAAAGAAAGAAAGAAAGAAAGAAAGAAAGAAAGAAAGAAAGAAAGAAAGAAAGCTTTTATTTACATCACGCTGCCAGAGATGATAACTGCACAGTATTCATCTCCCAGTAAACAACAGGATGGAACTTGACTTTATCTTTAAATTCAATCGAATGAAAGGAAGTGGATAAAGTGGACATTTAGTTAGCATTTGACCTCACTTCCATCTCAGATGAGGCTAAATGCCTCTTTTTTTCCTCCTTCAATTCCGGTGCGATCTGTCTTTCAGCTAAGCAGTTGAAGTCCCAGCGTGACCGTTAACAGCCCTCTGCTTTGAATGGCGCCCGTCAACTGCAGCATGGTCAGAAACACGCAGGACGGGGTCAGGACGGAGTCCAAGCAGGCTGACATTGTTCAGCCGGGTAAATGATCATATCCTTTACAAGCATTCAGTACTTTTGCTCGACCATCCAGAAGGAGCAGCAAGGAAAGTCCTGCTGCCCTCTATAAAGGTCACTGCTTACAGTGGAAACTGGACAGCGCAGTGGACCGCGCAGGGACAGATGTACCTCATGAACGGTGAAGCAGTGTCTTGACCCGGCCCCCCGTGACCCGGTCCAAACCAGAAGTCACCAAGTCTTTTGGAGAAGACAGAATGTTAAACTCCATCACTACCTCGCAGTTGTGAACCCCCATGCTCACACCTGCAGACCCCTCCTGTGAGTCTGTGACCGGGACGGCTGCCTCCGAATCACGCCTCAGTTCATTGGTTGAAGGAAAATGAAATATGCAGCTATCATGTAAGTGGATTATTGGAGTCTAACACTGTTTTGGTAACAAATGTAGTGTATAAAAGGGGATTTGCAAACTGCTCTGTAGGTTCTTAAGTAAAAGTTTCAAGCTGTTAACAAAAGACTAGGCTGGCGACAGTCCAGCGAATCCAGTGTTCAAACAATCACACACACACTAAACCCACTGATACCTGATTGGACTAGTCTTATGCTGGATATCCATTATATAAGCTAGTTAAATTGCATGCGTCACACAAGAACGCCTCCTCAGCTCCCCTTTGTTACATTAAGAGGTGAAGACAGCGTCAGGTTCCATCAGCAGCCTTCCCCCCGCCTTTACGGCTGTCATGTATCCCGCATCACTGCAGTGCGTCCTGGACGCGTGGCTCATCCTTGTGTGTGCAGCGCAAGGCCGTAGAGAGCAGCGGTGTCGTGCACGCACACTTCCTGCCCTCCCTGCAAGGAGGCCTGATGATAAGGATCAAATTAAAAGGGACAAGTCGGCTTCTGCTTCAGCAGAGACGGTAAAGATCGGGAGCCTCATTTCATCAGACTGTTTGTTAACAGTCTGATGACGTTTACATGATTAGAAAGGAAGGTGAAAAAAAAAAAGCAGTCGTATTCCAGCAGCGTGGATGGAGCTCGGAAACTTTATTGAGGTCTCGCCGGGGGGGGGCGGGAAGCCGGCGCCTGCGCACACTGACTCCATTTTCATCAGCGTTGAGCATCAGGACCTCTTATCAACAACTCTTCAATGTCACAATGTTTGTCGGGAGCCAAACAACGCTGCGGGGTGACAGTGTTTCAGCAGATGGTACATCATTCTGCTCGCTGGCAAGCGCTGTGGCGCATGCTGCTTTTTTTTTTTCCCCGCCGCCATCTGCAGATCGCTGCTGGCTCGCGGGGAAAGTTTACGGCACAAACTTCTAGTTACACCTTCATTTGTTCAGACGGTGGGCCAGCTAAAGCATGCAGTGCGAGCCGCTGGGGCGCCAAAATAGAGACATGTTGGCAGATACGCGGGAAGCAAAATAAAACAATCAAACATGGTGGCATGAAAGAGAACAATAAACAGCCTGGCAGCCTGGATACAAACAAAGATGGCGTGATCACCAGTGGGGCTGTTGCTTCAGCGCTTTGACTGCGGTCCCTATGGGAGAATTTGTAACACTGTTACTCTATCATGAGTCCCAGTGAACCTTTCTAGGGTCCTTCAATCCCTGAACCTGCACAGTTCGTGCAGAGTGGTCACAGGAAAATCTCTGTGGACGCGGGACAGCCACAAGCCCAGAGTGCCCTGCATCCAGGAAAACAATGACAAAGAGGCGCGCTTCGTGGTTTCGGTGGTAATAGGGGAACCCATAGCTTCAAAGAGAGATCACGATATTTCACCACATGGTTCTCAGGCACGCCGCTGATGCCGGAGTGAATGCGGAGCTCGCTCGCTCGCTCGCTCGCTCTCTCTCTCTTCATCGATGGCTCCGACTGTCATCCCGAGGCTTCCAAACTCAAACAGAGCCAATACTTAAAACGCTTCCTTGTGCTTTTAAACCCGCTAATTATTCAGAGCTCTTGTTCTAAGAACACACAGTGCCTTTATCCAGCAGGATCATTTATTGCGTTCAATCCCTTCACACTGATTTTTTTTTTTCCTTTCAAGTTTTCTGCAGACACCAACCCCGGGACCATCCTGAGCCAAAGTGTGGAGTTGTAGAAGAAGAAAAAAAGAAAAGAAAGAAAAATCAATACAACTTCGAATGTAATTTTATGCCTTCTATTTTGGGGCTGGCGTATGTGTGTGCGTGTATTCTTTTATAATTCTTATTTTTCTGGGCAAGTTGAGTAAAAATCCATATCCTTAAACCGATGTGCAAATAGTTTTTACAGTGGGAAGGAAAGAGCACAGACAATCTTTTTTTTCTTTTTTTTTGGCTGGCATCCGGCTTTATGAAATCAATAGGCAGCATTCATCTCAGCAGATAGTAACAAAGTGATATGGCTGTGAAGAGGGAGGCTTTAAGGGAAGAACAAAGGATGACAAAGCCCACCTGCGCTCCGTGTCGCCGCGGCGCAGGTTATTTAGCCCGAGTCTGCGAGCGCAAATAACTCCCTGAAAAAAACAGCCAGAAAACACAGAGCGCACCATCACGATCAGCCCGGAAATCAAAGAACAAACTCGGCAGGTTCCCCGCAGGGACTGCGTTTGGGAAGGAAAAACAGTAGAGGTTGCAGCAGGAGCACGCAGTGGGATTTTGTGGAGATTAAGGGGTTTTTGGGGGGGGGGTTTCTTTCTTTTTGAGTTGAGAGCCGCCACAACTTAGGGCAAAACGACACTTCTTTCGAGCCCGTGACTGATCAAAGTCTGAGGACTCACAGCTTTCCGATCACTCGCTTCTGGAGACACCGCTGATCAGTGCAGTCTCACTGGTACGGCTTTCACCCCGCGATCCAAAATGGTTCCACGTTCGCCAGTTACTAAAGAAGCTCCGACTCTGTGACACAAAAAGCAGCGAGATGAAGTTCTGTGTGAGGTGACAAAACCTCACACTGAAGTGTCTCTCACTTCAGTTCAAGAGAGACATCCAACCCAGGCTGATCTCAATGAAGCCATCCAAGCAAAGGGGAAAAAACGCCGTGAAATGTTAAACAAAGGCCGTAAAATGTTAAATAAAGGCAGCTGCCAAATAGTGCAAAGTATGACGATGTTCTGATGTCTTTTTCTGAGGAATAACAGGGGACAAATATGAAATTTTTGGCTTTTGCCAACATTGGACTGGAAAGACCAAATTGTACATGCTTGTTTTGAACTTTATTGATTCATTTGTAGAAGTAACTTGGAGTGAGCAGGGATGGATCTAGGATTCTAGGAGATCCGGGGCTTAGCCCTGAGGGTGAAGATTCAATTTATTTTTTTCCATCTTTTTTTTGGCTGCCTTTTTAAAAAAAACCTTCTTATATCCATTGATATTCGCCACTGACAGCGGAGGCGCTCATTCCGAAAAGCTGGCAGTGACGAGAGGCTAACACTTCTTCTGCACAGGATGGCTACAGGCTGCTTTCCAACGGATGTTGACACTCTCTGGTGAATTCCAGTACTGCGAGATCCGAGGCTCTTGAGGAAACATCCGGGGCTGTAGCCCAAGTAGCCACCCCTGAGATCCACCACTGGGAGTGAGTAACTTCCTTTCTTGGGCTGCTTCAAAGTGTGGTGTGGAAGTGGAACCAAGGAAAATCATCGCTTGCATTGCCAGGAACAACCTGCAAACTGATCAAACTGATACCAAGTCCAAAAAGAGGTTAATTGAAGATTGACCGAGAGGGTGGTGTCGGACCACCGTTGATGCTTGTCAGAGAAACTTGCCGTGCTAAAACACCGTGTCACTGTGTTTCAGCCTTCCTTTGTCTGAAGTGCCCACTTGAAACACAGCTGGCCTGTATTCTAGCAAGGTTTGGCAGACTGGCTTCTAGGTGATCAGAGCAGCGGTTGAACCCTTGAACCTGAGCCGTCATTCCCTGGCTCCGATCGGAGTCTGTGGCGCGACCAGCTCCCTGCACTGACTCACCGCGCTCCCTTCGCCACGCTGAGCACATCTCTGCAGGCCTCTGTTGCGCGCGCCACATCAGTTCAGACCGCACGGAAGAGGGGCCACCGGCGGGCACTGTCACGCGTCGAGAAAGCTGCTGCCTCATTATCAATATGGATATCTTCACCGGGGGGCAGGCGCTGCACCGAGATAACAAAGAATCCATCTTTGTCGCACATGAAAAATAATTTCAGATGCAGCTGAGCGCGCCGCAACCTCTAAGTCTTGACAAATTATGCCACCGGCAGCTCAGTCAGTAAATGCATGCTATTTACAAGTAAACAAAGGGGAATGCTGGCAGTGGGAAGAACAGAGATGGAGGGAAGGAAAGAAAGAAAGAAAGAAAGAAAAAAAACACAAACCAAAACAAGACAACAAGCGGTGCGGAGAGGAATCGCATCTCATTTGACTCGCGGCCAGGACACTCTGTCTGGGAGCGCCCCGGCTCAGGCGGGTAATCAACTCTGACTCCCCCCACCCCACCAACCCAACCCCCTGTAAACAGATAGGTGAGAAGTGAATTGCATGTGCACACAAAGAGACTCATAATGACAAAGTATATGAAATCCATTATGGACGTTCTCATTTTCTGCTCCTCTGCCCCAGAGAGAAAGAGGGAAAGACAGAGAACGGGGGGGCCGTCACGGTGCCGTGTGCGATGCGGGACCAGTGCCGGAGCGGCTGGGCCCGGGTGTGATTTTAATCAAGCGAATTTTGATCTGTGTGTTATTAATATGCATTGCAGGGGCAATCAGAGGACGGGGGGTGGGGTAGGGGGGGGATGAGCTGAGAGAAAATGAATGAATCAAATTAGAGGAGCCGAGGACGGGCTATGAAACTGATGCAATGGTGCATGATATGTGTGCAGGTTGAATGCTTCATGGGTTTATGAGCTGAAAGAAAACGGAGCAATAGACGCGCACACACGAGTGCTGTGTGTAAGTGGTTTTCAGGCTTGGGTGCGGGACCTCTTTGGTAGGCGGTGCAAGAGATCCCAGGAGAAGGGGAGGTGGGAGGGGGGTAGCATGCCATGGGGTGGTCAAACTTTAAGTTCTGAGAGCGATCTCTAAATCCCCAGAGCAGCGCCTGGAACCACTGATTTTGCTTTAACTTTGAAGCGTGCTGCTTTCGTCTGTGAGTGAGAGTGTGTTGCTGGCCAGCACTACTGGTGCTACTATTGGCAATTATCCTTAACCGTCTGAAAATCTTTTTATTTCACTGTTAAAGGATGACACGTTGGTGAGGAACATGCATTGTGGGATGAGCGGCAAGGCTGAGAATGCAGGTTGCACCTTCAAAAAAGGAGGCGCTGCCATGCTGATGTGGCTGTGTTTGGTTCTTTGGCTGAACCTCCTGTTAAACTGTCCTTAAACTGTAACCATAGCAACATTTTGCACTACCAGATCTCTGGACGTTGGCTGATGGTTGAATTGGGTTTTTCCAGGAAACTTCTTCACACTTCAATCATCCAATCAACCAAACAAAGGTAGGATACACTGTTCAGCATCTTCAGAGATGACTTGGGCAGTTTCTGTACTCCACTCTGCTGCTCATCCCACAAATGCTCTTATCAATTGGCTTGAAAAATTTGTATTTTTCCCAAAATAATTGCAATTTTCCTTGCAGCTCCCTCTGATGCTGCGCACATTCCAAGCAGCTGATAGCAATCAATGTGACAAACAGGTAGCTGACAACCCTCCATGACTGCCACACTAACACAAGTAATCATCACAGTTTGGCTGCAGCCAGCAGTAAACACATCTGTTAAACTGACGACTTCTGACAAGTCGCAAGGGCCCGATGAAGCCTGAGATATTGGTTGTGTGTGTGTGTGTGTGGGGGGGGGCACTTTGTGCGTGTCCACAGAAGGATGCCCGAAGACAGAACGTGTAAAAATTCATTTCGATAAGGGAGCCGCCGTGAATATCGGCCTCTATTCAGCAGGAAGTCTCGCGGCTTCTGTCAAACACGGTGGTGAACAAGAGAATAAAGAGGAGTGGATGAAAGGGCTTCAGGAAAAGAAAAGAAAGCAGCTCACCAAACCGCCAATTCAAAGGGAGACTATTGAAAGAGAAAGAAGAGATGTAGCACGTACCACCTTCGTTCCATTTACACAGGCCTTTTGAGCCCCCCCCGCGGCTGACCGCTTCTCTCAGCGAGGTCTGTCTCCGTTCTGCTTCACTTGTTAGACGTGGCGACCCCACCCACCCTTCACTTCTCCCACCACACTATGTAATTATGATAATTGCTCGTATGGGTTTGAGGAAATTGAATTTCCCATTTCGCTTTGGTTCTTTTATCCAACCAGTTCCCTCGCAGTGCCGCCTTGCTATCACAGAGCGGCTGCTGCTCTGCAGGACAGGAAGTCGCATCTCTGGAAACCGCTCCCCGTTATCTTTGGAGCCTTATGGAATGAAAAGAAAAAAAAAACAACTCAGTGACCCACTAACGCCTCTTGGAAAGTTCGGGTTAACTTTGGAGCTATCACCAAGCTTTCCCTCAGAGCCCAAGCTGTCCGAATCCCAGAGGACCTCACGCCGTACGAAAGCTACTAAATGAAATACTCGACCCGGTGCGGCATCCATCCCTTCCCTGTCTCCCTTCCCGAGACACGCTCCAGCACCGAGCATTGGCCATGGTACCTGCTCCCTTAAAATAGTCGCAGCGACTGCTGCGGCGCTCCGTGGGCCGGGGGGAGTTCAATTATTTAAAAAAAAAAAAAGGTCTGACGAAAGCCTTGCCTGGCTGTCAGGCTGCTGCAGCTGAATCAAACAGTTCTGCCCTGCTGCCGTCAGCTGTAACAATCCCACACCCCCAGAGTCAGCTTTTCAGGAATGAAGAGAGGAAGACGGGAGGAAAAAAGCACCGCTTAATTTTCCTGATTGCTTGTTACTCAACTAAGTCTGGAGGGGCCAGTGCACCAGGAGACTGACCCGGGAACGGCATCTGAGGGCCGAAGAGCAGAGTCATTGGTAATTACGTTGGGGGCAGCTCTATATTCGTTTTGCAATAAAATATTTGTTTTTGTTCTCTTGCTGTTTAGAGACACCCAAAGATCCAACAACCCACAGTAACACATTGTGGTTAAAGGTTGGCTGCGCGCTGCTGGTGCTTCAATGCGTGGTGCTCTGGCTTCTGTTCACGGCATGACAGCGTCAGCATCTCTGAGTCATTGTTCTTCGAATGTCATCTGGCTTTTCAGTGAAAGCATTAAAAGTTTCCCGGGACTTTGTTCGACCTCCTGTTGGCCTGACATGACTTGCTGAGACTGCTGCCATAAATCCCAACGCTGGGTGAGTGGAAGACGATGGATGGATGGAGGGAGGGAGGGATGGATGGAAGGAAGAGAAGGCCGGACCCGCTCACAATCAGTCACATTCGTTTAGCTGCTCAATGCTGACATCGTAAGATGATACAGATAGCAAGATACAGATCTTGACTTGACTTTGGAAACAACCCATTGTTTTAATTTTGGAGGCTCCCGCTGGTGCGTGCGTGTGTGCGTGCGTGCGTGTGTGTGTGCGTGCGTGCGTGCGTGCATGCGTCCGTGCGTGCGTTCGTGCGTGCGTCCGTGCGTGCGTTCGTGCGTGCGTCCGTGCGTGCGTCCGTGCATCCGTGCGTGTGTGTGAGAGAGGCAGGACCGCACCAAGCGAGGCTGTGGAGATACCAATGATGATCCGGGAGCACCATTCTAATCAAGTTCACTTGATTTCCAACAATGGCTTAAGAAAGCATATAAATAAGAACCATTCTCATTGTCTAGGCCAGGTTTCATCCTTTTGAATAACCACTAAAAGGAGGCGTGACTTTGATTAAAAAAACAAAAAGAAAAGAGAAGCAGGTTGTAGGATTTCCAAGCTCTCATGAAAGCAGCACAGAAACTCCTGAGGGCTAAGTTTATGGCAAGGAAACCTAAAGGGAATCTGGGTGTGCGTATGCATGTGCGTGCGTGCGTGCGTGCGTGCGTGCGTGCGTGCGTGCGTGCGTGCGTGCGTGCGTGCGTGCGTGCGTGCGTGTGTTCAGGCCCATTCAGAGCATGATTGTTAAGGAGGCAATAAATGAGCAGTCTTGCATTTTCTGACACTCTCCCTATTGCTGGGTTGGGGGGGGGACTCGCCCGGAACAAACCACATAACAAACCGTGCCAAACTGAGTCTGGTCTAATGTGCACAAACAGAGAACACGCCCTTTGGCTCCCGCCTCCGTGCAGAACAGCTTTCCACCTGACTTCTTGCCGCGGCTCAAGGGCTGGGAAGGCGGGATAGGAAATGTGGGGGGGGGGCTTGTTAAACATTTCCTACAAACCAATGTTTTTTTCATCAGAAACGGGAGCGGAGGACGGCTGTAACACATTTTGCTCATTACTCTGCATGCTCGCTGAGCAAACTCTTGCAGGCACCCACTTCCATGTAATCAACAGCCCGGAATGAGGCTGATTTGGACCTCAACTGGAGTGCTTCATTTTTTAATTGGGGGAGCTGCAGGTCAGAAATGTCTTGCTTTCTGCCCTGCAGGAGCTCGTACAACAACCTGCAGCAGAGCTTCATCAGCACACCATCACAGAAGCATACAGAGTCCACATTGCACACAGAGGAGAGCGGGCACAGTCCTGTGGCAGCGACCGAGGGGGTCGTATCATGAAGGGTTGATCGGCACAAGGCTCCAGGAGGAAAACAAGCAGGCAAGTAGTGCTCGCGATGGCCTGAACGCCGGGGATTGTGCAAACTGACACTTTCCCACTCGTCAAAAGCTGAAGCCTGCCAACACTTCACTCACACACTTACCGAAAATGCTGGAATTCTGAAGTCCTACAGCATATTTTGACTGTGATTGTATTTAAAATGCAAAAATAAACAAGGAAGCAGCTCATCTTCAGTCCTGCTTTAAGAGCATCAATACCCTTAATTTGAATTTTGGCTCTATTTCTGACTGAGATCTTGAAGTGAGCCCTCCTTTGTCGCAGTTCAGGTCCACATTTTTTGACACCCCCCCCCAACCCAGCTGAATATGCCGCAACATCTAAAACAAGGTTTTATAAACAAGACAGAAATAAGTGGGGTGACCACAACCTGATGCACCCTGAACTACCTGGGACTGACAAAACCCATTTCTGGCACAGCAATGAGCACTCACGACTGGTCTCACAGAATTACTGTCACCAGCGGTCATGGTGAAATAATATTTTACTTCCCTGAATGTCCCCCCCCGCCATGAAATGATGTAAGGTTTTCTAATGTGAAGTTGCCACCCACTGTAAGCACAGTTACCGCCATCAGTCTGGAGCCTGCAGGCAGTTACCGCAGGTTATTACTGCCGTATGACAGCCTATTATCTCTCTATGACAGGCCATTACCTGCACAGAGGAGCCGGGTAATGAAATAGGAAGGCAGAGGCAAGACAGCGCGCTATCAACAAATCAAACACATGCTCCGTAACGCCGAGCCACGCTCGGCCAAGTCCAACACCGGCGCTGCGCGTCGGACTGAGCCGAGCTGCAGAACACACAGTTCAGGATGATTTCTTTTTTTTGGGGGGCGGGGTTCTAACCTAATTTTTGCGTTCAGGGACTCGGAGCGGCCACATTCTCCAAGGAAATTCTGCTTCCGATGAAAAGCAGAATATCAGTCAGAAATAACGTGAGGCGTTGAGATTGTTTGGATTTATTGTCCGTGGAGGACTTAATCAGAACGGGGGGGCGGGGGGATCAGTCTCAGGCTGTGCAGCTTAGCTACGCTGCAATATTGCTCAGTTTATTATGACAAAATAATTAAAAGCTGTGGGTTTTCATAGGTGAAGGGAATCTTTCACTGCTACCGACTGAGGCAAACCGTTTCAGTCTAAAAGTGGGGCATTCAGGGACGAAGGGTGAACTATATTCCTTACTGGAGGCACTTTTTGTTTATTGTTTGTGCCGTTTACTGCTTTTTATTGTTGGATTGTGAAGGGGTAATAAGGAAAAATGAGTCATGTCCCCAAAGAGCTCGGACAAACAGGTGCGTGGTGAGGACCTCAAAGCACCAGGCAGTTTAAATCGGTGCATTGTGGCACCGGCTCGTCCTGTCAGGTGAAAGCATTCGGAGGGCAGAACAGAAACTGTCAAGTCCACCAACGGACCGCCTGTGATATGTTCAGCGAACGTACCCTCTCTAGTCTCCAGTGCAGGGATGTCAAACACACTGCCCGTGGGCTGGATCTAGCCTGACAAAAGGGGCTCGATCAAAACACAAGCTATGGGTTTCTGATTTGCTCCTGAGGGTCCATCGTTTCGTTGAGCGTACTTGACTCAAAACCAACAGCTGGACAGCAGCAAAAATCTCCAAATGATGACGTCCGAGCCCTTCGCTTAAATGCAATGTGGAACTCCCAGTTTCAAGAATTTGATGGAGATCTGTGCTTGACTTTTTGTGCTTTCTCCATCTGTCTTCGCTGCACACTCCACTGGGCCCAAACAGGTGAATACTTTACACTAAATTAAAAAAAGATAACAGATGTATTAGCGAACACATTAGGTGGCTGGCAATCCATTCGGATTTCACCGATCACACTGAGTTCGGAGCTCCACTCTGCATCTGAAGTGCTACCGCTCACTCAGAGCCGAGCGAGCCGGCGTTTTGGGGCAGCACTCTGTGAATAGCAGTAATCACAGCGAGGAGCAATCAGCAATCACGTACATTCTTCCAGCTCATTTGCATGTTTCACAAGAACGCTCGGGTTTCAAAGGGAGATGGTGGGGTCATGCGCGCCCGCGAGTTTGATTTAGGTGTCGGTATCCATTTGCCAAATCTCTCTTTCCCATGAACTGGCGAGCGGGCTGAGCGGCGCAGCGTAACGACAGCGGTCTGCAGCACCAACATCGCCACAGCCTCCATCCAGCAGCCCTCTCACTTGTCTCTCTGACAGTCCGTCTTTGTCTCTTTACTCCAACCCCCCGCCCCCCCCCCCCCCGTTCATTTA
>JASSRZ010000014.1:17409842-17425531 GCA_032164315.1 Malacoctenus gilli
ACACACACACACACACACACACACACACACACACACACACACACACACACACACACACACACACACACACCCTGTATTATGATATCATGGCAAGTGTGAGGGAGGCTGCACAGGCAGGAGGAAAAAACCCTTGTTCAGGAGATCACTGCATGGAAAGCTCCCCCACCCCAACACACACACACACACACACACACACACACGCACACGCACACGCACACACAAACACACACGTGCACGCATACACACTGCAGTGACGACAGACTCATTTGCCTTGCATTGCATCTCAACCCACATGCAAACTCAAGTGCATCGCATCCGATCGACGCATCACAAAGAAAACACCTGAAATTGTAGCTTTTCCGTAGTGCAAAAAAGAGAAACGTAAAGAAAGTATTTCAATTCAATTCATGAAACTGGAAAAAAAATCCTCCAAATTCTCGATTTAATAACTCCAAAATTCATCAAAGTGACTCTTTTATTTCGTCCACTGGCTTCTAAAACCCTGCAATCCGTCAAGCCGGATGTTTTGCGTGTTGCCACGTTTACTTCCATTGCCCCCCCGATGTCGTCAGCCCTTCAGCTTTGAGTCTCAGCCTTCTGTCTGCTGGAGAAACAAACTACGCCACACAAAAAGACGAGCAGGAAAACACAGCTTGAGAACTGGCAGTTTGAAAGAAGAACTTCAGAGCTGTGAGAAGCCAAGCGGGTATCTCCTCATTATGTGGTGTCGCCAGACAGCCTTGAAGCAGATAAGTGGCCCCTCTAGAGCTGGTTAACGGCCTGGCGACTGACCTGAGGTCTGTGGCGCTTCAGCGTGGCTTGCCGATGGGCTTCCAGCCCGAAGGTTGAGTAGTTTCAACTCAGTGTTTGCCGTCACATACTCAACCTGTATTTTTAGCTGTTGATAATGTATTTAAACCGCGTGTACAGTGTGAGTGTCCCTCTTGTATTTGATCCCCACTGAACTCTACGTGCCAGAGGCCCCTCGAGTTCCCACCGATCGACCCCACCCGCAGGGAAATGGAGACGTGTTGAGCGGTCCACGTGCTCTCTTGTCTGGGGCCTGGGTGGTTCACCACTTCCTCTGTGGTCTGACTGGTAGCTGGCCAGCGGCGACAGGGGCACACACGCGGTCAAGCACGATGTGAATGCTTGTCGAGGGTTTTATTTTTTGTGCGAGAGCGAGGCGATTGTTTCACGTCTGGCGCTGTGGGACGAAAAGTCTCACCGTTTTCCCGTTTCCTCTCCCGCCCGCAGACCGAGTCCTGGAGAAGGCCATGCACAAGTGTGTCCTGAAGCCCCTCAAGCCGGTGGTGAGCGCCGCCCTGCAGGAGTTCCAGGTGCGCAGCGGGTCGTGGCAGGAGCTGAAGGAAAACCTGTCCCTGGCCAAGGCCCGGCAGCCGCAGGAAATGGGCGTGGCCGACGCGCTGCCGCCGGACCCCGTGGCCATCGAGAAGATCCGGCACAAGTTTCACACCATGTGCAAGCTGTACTCGCCGGAGAAGAAGGTCACCATGCTGCTGAGGGTCTGCAAGCTCATCTACACCATCATGGAGGACAATTCAGGTAGGCGCTCGGACGCGGCGTCCACACATGACACGACGCGCGCCAGAGGAACGGGGAGGAACCTGAAGGCTCGCCTCTGTGTTGCAGGTCGCCTGTACGGCGCGGACGACTTCCTGCCCATGCTCACCTACGTCCTGGCCCAGTGCGACATGCCCCAGCTGGACAACGAGATACTTTACATGATGGAGCTGCTGGACCCCTCGCTGCTGCACGGAGAAGGTGTCCGCCCCCTCCCGAGACCCTCCCCGGAGGTTGCTCGCCACGGCCGCAAAAGTTCCTCGGTGCCTAACGCTGTGCCCCCGTGTGTTGCTGTCCAGGTGGCTACTACCTGACCAGTGCCTACGGCGCCATGTCCCTGATCAGGAACTTCCAGGAGGAGCAGGCGGCCCGAGTGCTCAGCTCGGAGACCCGGGACACGCTGCACCAGTGGCACCGCCGGCGCACCGCCCAGCGCTCCGCGCCGTCCATCGACGACTTCCAGGTGAGCGCGCGCGTCCGGCGTCTCGCTTGCGCGAGCGCTTTCGTGCGGACCCGGCGACTGACTCTCGGTGTCTTCCCCAGAACTACCTGCGGGTGGCGCTGCAGGAGCTGAACAGCGGCTGCACCGCCAAGACTCTGCAGGTGCGTCCCTATGCCACCGTGGAGGAGGTGTGCCAGCTGTGTGCCCAGAAGTTCAAGGTGTCGGACCCCGACGCGTACGGCCTCTTCCTGCTGATGGAGGGCAGCAGCCAGCAGCTGGCCCCGGACACCCACCCGCAGAAGATCAAGGCGGAGCTCCACAGCCGCTCGCAGGTCGCCCCCTTTTACTTCGTTTTCCGCCGCGTGGATTGCGGCGGCATGCCCGCCGACCAGCTCGACGCCGCGCCCAACCTCAACGACCGGACTGCGACCCCGGACCCCGCCCAGGCCAACCTGAACGAGCTCGGCGCGGACGTCTCGATGTCCGCGGCCCAGGCGCAGGTCGGCGCCGGGCTCAGCCCAACTCTGAGCCTCAGCGTGCTGCCCGGCCACCTCAACAGTGCCTCCATCTCGATATGAGGGCTCACACTCGTGGGCTGGGGCTGGGGCTGGGCTGGGGGTGGGGTGATTCTCTTGACCACCGCAGTGCGGCCCCTCTAACTCCGAAAGCTTCATCACAAGCCATAAATGGGTCAGAATGTTGAACGGGGGTCACTTCACCGTGTCGTGCCAGTCTCCACAGAGCCGGACTTCTGCTTTCCGACGACGCGTCTGTCTCAGACGGCAGAAACGGGCGAAAGGGGGGGGGCGGGGGGGATGCGACGGATGAGAGTGGCGTCGAGGTGAATGCAGCCCTCAGGCTGTTTGGTGGTCGCGCCGACAGGCCGGCCTTCCCGCCGGTGCCTCCAGGTCACCTGCTATCATTGCTCAGAGGGGTCATGAAGGGGATTCTGAGCCCACCTGTCCAGACGGGCTGACGTAGATCAAACCGTGTGTATGGATCCCTTCAGCTGGTGTTGGATAAATGATTAAGTTGTCACAGTTGCTGGTAAACTGTTGTGTTGGTGTTTGGTTTTTTTTGCCTTCATATAGCCTTCAGATCACCGCTGTAGGTTTGGATGCCACCCAGTGGTGACTGATGCGCCTTGCAGTGTGAGGATTTCCCTGGATTCCAATGATTTGAATCAGAACCTTTTTTTATAGCTTGCAGGAGAAACAAATGACTGTGACAACTGCTGATTTTTTTTGGGGGGGGGGTGTATGTATAAATTTCAAATACTTCCTCCTGCATCCTCCAAAAACTGCATCCTAGCCCTTTAAGAATTCAGAGAGCAGGGCTGCGGGGAGTGCAAAACAAACAAACAAAAATGCTGCCACAACATCAGATAAACTGGTTTGTGGTGGGGGAAGAGGGGCATTATGTTCTTTCTTTTTTTTACATCTTGTGCAATCACTTGCAGATTTGTGGGTCTAATCTCATTGGTATAATCCAAACTGGAAGCGAGTGTCTTATTTGTATGAAACGCTTCAGATTGTTTTTCCTCCTTGACGTTCGTCAGAATCGGATGGTTTTTTTTTTCTGGCTGTACATGATTTTGCAGGTTTGGCATCGTAACACGTAGTGAGATCGCGCTCTTGCATGTAGCTCGCGTGTCAGTGTAACGTTAGAAGCAGGCACATCTGCCGGTGTTGTTGTTGTAGTTGGTGCTGACCCTCCAGGCTAGGACATCCTTTAAAAGAAGCAAGATTGACAGCTTAAACAATATATGTTAGCTTATAGGTGAATATTGCTGCTCTACTAGTTACCCAGTCAAGTCAGTTGGGGTCAAGAATGGACTTAAAACTAGTATGTCCCACAAAGCCCAATGTTGATGTGGGGCCATACAACTGTGGGATCCCTTTGTTGTTTTGGAAACAGAGGACGGCGTTTGAAGGAGCCAATGGATTGGGACGTCTCCGTCCTTCAAATGCAGCCCCCTGGACTTGGGATAGCGCCTGGGACAAAGGCCACGCCCCTGCACCTCCAACAGGTCGTCTTCCTGACGACATGAGCAGTAGCGCAACCCTTGTGTGGACTTTTTAGCTGGTCTGAGGTCCCACACAAACGCCCCCCCCCCCTCCTGATTTGAGTGTGCCGACAGGGCGAAAGTGGTTGTAGGAGAGGAGAAGCGTTGGGAGATCGAGACCTGCGTTCCAAGTTAAGTTTCTCCGTTAAGAAACGGAACCGAAGGAAGGCTGAGCGGAGTGACGCGATTGTCCGAGAGTGACGTGTACGGAGTGGGCAGGTGGATCCCAGGAGGGCCCGGTGTCCTCAGCTTAGATTCCTCCATGCTACATTAATCGATGGATCTCTGGCCTTCAGAGGGAATATTTATATGTATGTCTCTGTGCGGGGAGTTTTCACAGATGGCTTTTTATTGTCCACAAATATTTTTCAATGGTGTCATCCAGGAAGCATCGTCCTGTTGCTGTCTGTCTGTCAGTGAACCATATTGAATAATCAATAAATATCTGAAAGATGAGCTTAAGTGTCTGGGTTGAAGTCTGTTGCCGCCGTCTTGCACTTCTTCCCCACCAGAGGGAGCTCCCATCTTTACGACCACCATCTCTTCGGGACGCTTGCTTCGTTCAATTCTACTGCGCTCATTGAAGTGAATCAAACGTGCCTGTTTTGTCCACATGTGGCCTATTTCTGATGTTTCCACGACAGTCTGAACAGACTTTGAGCACGTGTGTTGGTCTTCTCCACTTTTCCTCCAATGAAACAACAAGGAACAGTAAAAGAAAATGTGGGCTTAATGGAATGGTGAGCGGTCCGAGCTCCTCAGGTCCCTTCAAAAAGCAAAGGAGGCCCTTGAAGAGGAGACCAAGAAGAGGGAGCAATCAAACCAGCAGCTCGCAGACCAGCTGACAGCCTTGGAGCAGCTGATCAGCGCCAAGGCCGAGAAAAAAAGGGTCTCGCGGCGGCAGAGGTTCCTCAGGTTCTTCAGCCGAAACTAAGCGTTCTGCTGTCGCCGACCCCCCTCTTCGGTCCTCCTTGATTCTCCCACCCAGCACGATACATTGAGCTGGACCTCATGTGTGCTGTCTGTCAACTATACCCACGAAAATAAATCAAGGGTTCAGCCTGAAAAATACACATCTTCTTGTTGACTGGTTGATTTCTGTCATAATTAGGAGTTTTACACTGTTAATGTGTTTTCCTGTGTGTCGTTTGCTTGTGTAGGGCACAGGATCCAATTTCCTTTCACATTGTTTAGTACCAGTACTTGTCGCTCAACATACTGAATTGACACGATGAGCATGAACGACAAACTGTTGACCCTTTTAGCTCTGATTGCTAATTAGGACCATAGACATTAATATGTAAACACCTCATTAGGCGCTGGAGTGCGTCGTGTGTCGCCGCCATATTGGGTGGGTCAACTCAGTCCAGATGAGCATCAGAACCCATACGGAGCAAACAACCATGCCAGCAACTTGTGCAGCCTTCGGTTGCAGTAACCGGCGCACTATTGAAAGCACAGCCCGTGAAATTACCTTTCACAGTTCAGATTGAACAGTAGTTTTGGCTGTTTGACTATTTGTCATTTATATGACCATTTTACGATTGTGGCTAAAGTTTTTGGCTATCAACAATGCGAGTTGGCTGTGTGTGTGTGTGTATGTGTGTGTGTGGGGGGGAAATAAAGTTAAATGAACAATCAAACTTTTATTAATTCATCTGATACAGTTATCAATTTATCAAAATACCATACGTCTGCCTTTATTAAAGACTATAATATATGCTTCAGCATGAAAAAAAGTATTTTTAATGTGTTGCAGCATCATGGATCACAACTTTATGTCTGTTATTTGTAAAACACCAAGGTGTGAAAATTGGATAAAGATGAAGGAAGTTATGACAATTTTAGTTGGGAATACTCATTCCTCTCAATAGACTGGAGTCGCATGAGTGACCCACACAAGATGGCAGCCACGCTGAGAGGTCAGCTTCAATAGGCAGCCCCAGTCCATGAGGTGTCTACGTAATAGTGTCTATGGTTTGGAGCTTGTTTGGACTCTCAGCTGCGTCACGTCTCCCTCAGCAGACCTTTCTGCTGCTGCAGCAGCAACAATGAGCTCAGTTGAGGGTCTGACAGAGTTTGTCTGTGGCTGAATGACTGCCACTGTGGTGGAAATTTTCAGGGAGTTTTAGCAGAAGCAGAATTAGACAACCAGCTCTTCATCCATTGATCAGCTGCAGCTGAGAACAAAGACCGGGCGCAAGACACACATGGAGACTCCGAATCACCAAGGAATGAAGAGCTGCAGCTCATCCAAAGACGTCATCACAACCCGATGCTCCCGAATGGAGATGAGAAAGCTTATTCCTGAGAAAAATGTGGGAAGACTTTCACTTATCTTACGTGTTTTCTCAGACACAAGAAAACTCACCTAAATGAGGAGTTCCACACCTGTCAGACGTGTTCCAAACATTTCAAAATCGAGCGCGAGCTGCGGCAACACCAGAGAACTCAGGCAGGTCGAAATCGGCATGCTTGCCAAACGTTTCAGGAGAAAAACCCACTTTTCGGCGTACACGAGAATCCACACGGGTGAGAGGCCGTCCTGCTGCGCGACCTGCGGGAAAGGCTTCACTCAGAAACGTGCGCTGCTGAGCCACATGAGGATTCACACGGGCGAGAAGCGCTTCAGCAGCGAGACCTGCGGGAAGTGTTTGGCTCACAAGCAGAGTCTGCAGGACCACACGAGAGCTCGCACGAGCGAGAGGCCACATCGCTGTCCAACGTGTGGGAGGGGCTTCGGGCGCAGAAGTCACCTTGTGATCCACATGAGAAGCTCTTCAGGTGTGCAACCTGTGGGAAGTGTCTCACTCACAAGCAAAGTCTCCAAGACCACAGCAGGCTCCACACGGGCGAGAAGCTGTTTGGCTGTGAAACGTGCGGGAAACGTTTCGCTTATAAACAAAGCCTCAATAACCACGCGAGACCTCACGCGGGGGCGACGCCTCACTCGGGCGGAAGGGTCATCTGGTGCGCCACGTGGGAGCACACGCGGGTGAGAAACCGCTCGTCTGCCGCTGAGAGCAGTTTGAGCTGCTGCTCCGATTGAACCAAGCAGAAAGGTTTGAACATGAATAAGTGAAAGAGGGTCTGGTGCCTGAGTAGGGTGGTGCAGGGGATGTTGCTTCAATCTGCAGCGTCCTGCAGCAAAAGTATCAAGAGACATGCCATAAAACACTTGATAAAACTGAGATAAATGGGCTTGAGGTCTGACGTTGGTGGACCGTCTCAACCTCTTCATGCCCCAGACACTCAGAGAGCTGTCGTGTCAACCAGCTGTAGCACACATCACCAGCACACCCGGGAGAGGAAGGAGGTATGCAGGCAAGCAGGTATTAAGATCAAGGTACTGTGCGGAACTGTTAAGCTGAGAAACACTCAAGTTGAGCTGAAGCTGTTCATTGTGATCTGGGTTGAACAAGATGGTGGATCTGAAAATGATTCATCCAGAAACAAACAGTCTCACAGTGTCAATTGTTCTTCCTGGTTTTGTTTATTACTCACTCGCATGTGCAGACGCAGAAGACAATGACACACAATGATTTCAGTTCATAAACTGCTCACTATGCCAGATTCATGTGTGCAAGCCCCACCCATCACCACTTAGAGGGAGATCATGTAGCAGGTACCGGAGCCCGTGACCTGCTGACAGTTACTGAAGCTGAAAACAGAAACAACAATAAATGCACGGGAGACGTGGCTAGTGTTCCTGCAGCGCTCTCAGCTTGTCTTTATTAATTCCACACACTTTAACTGTTATAATTGCCCATATATTTTTCAGTAATTTACTGTGCAGTTTGATTGTCACTGTGGACACCTTTTGCTGTGCTTCAACACAAAAAACACATCGGCATCGGCTCGACGAACCAAAACACGTCACACTGCCGATACACCTTGACAAATTCTTGACACCAGCTCCACACATTTGGATGCATTTACACTCACACATCGTGCTAGATTTCCTTGGACATTGACAGTTTCATTTTGGGATTTTTCTTTAACTGTTTAAACTTTAACAACCTGAACTCACCATGGCATTATGATGAACCCACACGCACCCCGCGCCATAAATCCCTCCCGCTAGCCCACTGGCTAATGCACGCTAACAGTCCGCACAATCATTCGACAACCAATACAGAAACAAACTAACAAATCGACATCTCTACCCATGAACACATCTCCTGGACACTTACATACAAGATACAGTGGCCTTAATTAACCGAAGAGAGATTTCTCACCTGAAAACAGAAACAACAATAAATGCACGGGAGACGTGGCTAGTGTTCCTGCAGCGCTCTCAGCTTGTGAGGGAACCGGCAGGACACCCGCGACTCCAAATCTTCCCGCGCCACCTACTGGTGATATGTTGTTACTGCGGCTGGGTGAGTCCCTGTCAGTAACACCAACAAAACGTCTTTTATACTTGTCCCATCTCCAAAATAACATATTGTGATGACACAAATGGGCATCACAATCACCTCAGTAAATGTTGATTCAAGCATTGTCATTACAACATCCCAAACCCTGATGTCTAACAATATTGATCAAAATATCAAATGACTCTTTTAGCTCCAATGAAGTAGAACAGTTTGACTCACATCCTCCTCCTTTTGGATAATCGTTCTGCTTCCCTGCAAACACCAACAAACAAACAGCCTCTTCCTGGTTTCGACGTGTTGGAATGTTGATGAATTTTTCCAGAATTAAACCACAATGTCTCTTTTTTGTCAGATCTGAATCTTTGACTTTAGAACAAGTCCGTCCTTTGTCAATGGTGCTTCCTCATCAGGCAGTTTGACTGACAGGACAGATGATCAGAGGAGAAGAGTTTTTACCACCATCATTCAAAAAGGGACTGAAAAATGGGAGGAGTTTCTGAGTGAAGCAGCAGCCAGTGAAGGTGTAGATCAGAGCTGCAGCATCCACGTCATAAAAGGAGACCAGACCCTCCTCATAGTCCACAAACACCCCCACCTTCTCAGGACGGGACCTCAGAGGGAGATGCACTGCAAAATAATCAAGAGCAAAGTACTCGTTTCCATTTCTGAAGGATAGAGTCCAGAATCCTTCCTGAGGGCTCACTGTGACATCTTCCTTCCTGTTGAGAGACTCTTTGACCACTCCTAGATCCCAATCACTGTTTCCTTGGACTCGAACCTCAAAGTAAAATTTACCTGAAGAGAAACTATCTTTTCCTAAAACAATGGGATAATATGAAAATCTCTCTGGATTGTCTGGAAGCTTCTTCCACACATCACTATGATACATTCCTTTTCCATCATCAGACAGGATGAGGTTAGGATGAGCTGTATCAGGATCCAGAGTCACGTCCACTGCGTACTGCTGCTGCCTCTTCAGCTCACCCTCAAACAGCTTCTTCATCTTTTCTCTGAGAGTCTCCTCCAGCTGAGCCACAGCTCTAACCACAGTCCCCTCATACGATCGTGGATGGAGGCTGACCTCTGTGCAGTCCTTGGTCGGTGGAGCGGCTTTCAGGGAAGCGAAGCTTTGGAGGAGGTGGAGGTGGTCTCCAGAGCGGGAGAGCCGCTGCACCTCCGAGCTCCTCTTCATCAGCTCACAGATTTCTTCCTCCAGGTCTTTGATGAGCCCTTCCCCCTGTTTCTGTCGGGCTTTCTCTTCCTCCTCCACCCTCTCCATCAGCTCCTTCAGGCCTCTCTCTACGCACTCCATCAGAGCAGTGAACACCTCCACACCTTCTGCTTTCTGTCTGCCTGCAGCAGCTGCACTCGCCTGCAGCAGCTCTCTGATCTCCTCAATCTCCACTTGTCTCTTCTGGATCATCTGCTGCAGTTCAGCCTCCATCTTCCTCAGCTCCACCTTCTTTCCTTCACACTCGTCTCTCAGAGGAACAAACTCGTGAGTCTTGTGCTCTAGAAGCGAACACATCATGCAGACACACGTCTGGTCGGTTTGACAGAACAGCTCGAGAGGTTTATCGTGTTTCGGACACATCCTGCCTTCCAGGTTCTCCACAGGATCCATCAGCTGATGTCTCTTTAGCACCGACACTGTCCGATGAGGTTCCAGGTGAGTCTCACAGTAGGAGACCAGGCACACCAGGCAGGCCTTGAGGGCCTTCTGTTTGGGTCCAGTGCAGACGTCACAGGGAACTTCTCCTGGTTTGGCAGCTTGCTGCGCTGAGCTGCTGCTACTTCTGCTGGTGGTTTTCTGAGCAGCTTCATGATTGAACTGAGCGACAAGCTCAGACAGCAAAGTGTTGACACTAAGTTCAGGTTTGCTCATGAAGACCTTGTTACATAGGGGACACTGGCAGCTGTCCTTCATGTCCCAGAGCTGAGTGACGCACTCTTTACAGAAGTTGTGTCCACATGGTGTGGTGACTGGATCACTGAACACATCCAGACAGATGGAGCACAGGAAGTGATCTTCTGAGCTCAGGTTGCTGGCAGCAGACATGTCCATTCACTGAGAATCAAAGGGACGGAATGAAACCTTACTGGTGTCCATAGTAACTGTCAGAAACTTGAAAGCTGGACTTTGACTTGTGGCTAAAGACATTAAGTACATGAAGTAGCAAAGTGTCATTCAGTCATCATCATTTATCAAAGTGTACATTAGGTGGGAGCCATACTTTGTTTGTCTTATTGTATAATGCACATTAATCTTCTTTTACCACTTTAAGAAATTAGGTTGGGGAAAAAATAGGTTAACAGTGAAGTTGCTGCGATTACAAATACGCACATATTGATGAATCTTGTAATCATGTTGGGCTAATTTTTGTGAGTGAGTTCTGACAATAAAAGTTCCTGGAGATGTTGGTAGAAAAGAGATATTACTTGTGTTGTCGCACTTTTTGGATGGCCTTTGTTAGAAGTTCTTACTAGAGCCCGACCGATATGGGATTTTAGAGGCTGATCCTGATATTTGGGGCTTTCAAGAACCAATTTCCGCTATATTGGCCGATATTCAACATTTATATTGGCCAAAATGTTAAAAACAAAAGCATGGACATACACAGCATATGTACTTTCCAGTTGCAGTTCAACTCAAATTCTCATAATAACCTACATATGATTCAAGACTGAACACTATAGAGAGCGCACTGCTCTTTGTGAGAGGAGGGGGAGGAGCAACACGGAGCTGCTGCACAGGAAGGGAGGGGGAGAGAGCAGAACCACCACCTGACACAAGTTTCTTTTTGCAAGAAACGAATTTTAATGTCAGCCACATTTTGGCCGACGTCGATTAATCGGGCAGATACCAAAATCGGCCCGCCGTTATCTCGATCGGGCTCTAGTTCTTATGCAGTCTCAAACCGACCGTCTCTGTAGAGACATAACATGACTAGTCAGACTCAAGTGAGCCGCTTTACGATGATAACTCTATACCCATCGCTGTACTCACCAGAGTTTGAGTCAGTGGCCGTAAAACAACACAGGAGCTCAGCTCAGCTGTCTTAGGGACACACTGAGACGGAGAGACGTGCCCAGTGCAGCAGCAAAGATTCACTTTCACTTTCATTTCAGGGCGGGGAGCTTTTTTCTGCAGTGTGGCGTTCATGCAGGGTGGTTCAATTCATGCCTGCAGCTCTGTTAGTCAGTACACGTATTTGTGTGTTTGTCAGTCTGTCTGTGATTGGCTGGTGACCTGTCCTCACCTGTAGCCAGCTGGGATTGGCTCCAACACCTTCTGTGACCCATAATTGGAATGAGCAGCGTTTACAATGGATGGAGGTGAAACAGATTGTTCACATTTAGAACCAAACTTGACACACAAGTCTCTGCAATGTCAATGAGGCCACATCCAGGCCAGGGTCCAGTCAGTCAGTCAGTCAGTCAGTCACTCAGTCAGCACATTTTGAGTTGATGGTTGACTCACTAAACAGAAACTCTGCACTCCTACTGAAGGCAGAGGTGCTGCTCTTCATGTTTCATCACCTCAGTGTTTCACCTTGGCTATTACAAAGCTTAAGGCGACTCACTGATCTAAACACAAACATTCTCAACCACTTGCCTCTGATTGGCTGACTTCCAGGAAGCCTTAATTTTCGCACAGCTGTGTCTTGCTGAACAAACCAACTTATAAATGAAGTGCATGCCCGAGGATGAAATTCTACAAAAGGACACGACAATCAATCCAACTGGTCGTGTGTGACCTTCCTCAAAGACGACTTTATTGTTGTTCAGGTAACAAAATGATCTCTAAAATGACATTGTAAACATCTAAAACACAAAGTAATTCTTTCTGATGAGAAGTTTCTTGTGCAGGAAGAGTCAAAGCTTGGACACGCGGAGAGACGCGTCGCCTGCAAACATTTTTACTCTGCATTTCTTCACGTATCCTATGCTAGCAGTTGCATGCAGTCATCTAGGATATCCAGTTCAAAGTAAATCCAGTGCCACCTAAGAACCCCTTAGACTCTCATCCTATTGTACATAAAGATTGAGCATAAATAATTTATCATATTGAAATATCTCCATGCGAGTAAACCAAGGACAATAGTGTCAGAGTTGTCAAACACGTCAAAACAGAGGCGAGTACAGGGGAGACCTAGGATCTATGAAAATATATTCAACAGATATACAGATTGAGACAAAAAATATAGAAATACATTTAGACCTATTCATTTACATATGTACATCAGCAATATGTCCCCCATGTGAATATCACAAAGTATTTAGAAATCTCCTCGACAAGATGCCTCGTTTCATCATGTGAGCGTCTTTGTGGCCAGCTTCGGAGACGTGGCGCTTCTACGTTTTCGGCGGCAGGCGGAGGAGGAACTCCGTCCCGTGTGGCGTCGCTTCCTTCGGTGCTAAAGTGCATCAGAGAACTCTTTTTCTGATTGAACGCAAAGACAAAAGCGCGCCCCGCCCCCCCTCCAGCTCTTAAGGAGCGAGCGCGCGGCGTGGGCCCGGCGGGGGCCTTGAGCAGCGGTGAGCTCGATTCGTTCGCTACAGAGCATATAGCTGGCCGCCCGCGTCCAGATAGGCGCAACAGACGTCTCTTCGCACCGAACGACGATCCGACACCCAAATCGCAGGAAGTGGCAGTGAGTTGCGTCACCACGGTTACCGGGTATACCGTCGCTGTTACATTCTCAATCTTTAGCTGTCGTCCAGATTTAGCCACCACGAATACGCAGACAGATAGGGATCAAAAGGTCCTGGGGGACGACAGTTTCACTGTCTCAGTGGCTGGCAGGGCAGCCTCCCCCTGAGAGAGTGGTTTCGAACCCCCTGTGTCTGAGCGAGCAGTGTATTGGCTTGTTTTTTTGGGAAACACCGAGTTGCCTGTTTGTGTGTGTGTGACCGTGTGTGAGTGTGCCTGTAAACCCTGCGTGAGCTGGGCACAGGCTCCAGCACCCGGTGACCCAGGTTGGAGTGTGGAAGGGGGGGGGGGGGGTCAGTGGGCCGATGTGAAACTGTTCATACGCGTTCATACGCTCGTGTCTCCTTGACGCCACACACAATTCGACCTCTCTCTCTTTAGATGAACATATTCTGCCACTTTCCTCCCTCTTTCCCGCTCCATTGCACTCCACGACATACTTGCATATATTTAGTGTTTCAAGAGGTCGATGGCCTGTTGATTTGAGCGTCGGACTGCGGAAGATCCAACAACCACCACACGAGTTTAATTCTTCGACGTGAACCCGTGCCGGAAGCAGAAGCGTTCCTGCACTGATTGGGGGGAAGGTGATGCTTCCCGTCACATTCGAACCACGAGAACCCCCCCCCTCCTTAATTCGCGGCACGGTGGGGGGGGAGCGAAAGTCAGCGCCACGTCGCGACTCGAGGCGTCGGACTCGCCGTTTGCCACTGGTCCCGTTGTGTCGACTCCCAAAGCCGGGCGAGGAATTCACTCGGAACCGACGACAGTAACAAAAAAAACTCTCCGGTTCTTCCGAAGCTCTGCTAGAAACGGATCCTCAGCGTGGCTTATTTACACGTGTGCCAGCTCTGAGTTATTGCATCACATATGATTAGAACCCTGTTTTCCGGTCGCAGCTCGAAAAGCTCCCTGTCCGTCTGCCTCCACCATAAATACTCCAGATAAAGAAACGTGTCCCACTTAAAGTATTTGTACATTCCTAAGACGTTTTTTTTTTAAAATCTATATATTATGGAGCAATAAATTAAGGACCTGAAACACGCTTTCGTGTCATTTCTCTATTTAGATATATATATATTTCAAAAAGACATAAAATGAGCAGATATGTAAAGAATAGGTGGAGTCGTGAAAAGACGCGTGGTGACAGCCTGGAGCTCTCGGATCTCCTCAGGCGGCCTTTCCCAAAGCACGTTTCACGTGTTACAAAAAAATAAAATGGGAATCTTTCGGGTACCTCAAAGAATTGGACGCATCAAAACAGGTGCGTGTGAGGGAGGGGGGGGGGGGTTAAAGTCCCACCGGGAGGGGGGAAGGGGGAAGAGCGGGTCCCGCTCTGCGGCCGTCTGGGATCGATTGGCTCAGCGTCTTCGAGAGGTGAGGTGGTGGCAGACCTCAACACGCCCACGGAGAACACCCCCCCCCGCCGTCTCCACGCGACCCTGCTTCATCTCAAGAGGAGCCCCTCCTCATAATCAGCGTGCACGACCCCCCCTTCCCCCCCCCACGAGCTCCTCAGTGCAACTCAGAATCCTTGTGCGCGGCGTCCGAACACAGACGCACACGTTCGAAAGACGGCAAAACCCAAAACAAACAAACAAAACAAACAACTTATAACAGAACAAAACACAAAAAGATGCGTCCAAATTGTTGTGCTTGTTTATACACATAAGTTACGTTTCTTTGGCCGTGGATTTCAGCATGTCCCGGCTCGGCGAGAAGCCTGCTCAAGGTGTGTTAGTGACCTCCGAAAGGAGAAATGTGCGTATCATGAATAAATAATAAATAGATCTTATTTACAGTGGTGGAATATTTACAAACGTAATACCATGAGTTTGAAAAACCACTCCTCACTGAGCCCATCAGGGAGGAACCAGGAAAGCTCCGGTTTCCATAAATGTGCGGGATAATGCCCTGCATCCACCAGCAGTGGCCAGAAGTAGAGTCCAAAGCGCCTTTCCGGCCTGAACGGGTCACGAAACGGGATCGAAAGGGGGAAACGATGCCTGATGGGAAAGACCTCCGCATAGAAGTTTCACAACAGACTGGAAGGAGTTCCAAAGTCACGGGTTTGGGAAACCGCTGGTCAAACGAGCGCACAAGCTTGAGAAGACGTTGTGGACATCACTGCACATCTGATGTTTACTGAAAAGAGTTTTTTTTGCTATTATATGAGAAGCTGAGTGGATGAAAACATCCTTGTTTTTGTTGGGCTGCTGAGTTGCCTCGTGACTGCAGCTGTTAACCACCACAGAGGGGAAAAAAGGGAATTCTGAAGTGTGTCAGTGTCTCCTGCAGGTGGGAGTGAGAGTGGGTGCCGGGACACGTACAGGTGGAAGTGACCCCCCAGACCCAGTGGGACGCGCCCAGAGAGGCGCTCACAGACGTCCTGCGTGAACCGTGGGGCGTCTTCTCAACGTTGTGACGTCCTGACCAGCGGCTGCATGAAACAGCTTGGCTCGAGAGTGGGGTTTTTTTTGGGGGGGGGGGGGGCACAAGGGGGCC
>JASSRZ010000014.1:17441795-17455280 GCA_032164315.1 Malacoctenus gilli
TCTCTCTCTCTCTCTCTCTCTCTCTCTCACACACACACACACACACACACACACACACACACACACACACACACAGAACAAAACAATAAAGTTCATCCCCTCCATTGTCTCCCATCCGATACACACACAGTATCTCTTCACACACAGTCACACACAGTCTATATATGCTTGTACATCCTCACAGGCTTGCACAGACACTGGTGACTCGCTGCTTCAGCCAGGCTCACAGAACCATACATGCGTTTGCCAACAGCAGGCTGAGCCGACGGGCACGGCCGCGTCGCCCGAAGCGTCTGTCTGTGCGTTTCCATTCACAGATTAGAGGTTCACTGAACCCGTTCATGGACGCAGGTCAGTTTCCCTTCCATCGTCTCAGATGAATGTCTTTTGTGTACCCTGGTTTGTGTGTGTGTGTGTCTGTGTTGCAAAACAATTCGTTCGCTCTGCTCTCCTATCTGCCTGGCGTTGTTACAGGAACCTCCAGAAGAAAAGGCCTGGCAACTCTTCAGGATCCATCTCGCTCCAGTCGCCTCCAAAATACCTCAAGGCCTGGGTGACCAGAGGTCTTGCTTGTCAATGTGAAATAAAGTAAAGAATTTGGGACATTCAACAAAGTTTGTTCGTTTTGTCTTACAATCTAAAGGTTGAAGGTTTTACTTCCAAATCTCAGGCTGACTTCTTGATTCGACCAAGGTTTTCAACGTATCCAACTCTGCCGCTCATCCCACAAATGCATGTTTTCGTACAAACATGTTCCTACACTCCAGTTGCGTGCCATGTGTGTATTCGTTGTGTGACACAGGATTTATGATCGATGCCATTGTCGCCCTCCGTCGCTGTGGATAAAAGCCTCTTTAGAGGGCTTAAACCACAAAGCGTCCGGTGGCATATAAGCATACATTCATTGTTTAGGATTAAATAAACCATACAGCAGTGATGGTTTGAACAGATTGACATCGAACTGTGATGCTCATGTCTAATCTTATTAGATCTACTCCATTAAAAACGCTGCAGCGCTTCACGTACTTCAGTAGGACATAATGTTCATGCGGAGATAAAGCAAAAAATAAATAGATAAGTGAAACATCAATGTGATGGATTGAAACCATTTCTACCAAAGTGTAATCTGAGTGAGCTGGTTAGGTTAAGTGCAGACCGTGGAGGGGGGCGGGGGTGGGGGGGGGCGTAGGACACTCTGTGGGCTGCAGCTGGACGGCCCAACTTATGGTCCCTCAACCTAAACCAGGTTTAAGTCTTCAAGTCGACCTTTTAAAAAAGCTGCGTCAATTCAGAGGAGCATCACGTTTCCATGACAACAGCGGGTGACGACATGGGACGAGTCACATCTGTGTGGCCGAAGAGAGAAAGAAAACGAACCAGAAGTTTGCAGCTACTCAGAATGGACTTCTTTATTCCAGCTTGTGATGAAATAATTACATTGGTTGGTATGGCAACAATGTCAGGAGAAGAAAACAATAGTAAACCCCCCCCCCCCCTCGATTTCTCAGTTATAAGTCACGGTTTTGAACTCTTCAGTTGCATCAGACAAGTGCAACAACACTGACTTGGATTGCATTATTGAGTGATGGATGACGTCTCGGTCAGTAAATCTGACCACCAAATGTGGCGCTTCAGCTTCCAGAAACACTGAAGGACATTTGAAAGTGACCATGAACGCCTCGTCCTCTGCCTTGACGGTGTCGATCGCTGCTTGTTGCGCTGCGGCGGTGCAACAGGCAGGTTAAAACCCGTTTACAAACGTAGTCGCATGTCTTATTTGTATCCCACCTCCGCATGTGGAGTTCATGTGTTGCTTTCACCTTTCGCTTCATTGAATCTGATCTTCGTCTTTAAAGTAAGAGTCAGGTTTGGAAAAATGAAGACTGTGGTCTCAAGGACGCTTTGGTGTCCAAGAGAAAATGTAAATGTTAATGTGATGGAAGATCAAGTTAATAAACATGAGATAGGTTTCCTGAAAGCTGTTCTGCTGGAAACAGCTGTCAGCTGCTCAGAAAGTGATGCTAATGAAGCCTTCCCTCCGACAGTACGGCCCAGCTTTCATCCTGTGTACATGAGAAGGTGTTTGGTCCCGGTATTGAACTCCCACTTAGCAGCCGGATGATGTGTTTGAGCAGCCCACGGTGTTAAACATCACGTCAGACATGAGCAATCCTTCCTTTAACCGAGATCACAGACGGTTAAATACCCCAGTGCTGCAGGGAATGTGTGAAGGCTTAAGGACATTTAATTGAATGTGTGCATGGGAGAGCGAGGTTAATCACACTATCTAACCCAATCCTCCTCTAGTTGTGTTTGTGTGTCAGAGTGAGGGCCATGTGTGCGTGCGTGCGTGCATGTGTGTGTTTTGTGCGTGTGTGAGCCTTTATTCCCCTTTTTTCCCTCGAAAATTTTCTGGCCTTGGGCTAACCTCTGATTATTGGATCTGTCACGCTCACTGAGAACTAAAACAAAATTCTAATATCGTTCGACTGAAACTGACACGGAGTCAGAAGTAGTTTGTGTTCCTGTCTTTCTGTCTTTGTGGGGACCATCACCAGGCTCTCAAAAGGCGACTCGCTTTTACCTCCAGTCAAACTTGTTCCTCCCCCTCCCCAACACCGAGCACCTCATCGCTAATCACACGGCTGAGTTTGACAGAAGGACCAGCCCTCCTCAGCAGGAACAGCTTTTTGTAAGCTGTCGTTTCTACGCACGTTTTGGGGTTTTGTTTCGTGCTCCCCAGTCTGCTGCAGTCTATCGTCTGTGTGATGCTATCGTGAATTTCTCGCCACTGAAACCTGTCATCTGTTCCAGCGTAGGCTGGCAACATGCTTGCATGGACGAGGACTTTTTGCGATATTTTGGACCATTTACAAAGCAATGTTATCTATTCCATGCTTGCTGTCCCCCTCTGTGGCGATGCACCTGCTGGGTAAGCTTAATGGCACCAAAACAAAAGTACAACGAATCTTTTCGAACTGTTTTTCTGTTATGACAATTTCAAATCTGAATTTTAATGACGCTAAGTAAACGAACGAAACATGATCAAACTTCGGGATTGAGCACATCCCACAGATGCTTGATTGGACTGAGATTTGAGGAAGTTCGGAAATGACTCAATACTTCATCTTCAGATCCTTCTGGAGATCGACCTCACTGCGTTCCAAATGCGTGGCACAGGCAGAGGGCTGGAGCGGCGGTTCAACACCCCGGTTAGCGTAAATATTGCTAATGGACGTAGCGATGACTCTCACTGGTTCGGAGGCAACAGCAGTTCACACCGCAAAATAGTACCTGTCCAAATGAACCGCAGGAACCACATCCACCAGGTGGGAACACACCGGAACTGAAGACTGTTGCATAACTAACATCTATGTATCAGTGTGTAATGCCACCTTCTGGTTTGCTTGGAAGCCTTCATGCTGCCGAGTGTTTTTTTTTTTTAGAGTGAACGAACTGAAAAAAAAACGGTGTTTCCAACCCCCCCCCCCAAAAAAAAACCTCTGTTACCCCCAATGACAGATGTCAGGAATCTGCCCCCTCATTGGACCCTCAACCCTAAACTTGGGGCTGTCTAGTTTTTTTCTGAGACGGGGCGCGAATGCGAGGCGAAAGCTTGACACGCACACACACGGTCAGCTGTGAAATCCCCAAGCTGGATGAGATCAATGTGGATTGACCCGGGCTGAGACGCACGGCTCATCACTCCGGGGCCAGAGAAACAACAGTCGACCCCACCTCAACCCGCACCACTCTCACTCCCTGGGTGCTTACGTAATGCCACGCGCATTACGTAACAGCTCCGAGGCTCCGGCGGAGGCGCAGAAACGCAGCAGGAGGAGGAGGGGGAAGGGTGGAGAGGGAGGGCAAGGGGGTGGGCGGTTAGAGGCGGGGTGGGGTGGGGGGGGCATCATACAAATCCTATACATCATTAAAGGGATCCGAGGAGGCTGCTGTGGTTTAAGAGCCGCAGAAAAGACGGCGACTTATAGAGGTGACAGATGGCTTTCCCTTCCATCTATATGACAAAGCAGGTTCCAGCATCTGTTGTTGGACAGATACAAACACATGCATGGAGGCTTTGTGTCGAGGCAGGCTGCTGCACAGAAACAACAAGCACTGGATAGATAGATAGATAGACAGATAGATAGATGGATGGATGGATGGATAGATAGATAGATAGATAGATAGATAGATAGATAGATGGATAGATGGATGGATGGATGGATGGATGGATGGATGGATGGATGGATGGATGGATGGATGGATGGCATGTTGCCTGTTTGCGAATGCAAACATTTGGCCAGGTTGTGTGAGCGCTCGCTGATCACTGCAAGCCGCGTTGCCGCGCTGGCCCCCTTCAAAGGGATCCTTCTCTCTACCGGCCACTTCACTCCGGCAAGCTGTGCTCAAATGGTTCTGTTTATTTATTGACTTGAAAGAGGACCAACAAGGACGGTTGCACTTCAGAACAAAGAGTCGTGGGGGGGGGATAAAAGGTTCGACGTCGTCTTTTGCTCTTCGTGCTCCTTTCGTAGGTATGAAAATGGAGCGGCGGTTCATCGGCTGGTGGGAAGGGCGATCAGAAGCTTTTTTGGCCCGAGGTGTTCAAAGGACATTTCAGTACCGTACTTTGAAAGTCCCAAGTGCTCCGATTCAATTCTGGAAAGCTAAAAAAAGTCATAAAAGTTGAATGTTTTTTACAACTCCCATTAATTCTAACCAAGCCATTGTTGAAGTTGTTCATACTCTCGCCTCTCCACGCCCGATTTATCGATGCCTTGGTACCTTTCGATGTATGCGTGTTTTCTTGTGTCAACTCAACTTCCCCCCCCCCCCCCCGAGAACTTCAGCTCCCTCACAGCACCCTCGGAAGACATTTTGGTGACTAGAAGTTACCCGTAAACGTGAAAATCCTTCTTTAGAAGTCCCGAGACGAACCAGCGGCCTGCTCAGGGTCGACCCTCAGTTTTCACCCCCTTCTGATCAGCTCCAGCCAATCACGCGTGGGTATCGAATAGGGAGAATTGGAAGGATGGAGTGGGATCACACGAGGGGGGACCGACAGACTTTTATGAGGTGTAGAAACAAATGTGAAATGAAAATGTGCTCCTGCACACCTAATTTCCAACACGGCACCATGACAACCACAGGAACTGCCGACAAAGCGAGCAACATCTGAAACCCCCCCCCCCTACCGAAACGCCCCACGGTTACATATTTTTCCTAAAGTACTTTTTCGCTGGTCCGACACAAGGAGGGACACCTTGCACCGTGCCCTGCGCCAACAGCGCCGCTCTGGAGACGAAGCCAACAGTTGTTTACCCTGATTGAGGCGGAGGAATGGGTTTGTGGAGCGCTAACAAGCAGGGGGGCGGGGCACGAGACGGCGGGCTCGCGTGAACCCAGCTACCCCCTTCCGATGAGTGCTAATTGAGGCCTGGGGCCCAACGCACTTGGAGGAACCATTTCGAGGGGAGAAGGAGAGCTCGACCTCAGTGATGCAGCCGGTCCTCGGTCCTCCTCTCTCGCATTTCCGTCTTTTGCTTTAGTCCTCTTGTTTGCCTTCTTTCGAGACTCGGGGGCCCTGCAGATTCTCAGGCCGTCCAGACATAAAGAAGCCGTAAAGAAGACACGTTTATTTGTATTTGCGCAACACTGATGTGGGCGATTTACAGGAACATGTTGTAAACAAAGTCGACCTCTCTTCGTGCTTCCCTCTCGTTTTCTCTAATTTCTGCACCTTTTTTTTTTTTCCCCCCGCTGACGAATGTCCGACGCGTTAGGTAATACCACCCACTTACTTGTAAGCACTTGTGGCAGGAAAATAAACGCAACCACATGCTGCGGTTTGTGTACATGTGCGCCGCTGCATGCTTTCTTACGCGCTAAACTGTTGACGAGGAGCAGGCGCGGGGGGCCACAGGGTCGGACGTTTTCAAACTCGCATCGCACGTCCCCGGTTCAGCCCCCCCCACCGCGTGCACGGCGACTGTCGCTGTCCTAAGCTGCTCATTTCAGGGAGGCAGCACACGTTCAAACACTCAGTCTGAACGCTGATGTCAGAATGGCACTTTGTCATGAGCCCCGGTGCTTACGGTAACCTCGCAGCGCATTAACATCCAGCAGGATTAAAGCAGCGCCAGCCGCCTGGCGCTCCCTGAGTGTGCACAGGAGGAGCGCATCACAGCGCTGCGCGTCACACACAGCTGAGAGTTCACAATCGCAACACGCCAAGTTACCGAGTGCCTTGAACTATCTTGGCCTCTTTATCGCCGTACGGGTTGTGAGAGCGTCCTGATCCTTGCCGTCGATCGCTGCTCACCAGACGGTGATCTGGCCGAATCTCAGAGGAGGCACCAAGTCGGAGGAAATTCCCCAAAAGGCCACTCTGGCCATATCGTAACCCAGAACACATGCGAGGTCACAGCGGCCTTTGAAACCCGAAGCGATGAATGTCAGTCTTTACCAGGACGTCACCAAACCTGGCAACCCGGCAAGCCACAAGCGACGATGGGCCAGAAATAGCTTCTGTTTGTTTTGCGACGGGAAAGCTCATCCCAAAAGGGGACTTTTTCAGCCGCTCACAGAGATGTCGTGTCATAAAAAAAAGTGTCGGACGACTATTCCTGTGCGATGTCGGGATGTGTACGTGAAAAGGAGACTGAAATGTTTGGAGAAGTTTAGAGAAAGAAAAAATACGAAATACGAGAGGCTCTTTGTTTGAGATGGGAGACAGAACATGTTAAACATGAAACATTAGGGGTGTGTGCGTGCGTGTGTGCGCGTGCTACTTCTCAGCTAAAGGTTACATGGTAATACTGGCATTTAATCAGTGTGGCAGAAAACGTGGGCAGCAGAAAATCTGATGATGAGCTGCACTGACCTGGGACTCAAATTACACAGGATAGGAAAATCAATACATTCTCTCAGCACTGTCTTACCAGCGAGTGATTGGCTGTGTGGCATGTGACAAATACACCACCCCCCCCAAAAAAAACCCATCTTGTTATCACTGGTCTCCCGTTCTGCTTGTTTTTCCTCTTAAAAACGAGCTCAGGTCCTTCAGAGAGAGAAAGACCAATGCATCATGACATGAGGGAAGACTGATTGATGGTGGAATATAGCTCTCTCTGTCGTATCGAGACAGCTTTCCATCCATTGTCCAAACCTGCTCTGTCCTGCGGGGGGGGGGTATGTCGCAGCGGAAAAATCGACAAAGGTTGGTCAGACAGACGGACTCTGTCTGACTCAAGTGCGTCTCCTCTTTCAACGGGAACCAGCGTCAAGGCCGATCAGGCATCGGCGAGGACAGCGTCGTCCCGTGTCCTCAAAGCCGCTTACAAGTGATGTCACGCGAAAGCCTCTGACGTGGCACAACAAACGTGACGAAGCGTGTCTGGGAGTCTCGCAAAAGTGGGGGGGACGTTGCGGTGATTGCGTGTCCGCGCCAACCTGGTTCGCCGCCGACCCAGGAGTCGTCGGTGAGCTTGGCGCCGAGGTCCGGCAACAGGAAACCATAAGCGAAGCCGCGGCGGGGCCGAGGCGCTCCTCGTTTACTTTTGTGCCGCGCCTGAGTAATCGGCTGCTCCGGCGGCGAGTTGCTGTGAGCCTGCCGCTTAATTACAAACACATTTGCAGAGGTGGAATGTTTGACGGAAAAAGAAGGGAAAGGTTGTGGGGCAGTCAGTGGAAACAAAGGAGAGGCGGCGGGGTGTGTTTGTGTGTGTGTGTGTGTATGGGGGGGGGGCATTGCTTTCTCTTGTTTAGGGGGCTCATCTTGACTCTTTTTACACCAGTGAAAAGCTGCTGCACCAGTTGAGAAGGAAACATGGAATTATGTTAGATGTGGATTTTGTTCAGTTGAACTGTCGTGCTTTGAATTTGCTCATTTTCCTGACCAGCGGACACCAACATTAACATATGTCATTCTCCATAAACAGTTGGTAAAACGGTGAAATTGAGCTTGGGACTAATCCAGTGTAGTTATAATTATCCCCTAAACATTTGCGTTCCTATAAGTTACATTTAGACAACTTGCTTTCAATGCATGACGTACCATTGCCTGAAGCATGTCTTGGAATGTTAACGTTAACTTCCTCTCTTACAATTTTAACTTGCATCTAGTCAAATTATTGCAAAAGGTTTAGTCTGCTTTGCACAATAAAGTTAATTTCTAAATGAAATTTGGGACGAAAGCTAGAATGAACAAATAAAATAATGTACATACACTGGCAGGACGACAGATTGATTGCTGGACCTCCGGTCAGCCAAGTTTGCCTTTTGGACCCCTGTTCATGCTGTGCAGCGAGGCGATTCTCTCTCTCGCTCTCCTGCATGTTAACGAGGACGGAGCCCATTCTTTAGGCCGGCTCTGCCGCTCTGATCCAGAGAAAAAAAAAAATGGATAAAGTTTTGGTCTGTGTGGATGTGCATCGCTGCGGTCAGGGGGGGTCGAGTTCTGTATTGCTGCATCGCATCATAACAATGGACAGAACTCCACATTGAGATTGGTGAGGACGGCCGGCAGGGGGCTGGAAGCGGACGGAGTGGCTGCTGCAGAAACCCCAAGACTCAGATAAACCCTGAATGTGAGCACAAAGCCAGTGGTTGCAACAAGGGGGGGGGGGGGGGCTCAGTAAGCACCGTCTGCGAACATGCTGCAGCGAATTCAGGAGTGACGAACCATTCATGTTGCCATTAACACGCTGTTGAAAAGCATCTATGTTGGTATGGGGCAAAGTAGTGTCCAACCAGCTCCACGTTTGTCTCCACAGCGTCTAATATTATTAAATCATATCTGCCAAAATCTGCACATATTGGTGGCTCCGTGGTGAAGGAGGCCTGGCGCAAAACCGACCACTTACGATCCTGAACTGATCACGGGTCAAGCAGATCGCCAAGTGGTTGGAAGTAGCAGATTCTCTGCGAGGGGACTTGACCTCGAACTCCACAGTCCATTTAACAATGCGGTGCACTTCCTGCTGAAAGCCTGTGGCTGGGGCTGCTCGCTGGGTTGATACAGCCAGGCCAGAGGAAAAGATGCTTCCTCTCCTCTCAGCACGCGCCCCGATGCCGCGAACCCCTCCACCCACTTCGCCGCATTATCGTCTGCCCAGCGGATGGCGGACGTTTGTCATCATCACACACTGGGGCTGGGACTGCCATCACATGTGTGACATTTGTGTACAAATGCAGATGGGCCTCATATTAATCCCATCACACACACACACACACACACACACACACGCACACACACACAGACAAACACACACAGACAAACACACAGACACAGACACAGACACAGACACACACACACACACACACACACACACACACACACACACACAAAGATAACCACGTTACTTCTTCGGATTTACATCCACTCCACTGAAAAACATGACGTCGCTTGTTACACTCAGCCTGCGTGTGTGTGTTTGTTTGTTTGCTTGTGTGTGTATGTGTGTGTCTGTGTGTGTGTGCGTGTGTGTGTGTGCATTTTTTAGTTCAGTATTGGCAGGTCTCTTCCCTCCGTTGGAATATTTCTCTGAGTTCCCGCAGTAAACAGTTTTTCTTGCTGCGGGAAAAGTCGGACCACTCTGCATATTTTCCAGTCGGCTGTGAGGGTTAAAGTGAGGACAAGGTATAACACGATGACAAGATTGTCACAGAGTGGAGCAAGTACAGATCTACAGATTCATGTGTGTGTATGTGCGTGTGCGTGTGTAGCAGAGGGTTATATCATAAGAGTAATCCTCTATGTCTGGCCACTACTGATGATATCACGATAGCAGAGCGCTTGCAGCACACTGATTCACTGTACAGAAACAGCATACAAACCAAGTTATGGGAGGTGTGTGTGTGTGTGTGGGGGGGGGGGGCTGTTTCGTAAGTTCCCTCCATGGACTTCTCATGAATGTTGCCAGTGATGTTCTCGTTTGGCTTCTGCAGAGGAGGAATGAGCTGTCGCGGGGAGCCCTCTTTGACAAATCGAAGCTGAGCAGTGGGAGGCGCTCCTCGGGAGGGCGGAGTGCTCAGGAGGCAGGGAAAACAAGGAAGCCATAAACAGCTTGTTTGCTGTGAGTGATGCCAGTTTTGCATCACGCGCGCATGAAACGAGCCGGTGATCCGAACGTGGAACCCTCGGTGAAATCCCTGAGTCATTCCAACGCTGCAGACCGACAACACAAGGTCCAAGTTCTGCTGCTCGCATCTCAGAAACAGTCTCATCTAGCCAGTGCAGACCGGCTTTGGAGTCACTGGGTTCTCACAGCAATAGTCGGTAATTATACATCCGAAACGGTGCCCAATCGAGTGCTGTTTCTAAATATCAACAGTACTTAAAACTGCAGGAAAAAGGTTGCTAATATACATCGGCATTTTTCACATGGGGCTGTATTTCTAATGAGGTTTTTACTCTTTCTTCCACGTCTTACAACAGAGCACGCTGGAAATACAGGGGGAGCAACGGGACTCAGACTGGTTGACTGTGGCTGACCCTGACATGCCAAAGTTTGGCTGAAATGAGGACCGAATGATCCCACAGCGGAGAGCCAACGCGATTGAACAGCCTGCTCCTGACAGCACTCAGCTGCTCTTCTGTCTGTCAACCAGTTGGGTCCAGAGAACGGAGAGGGACACTTCACACTTTCAGGCCAACGGAGCAACACTTTCAAAGAGGCGAGTTTTGCATTGAAAAGATTGGACACGTAAATCTGTGCAGAAATCTGCTCTGTGCACCCACTTATGGTGTCGGTTCGGAGGGGTGCTACGAAGCAGAACAAGCTCTGCCTCTCCCCCGTCTCCCGACGAGGCCTCGCTTCACTTTCGGAGGGTCGAGCTCAGGAGCGGAGCTGACGGACGCAGGGCAGGGCCAGCCGGGCACGGCCGCAGGTCCGCCAGCGTCCGGCGCCCTCGCTGGCACTTGGGAAGTGCATCGGACGCGGACACGTGCACGCTCCTCCCGCAACCTACTCCTTTTGGGGGAAGAATGCACCCATCGACGACGTGCGCACGTAGCTGATTCCACCGGCAGGTGTCACGGTTCACTAGTTGCCATGGTAACAAGGTTGGAAAGAGGTTTTATTCCCACCGGTGAAAATTTTTTTGCTGATTTGCCTGGGCTGCAAAACGGTCCTGAATTTTGCACCTTCCATTACACACACACACACACACGCACACGCACACGCACACACACACACACACACACACACACACACACACACACACACACGGGACGTGCACGCCAGCAGCCGCTGCTCTGGTGATTTCGCCAGGGTCCCTGTAATAAGCCTTCATGTTACCGGTCTCTCCTGAGAGTTTGTTTTTTAGCGCTGGCTGCAGATCAGTGGAGACAGCGAGGACTTCAACACGCTCCTGTTGTTAAAGGGGAATTCCAGCCTGTCTGCTATTAATAATTTGCCGTAATTACAGTTTGTGCGCGTCCCGCTTTCTGGAGTTCTTGAGTTATTCCAGCTAATGAGACCTCCCCTCGCTCCAGTGCTCGACGAGGCTATTCGGACGATTTTTCTGAGGTGACGGAACCGAATGCCGTGAATTCTCGGAGAGCCGAAGGTGTTTTCACGTGGACGCGGCACGTCGCATGGTCCGCACAAAGGAACAGCACAGTGCGGAGGACGGTGGTGGTGCAAACCGAGCAATGTCACTTTGAACGCTAAACGTTCCAAGATTTTAGAAGCGTGAGCAAAGTCAGGGCACTTTTTTTTTTTAGCCCTGCCCCCCAAAATGGTTCGTTTCAGCACCAGCCGCTCACTGGCACAAGTTGTTCACCTTTACTCAAGTTTGTGGTTTTAAATTGCCATGTGAGGTTGTCAGGGGTCTATTCATGTGTCGACAAACAACAAGGGGGCAGCTGGCTTGACACCCACTCATCCCAAGTGCTGCAAAAAAAAGGTGAAGTAGGTCAGAGGTCACGCTCTGAAATAACTGAACATCAGGGAGTTTGTTTGAGTATTGCACCAGCACAAAGACTTATTCCCCCAACACTTCATTACTGCTTGGGCAAGTTGGCTATCTGTCACAGACCCAGGGGGGGATCCAGCTGAAGGAATAGAGAATGTCCCGCAGGGCTCCATACCAAGACATTTATCTTTTTCACTCAGTTGGATGTCTATTTAAAACACTGCTACAGTCAATTAGCATTGATTTTCCTCTTAAGAGGTAGAAAAAGAAGTAGACTGCAAAGACTAACGGGGCGTTTAAGTGTGTATGTGTGTGCATTTAATGTCAGGAGGAGGGTGCATGGAGAAAGATTGATAGGCTCTCTGAACGGCGAAATTACCAACTGACTCCCCAAGTGCCACGCTTTCATTCCCCCCCGCCCCCCGCCCTCGAATGATCATCTCCATGCTGTTTCCAGTCAGTCTTCACACACCCATGGCCGCTGTCATCCATCAGTCAGACTGACTTGCTCATAATGACCACCAGCCAGAGGAGACGATGAATTAACGTGACACGCTGGAAAAAAGGGGAAAAAAAGGGCAATTCACGAATGAATCTCCCATTTCGTAGCTCTCCTGTGTGAGAGCACGAGGGGCTGCCGACTACAGACAGGGAAAAACATCGATGTCACGTCTTCAGTTTCTGATCCTGAAAAGTCACGATTGAGGGAACAATACATTTCAATTTCTGTCCAATTTTTTTTACTTGCACTTTAAAACAAACTCAAATTCGTAGCGTTCTTAGGCAGACGCCTCCGAAGCCCCGAGCTCACACATGGAGACTCATCCTACTGTATGTTGGCAGCTGTCTGAGATTCGTTTTTCATGCCTCTTCTGTTGTTTGACACCCATGAAAACGTTTGAGCTGACGCGACTGTGACTGCAGACAGCAGACAGTGCGAGGCAGAGGAGGGGAAGGAGGGATGACGCCGTGCCGTGCGGACAGATCCACTCCAAGTGAATCGGTTCAGAGACAGATTGTAGGAGTTGCCGATCATTTGAATTACCAACCATACCGACAATGGAGTTCTACATTTACTCAAAACTTCAAATTTAGTCCTCAATTTAGCAACATGGATTTGAGCTGGCTTGTCCTTTTCACAGTAATATATGTTTGCACGAAAGGCAAAGTTGTTGCCCAATTTGAAGAGTCGCGGAGTAACTCAAATCAAAAGTAGAAAATTCTGGACGAGTTGGGGTTAAATTAGGTCCAAAATTAAATCCAAACGACGATTTTCTGTCTATATTCCAAATTTTAAAGCTCCTATTTGAACATGGTCCTCCCAGGAGATGGACAGCTCTCATCCACGCGATGTTACAGCATCACTTGAGCATTCAATAAATGCTTCTGACGTCTTCACCTCAATGTTGGGCTGTGTGAGCTTGCAGCAGAGAGTGAAGCTCCAAACCAGCCGCTGCTCTCACGGCAGCACCGGAACGTTAAAACAGGCAGAGACACACACACACACACACACACACACACACACACACACACACACACACACACACACACACACACACACAC
>JASSRZ010000014.1:17469500-17494471 GCA_032164315.1 Malacoctenus gilli
CGCACGCACGCACGCACGCACGCACGCACGCACGCACGCACGCACGCACGCACGCACGCACGCACGCACGCACGCTGGGGGGGTGAATTCACACCCGTCCGTGCGAGATGCGACGACACAATGAAACAAACACACGCCTCAATCAGCGTTTCAGGTGGCTGTTGGTCCAGTGAAGCAGAAACACATCGGCACTGCTGGGGTTACCATGGCGACGTGACGTAACTGATGAGACATGGTGGATGACATAACGGCGGAAAAAAAAAAAAAAACCCTCACGCACAGGCACGGGATGCACGCGACCACATCGGAGCGCGGCGGCGAGCACGTGCGGCTGGTTGCTACGCCGTCACTCGTGCAGGTAAACACGGCGGGCAGTCGCACACTCTCTCTCTCTCTCAGCAGAGGGCCGGTAGATGGGAGCGCCATCCATCAGCATCATGTGACCACTATGAGAGATATGAACCTCAGAAGCTCTGAGTGACACGGTGAAGGTGCACTGATGCTCAGTTTTTGAACGCGTGACTACAAAATGTTTCAAACCCGTTCCGATCCATTTCTATTCCTGTGATTTATTTATTTATTTTTTTTACCAGACTTCCCGCTGTTGCTTGCGTCACCTCATTGCCAATGCTAACTGCCACCATAAAGGGGAAAACGTGCTGAGAAGATCGACCCCCGAAGGACTCCGCTGATTTTGTATTGTTGCTGTAAAGGTGGCTGAGTGGGTTGGATTCCAAGCCAAAGGCTGGATGGTTCCATCCCCCCCCCCCCCCAACGCCACATAGTGCTTTGGGAGTGCTAACCAAAGTGCATAAAGCGGAGCCCACATGTCGCACTGCGCAGCCAACCACTGTTGTCACAGGTAAGTTATAGGTTTGAAGGACACTTTTAATCCAAACTATGTTTAGCATTTCAACAGAAAAAAACAATGCTTTCCTCATTTTTCAAGTTCCATGTTTGCTTTTCACACGGAGCTGAGAGTACCCAATACATGCACTGGGTCAGAGCGCCTGAGCTCCTGGTGGGTGTTCCCAATGGTCAGTTGCAGTGGTCAGTCATCACTCCCGCGTGGGGACAAAGATATCGTCGAGCGGGTGACTCGCATGCTGCGAAGAATGACTGGTGTACATTTAGCACTGTGGCTGCTCGCAAACCTGCAAAACTAAACACGCAAACAACTTGACATGCTCCCGACCCAACAGCCACCAGCAGCACAGCAGCACCAATGGGATTTTCTCCAACACCACTGTTTGAGTTGTTGGAGCAACAAAACACTGCGGAATCACGTGAAACAACGAAAAGATGCAGATGAGAACACCTTGATCTGGGCGAAGCTTCAACCTGCATGTTCCACATGACGTACCGCAAGTACAAGGTGAGTGAGCGGACATGGAGATGTGGGATCCCTGCAGGAGTTACCGCTTCATGGATCTAGGCCAGCAGTGTGTGCTTGCATGTGTATGTGTGTGTGTGCTTGTGTGTGTGTGTAGGAAGAATATCTCAGGGGAATTCTTAAACACTGAGAGAACCGCAGTAGACCTGAACATTTTTCCTGCTCTTCATGTCAGGAGAAGAGAGATCTTTTCGCTTCCAAACACACACACACACACACACACACACACACACACACACACACACACACACACACACACACACACACACACACACCACCCTGTCCTACATTGGCCACAGTCTTCAGTCTATAGGTCCAAACCGACCCCATAACATCACATACCGCGGCCCTCCCATCGCTCCTCACTGTCACGCCTAATTAGATACTTTATCTTCATTAGCATGTCTTGGCAGCCGCATGTGCATGCGTATGTACTGTCCACGAGCGTGTTTTCGTGTGCGTGTGAGTGTGTGGGAATGCACTTGTGTACAGCACATGTCCCGGTCCAGGAGGACGAACCCTTGTGTTCCGCTGTGTGGCATGTGTGGCGTACGTTTTCTGTATGGAGAAGATTCATCCACAGGGCCATGCTTACTGCATGTGTACGTGTGTGTGTGTGTGTGCGTGTGTCTATGTGTGTGTGCGTGTGTGTGTATGCGTTCTAACTACAACCTTGTCCCTCGAGAGAAAAGAATCAGGCCATGTGCACGTGGCTCATACTATACTGCGCTATAATATGCTACACGTGATACCGACATCCTTGGCTCCTCGACATAGGACACACACTATGTAGGTTACACTTTTCTGCGTGTGTTACAGGCGTTTTTACATACATACATGCATATAAATTCATGCAGTGCGGCTAGTTTCCAAAACGGTGCATTAGAGCAGTGCTCCCAACTTCCTCTCTTTGGAGAACAGAGAACTGATTGGCTAAAACTGAACAGTGAAGCCAAACACTGACAGAAAAAAAACATTTTCACGAAAGCAAAAGCAGTTATCGGTCTAACGATGAATTTTTCTGGGGTTTTTTCTCAATGTTTTATTGTTCATGTTATTTGAGTGAAGCTTAAGAATACTTGTAGGTGAATGAGAGAACTGGAAGTGTGCCCTAAACAACAACAACAGATGTTAGACTTTTATCAATACCGGAGTGGAAAATCCATTTGATTGCTCCTTGGGGACAATAAATTGAAACAAACAAACAAACAAAAAGATTCTCAAGAGCAAATCTCGGGGGGCTTCACCTGGAGATGTCTGATGTGAAAACCTTTATTTTGAAGAACTAAATTCATACTTACACAAACAACAACTGTCCTACTATTCTGCCAAAAAAGTCAGGGGAAGAAAAGTCAAATGTGGTCACAAAACATTATTTATCGACTTTACTTATTTACTGTTTGCTTCTGTAAATTTTAGCATTTTACTGCTCGATCGACAGATTGACAATCGTTGGGTTTGGGCTTTCCTGATTGATGATTGAGAAACAGACACTCTCAAAGAGTTGTACCAACCTTGATGCTTTTGTCTGCTACTTCTAAAGACAAGGTGCTGAAAAAGCCTGATCTTTTAACCTGCAGCACACTTGTAACATTTGGTTGCCTTCACTACACAGGCTTGTATTTGTCAGTGAAAAGTCAGTACCCTTCCCTCTTTCTATGTCAAAACAAAACTTGCCAAATAAAAAGCGAAAATCATGAAACAAATTTTTGATCCAAAAGATACATTTGACTTCCTAATGAGCATGGACTCGATTACGTGCTTGCTAAACGCAACGATAGTGACAGTTGCCATGCGAAGTGCTGTGGCAGTCTGCGCGTGACAGACGCTCGCCTCGCAGAACAAACCCTCAGTCCTGAAGGTCGGCGGTGTGATTCACATCGCTCTCTCTTCCCGTGTCAATCGGCCCTTGTGAAAGGCACTAAAAGACGAGTTACTCCCAGTCGTGCGCTGGCACATGGAGCGAAAAGGTGAATGTGGCTGATCATGTAAAGTGTCTGGAGACTGCTCTCGAAGTACTTTTCCTGTGAAAGTAGAAACCCGGTGTCCGGAAGATTTGGCGGTGTTGCAGAACTGCGTCCACCCGGCGTCCCCCGAGCCGGATCAGGGCAAAATCCAGTCGACAGCACTGTGAGGAGGTGCATCGCTCAACCTCGTTCACACCCACGCTCACAGCAGAGACGTCACCCATCAATAAGACGACGCCACTGTGAGCCGTGGGACTGACCAGCGTCTCCAAGAGACAATGTAGATGTAGATGCCGTGTCGATGGATTTCTCACACACACGCTAATACCTAAACACTTATGCATACTGTTACTCAGTAGGGCTGGAAGAAAAAAGCGTGACAACTGAAAAAAGAAAAGAGAAAAGAAAGTGTGCACGCTAAGGCTGTCAGACGCATCCTGTAATTGTTGCCTAATGAACGTGACAGCTCGCTAATGGTCTTATTAGCTGACACAGTCAGACGCCATTCACGCTGTGAGCGCGGAACAATGCTGCCATCTCATCAGGGCCCCTCCCCCTCTCGTCTTCTGGTCTGAAGACGTGTGTTGTCGGTTGAGGGGTGGATCCCCAAACAAAAATGTGTGAGGTATTATCTTCCGGCGTTACATGAAATAAGATTATCTCACGTCAGGATCAGTGCGTGCCACTGATCACGCACGGCTCGGTTACCCCGACATGCTTTGTGCTCGACAAGATCGTGAAGCGGTATGGTAAGATTATAAGTGGGGGCAGTTAGTGACCGAGCGAACGGGCGAGTGACAGCGGCAAACGTCGGCGATCTGTCCCACGAGAGCATCACGTTTGACACCAGCGAGTTACAAGTCATACAGCTGCAATCAAATCCACACATCAGTGCAACTGGGTTGAGGATCCAATGGCAGACGCCACAGTTGCTCGGCGACTGGTTTGTTGCATCAGCTTGCAACTACGAGGCTGGCAATGCTACCCCAACCATCCCATACCACTTGCATTACCTGTTGACAGCCAGCTGCACACTTTAGCACACCGAGCAACAAGCAAAGAACAGCTGCTAAACAACAAACACATCATCTTAAAAAAAGAAGGGCTTCCTTTATCTTAGGTGTTCTTTTTAACCTGAGGGATGAGCATTAACAATACTCTCCTTTTAGCTTCCCTGGCAGATTGTGACAGCATTGCGACCGCCACATTTTACCAGAAATGTATGCATCCTGGCTTATCACACAGCTTTTTTTCTACCTGCTGATTCTGTGTTGTGGTCGATGAGGCGGCTCTGAAATTAGACACCACCTGGAGGAGCGAGGACGCGCACTAATCTCACCATCAGGCTGGTACCTTCTGCCACAGAACACCCGAGCTCAAACCGGCTCCTCCGAGGTGCGTGACGTAGAAGGAGCGGAGGCGGCCTTCAGAAAAGCGACGGCATGCGCAGCGACGGCTGGCTCACACGGGGCCTTTTTTAAGCGATTTAAGAGAAGAAACAAAAGGAAGCGAAGCTCCCATTCGGTCTCTTCAGCCACTTCTCGGTTGGCTCTTCGCGCGGCACTGCCAAAGTGCATGTCTTTCATCCGACATGAGGGAGAAGTTCCCTACTTTTGATATTTTTCTTACAACACTCCGACGGCCAACTGACAAAACAAATACCGTGTCTGAGCGACGAAAAACTTCCAAAACACCAACTTTCACACACATAAGAGAGCAGCCGTGAAATGATCGTTAAAGTCCCAGAGGAGGCTCCTACATGTTTGCCATTGATGTGATAAAAAAAAGAAACTAAAAACTGCGTATGAGTTATTAAATTCTTCCAATGCAGCAGCGCTCCAATCAAACTTCAACACAGCCTGTTAAACGGAAACCTTTTTGACCAAGAATCAAAGTTTCCTCCAATTTGATGCCTCCTGCTACAGCTCTGAGACAGCTTTGGAGCTTTCATCGAGGTTTATTTTAAGTTGCATTATTAATTTATTTAAGGAAAAGAAACCAAATTATTCTTTTTAAGCTACAGCCTCAGTTAAATGAATTAGTTGTGCCATTATTTATCAGAAATATTGGGGAAAAATACAAAACCACCAACAGTATTTTTTAGCCGTACACGTTTTTTCAGTGCAGTCGGTGGGGATAAAGCAGAGATAAGGTAACACATAAACCGAGTCCTGTTTCTATTTTCAACCTAACTTTCGTGACCTTTCCCGCAGACAACCCCCACCCCCACCCTCAATTTGCTGTCTTGCTCTGGCCCACAGCAGACCCCCGTCTCTGTGGATGAGCGGCTCATACCGCACGCATGTCACATGCGATAAACCGGCGCGATGTCGACGCGCTGCCACGGCGCGCCGGGGGATTACATAAGCCCGCCCGCCCGCCCGCCCGTCAAAGCCCGCGCGTGACGGAGCGGGGTGGGGGGATCCAGGTGAGGACTTGAGAAAGATTCCTCCCGAAATTCGCCTTCACACTTGATCGCGGACGAAATAATATATGAGGTTCGGTGCCGTGGAGAGAAAGAAGGAGGGAGAGAAGGAGAGAGAGCGGGAGCGTGAGCGTGAGCCAGCATGGGAGGCTCCGAACTGTGCAAATGTTTCATGTGGAGAGACTTGACAAAACACACAAGCTTATACACACTCGGTACAAATTGTCTCCTCGGTGCAGAAACTATTTCAGACAGGGGTCGTTATGTAATCAAGGTACGTTTACTTAAATTGTCTAAAAATGGACAAGGGGAATGTGCGTGTGTGTATGCGTGTGTGTGCGTTTCCTTATAAAGGTGGGAGCATTCAAACCCGTCCCGTGCATGTAGGATGGTTTGAATGGGAAGGATGTGCCAGACCAGTCAGTTAAAATGACTAAGCCGCCGCCCACTTGTTAGTCGAAGCCAGGTTGAGCAAACCACATCGTGCTCAGTTAAAGGCTGCGCTGCCCTTCGCTGATGATCGCGCCATTTCTTCACGCCGCAGCGACAAGTTTGGTGGCGCGCTTCAACTTGCATCGTGTCGTTTCGCCGCCTGCACACGGAGTCGCTCCCTTCCACGGAGTGGGACTCCGTATTGGCAATGGATGTGGCATCGGAACATAAAGCGTTGAAATTGTTCGGGAAAAAAAGCCCCCACTGTGTCAGGGAACCTGCTGGTCATGCCACAGGTCACCCGAGTAGATGTTTTGTTTATCTATTACTTCACACGACAAAGAACAAACTCATTTATCGATTCCATTTTGAAGTGGCAGGAAAACCCGCCAGCGACTGAGGTCTACTTGGACAGCTGTTATTCTCCCATCTTGAGAAGGTGATAAATAGCATCCACGCCTGCAGGAAACAAAATAAAAAAACTTCTCATCAGCCAGACTTTATTAGAAGGGCTTCAGGCAGGCAGACTGCCTATTAAATCCTGGGTCCTCTCGATGAAGGGCGGGCTGCAGATAAGGAGACAGTTTCACTCATTATCTTTGCTGAGGAGAGATATCCTGAGCAAATTCATCTCTTCAAAAAGGGAACGCTCTCCTAATCTCCACCATAATAGGCTTCTCACCATATGTCTCTCATAGACACACACGCACCGGTGAGCACTCGCGCTGTACAAAAAAAAAAACTGGTTGGGAGTCATTGGAGACAATGATTAATCTGATCGGAGTAATTAAAAGTGAGATAGGTCCCCCCCCACCCCCACTGAGCGCAGGTGAATGGCGCCGCGGCCGTGTTTTGCATTGTTCGGCCGAACAAAAGGGGTCCCTGCCAGGGCGGTCTAATCGCCGCCGAGCGTCCGGACATCGCCGGCCAGCGAGGCCGCGAGGAGCTCTGGCTTCAGGGGATCGGCGGGGCAGGCGGTTGTGCGCGTCGTGGACGCACGGTCACAGGTCCCAAGGTCACGTGATGCCGCTAAATCGTGCCGTCCACACAGCCCTGAAAGTTTCTCTCTTTTATTTTGGTTTTCAAAGCCTCCCATTGACAGCTACTACGACGTCCTTTGCCCACATTGCCGTTAATACAACCCTTTACCATATATCAGCGCTTGACTTCCACTGCAGCAGGAAGATCCATAACCTTGGTGGTGATCTATAGAACCTAACCTACATTTCACTGCATAATAACTCTCACTTGTGAAGACTAATTCTGTCAGACCTGCAACCTTCAGGGAGCAGCAGGTTGGTTTCATTTGTAATGTATGGGGTGGGGTGGGGGGGGGAGTCCTCCGTGTAGGGGGGCAGAATGTGGAGGGCTGGTGAGAGGCACCGCAGCGTTTTACCCAGCTCATCAATCACGTGCTTAATGAGGACTTTTTTACAGCACTTCTCTATATATAGCTGCAGGCCTACAGGTCAGCTGGAGACAGCAGTGGGACGTGATTTTAAACCCTATGTGGAAATTGAACCATTACGCGGCCCCGCGGTTCGCCAAGCGGAGACGATGACACGCGGTTGGCGCGCGTGCATAATTCAAGGCCAGTTTGATCCTGCGTCACAGCGTGAACTGTCCATTGTGAACCGGCACCCCATTGGCCAAAAACTGCTCCGGCTGGAGGCTTGCATCAGGACCTCGGGAACAAAGTTACTGCAGTGACAAATCCCGCAAGTGAGAAATAGCCTTTTTATCGGAGGAATCAAAGCTAGCATTTTTTTCCCCTTTATTCTGCTTGCAAAATGATTGTAGCAGATAATCGAGGCTTAGTTAAAAAAGCACGCTGAAGCTTTTGGGACGTTCGGTTCCCCTGGGAGATGCTAACTCAGCACCGACAAGTTCGGTGAACCGACTGTGTTGCACGTCAACACAAAGTGGTGAGATCCTGGGCAGGTGAGCAGGACAGTAAATGATGGCTTCCTCGTGATTATGCTGTGCTTGGAATATGATGTTCGCAAAGAGATTTCTGACCCCATTCCGACACGTGAAGGCAACACGAAGCTGAGCGCAAAGCCGAGAGCAGTGTCATTCTTGATGCGCATGTAAATCAGAGGACCGCTCATATTCCCGGCTCTGCTCCGCTTCCACCGCTATCAGACGAGGGAACAAACAATGACATCACAACAATATGGCGGGCGATGTTTAAGCGCATGAAGTGCAGAAATGAATGAAAGAGAAAAAATAGTTGTCGAATTGCTGTTGTTTCACTCATATTGCGTCAGGAGTTGAGCTGGACTGACAAAAAAACTTAAGCGGGTTGTCAATTCGTTAATTTTCAGTCGTTTCACAAGAAAACACTTTGCCAGGGGCTGTCTAAGAATGAAAGTGTTCACATTTCCACAAGATCTGATGGACAAAAACAAGGTGAATTCTCCTGCACATTTTCAAAGTACACTGTTGATCCAACTCATTTTTTTCCTATGTCCACCCCTTTACTTCATGTCCCTCAGCCAACTGAGCCCACCTGCACGCACCTCATTTAGGTATCACACTCCCTCGCTCACCCGACTCTGCAATCAAAACCTACACATCTGGTCACGCTGCCAGATTCAGTCGTGAGACTCTCGTTTGCAAATATGAAGCACAAAAACAGACGCACTCTGGGACCTCCAAAATTCTTTTAGTCAATTCTTCATGGAGCTTCGCCTACAAAGAAACAAAGAATGGGGACGGGAAAACGATACACAAGGCAGCAAAGCGCGCAGCGCAGTGGGAGGAGGAAAGAAAAGAAGGGACGGAGGGGGGGGGGGGTGGAGCTCCATCCCTCCGACTCCCCATCCCTCGTCCGTTCCTCCGAGCCGGAGCGAAGATCCCAGAATACCCACGGTGGGTGCAAAAATAGGCCCCTCCAGTCGGATGATGAATTAGCCGGGGCGTATTTGGGGAGCGGGGGGGGGGGGCGGGGGGCGACGATGAGTGAGAGAAAGATTATGGAGAGAGTGCAACAGGGAGGGAGGGAGAGAAAATAGCTCCTAATGTTTAATCACAGCTCCATCTAATAGCATACATGGCCCACAGACAGACTCACTGACCCTCGCTTCGATTCGCCCATCCATCACAAGTGAGCTGTAAATGTATTGCTGTTTGTGCCCGCGTGATCTCATTACGAACACAAGGGGAGCGGCTCCTGGGGGTTAAAAATAAAGCCGCTATTATCAGAGCGCCGACAATCAGGAAGCCAGAAAACACGCAACGACTCAATTGTGAGTCTTCAGGTGAGCTGAACAGAAGGATGCACATCCCAAAGTTTTTGTTTTCAATCCGATTCCCGGACAACGAAAAGCGACCCTCCCACCAACTGGTCGGAGCCTGTGAGGCTCAGGAGCACAGCAGGTGACCTTGGACGAACACGACACCCTGAAAACACGGGATACGAGGACTGAAATGTCAGTGAGACACAGCAAGATACTCAAACTTGGCCTGTGCAGATTGCCAACAGCTGATATAATTCCAATGGGGCAACAGGGACGCCCAGATTTTGCTTCTCTGCTGTTACAAATCAGTTGTGTTTCTCTACACACGTTCAAGTCCAACCATAGAGGGTAATTAACTGGTCCACAAAACACCCTTGGCTAGTCGTGACCTGTTTACCACTGAGGTGATAATGAAGACTCGAACTGCTTCTGCAACATGCAAACTCTTGCTTGCATGTTTTAAGAAGAACGTCGCTCTCATCTGTGATCCTTTTCTGACTACTTGTTCCACCTTCCATTTGTGGGGCTGAGCGATGCGGCCCCATCTGCTTTGAGCACCTAATTTGTCCTTAGTGATACCAATGCAAAGTGGTGAAATGTATTTGTGTGTGTATCTCCTGCTGCACCCGTCTACATTCAGATGGAAGAGTTACCACTTGTCGAAACTACTGACCCTTAGAAGCTGTTTGTATGGGAGTGACCAATCGATGGATGGGTGTACCGTCACCTGCAGGCTTTTCACTAACCTTTGGCCTTTTAACTTTATTACCTTTACTAACTTCACCACCTTCAGTTCCCCATTTGCGGAGCAGGAGTGAGGCTCCACTGAGTGCCCGGCGAGAGCCGCCGCTGCCGGAGCAGAGTGGCCTCTTAATTATCAGCTCGGCTGCAGAATGCCTCATACGAAGGGGGGGGGGGGGCACGTGCCGGCAATCGTTGCAACTGCGTCGCACGCGCGGAGCGAGTTTCACGGAATACTCTGAACTCGGCGCGACATTATTCTCGCTGCGTTGCCAAATAGCAGCTCATCACGGCGCTGATTTGAAAGGAACAGCGGGTAGAGCCGCTGCGCCGCGTGATCCCGCTCTGCTCTTCCGCCTGTGATTCCGAGTCCCCCTCCCTCTCCCCCCACCATTCGAAGCGTTGCACAGTCAGTCGACTCACGATGTCACACTCCCGAGTCGCTCCGTGGGGGATCTATTATTTATATCTCACATTAAACAAAGACGGGACTTTCATGCAATCAACAGGAGTCCTTTGATAACCTCAATATTGGCCCGTATGACTGCAGTCAGGGCTTTTTCTTTTTCCCGAGCAGGTGAACGCTGATGGAGGCTTCGCTCACTAACTCAAATTCATTATATCAATAGTTTTTGGACTTTTTTTCGTCATGGCAACACAAAACACGGAAGTTCCTGGTGGTTCTGCTTCAGCCACCGCTTGAAAGTCTGCTGCATCAGTCCCTTAGTGGAATCAATCACCATCTCTGTGTCAGGGATGTTTTCCCACTGTGCGAGCGCGACGCCCCTGGACACGCATTCATGGTCTTTGACGGTGAAACAGAAAGCGTGGACCGGTCTCACACCTGCTTACGCAAGGAGAGAGTGGGAGCTCGGAGTGACTCACACCTGCGGCTTATCGCACCACCGAAGGTCCACCCGTGAGAAAAAAAAAAAAAACAGAGCGGGAGGAACGCCGAGTGCCGACATCCAACCCACATGGCCACTTCACCGGCTTTTTAGACCCTGTGAAGCAGGTCCTCTCGTGTCGATGCGGAATGACAAGGATCCAGCACCGAGTAGCAAAAAAAGGGCCGCTGCACTTGACAAGCTGTTACACAAGCGAGCCGAGAGGCCCTGAATCTGCTTTGGGACGCTGGTGCAGAAGCCGCGCGGTCGGTCCGCGCCCACACGTGAAGACGGAACCGTGGCTGAGGAGGTGACCGTGGCAGGGAAGTGATACCTTCCCGCTCTGGATTCGGAAGGTAGCTGGTGATGTCTGTGAAGGGAGGGGAGGGCGCGGGGGTTGAAAAAAGGAAGCAGGAAGCACTTTGACATTCAGCCTCTCGAGATCATTTCCTGGAGACACCATTAACCCGAGAAGAAGAAAGTCCTCGTCCTTTTCTCTTCTCATCGCAGAGCTCCAGGGAAATCAGTAATATATAAAATCTATCAGACCTGTTCTATTCCTGTCGCATGTTTTGCATTACAGCTCTGGGCCTTTTTTTCTTTTTTTTCCCATCACGGTAAAGGGTCAGGGTCCCTCCAAAACGGTGCCTTCCAGCCTGTTCTTCCTCTGGAGACCCCCCAAAATTAGCCTCCAACGACAGCTGTAGACCCCCATCCTTTATATTTCGTCATCGTGAGGTCAAACACTGGTAGAAAGACACGCTTTCGCCAGCATTGAGAAACACAGGAGGCTTCAAAATAAAAGCGCAGGGCAGTTTCGCGATGTATCGTGCAGCCCCAGTTGGAGCCTCTGCTGTTTCAGGACCTGGACCCTCCTCAGCCCCGGCCTTAAATCCAACACCGAGTCGACCCTCTGGAACAACTTCACACTTCACTGATCCTGTTCGACAAAAGCAAGAAAGTAGCTCGTACGTTAAAGTTCAGGTCGACAGACGCCCGTCGCCCATTTAACAGCCCGCGTCTGTTGGCGGCACCTTTCTCAGCAGCCGCTGCTCCCACACTGGCACTCCCTCACTACTCATTTAAGGAAACATGCATCATTTAGCAGATCCTTTTATCCTGATTGTGTCACAGCAGCCTGAGTGCAGAACGTATTTAAGACGCTACTCTCCCCGGTGACAGTATGCACCGATCTGACAAAGTGTGGCATGTAATATGCAAACACAAGGAAGGAGCGCAGTACGTCAAGGGAAAAAAAAAACATAGAGATATGTTGGAGGGAGGAAGTATTCCTGATTTGCTTCAGATCAGTCCGAAAGTGAGTCTGAAATGTCCGTTTGACTTCTGCCTGGGATTTGAGACGGATTGGAGGCCGGTCGACGGAGCACGTGCGACACGTTGTACCGTAAACCTGTGTGTGCAAAAAGGAAGGCACAGAGAGGTAATCCCTGGTGGTTATGCTTTCAAACATCTCGACCGACGGTTTCGCTGAGAGGCAGCAGAGTCGCTGGGCTGCAGGCGCTCCCTGCTCTGAGGCCATCCACATCAGACTCATCCGCAGCAGCGTAATACGACACTTTCGAGAATCCAGAGCAGACCCTGGAAACTGGCCAGTGCTTTTATTTTGAAGGGCCTCCTTTCGTATGCAGTTGTCGGATTTTTAGTACTTAGGATTGTCCTTGTGAGGTACTATCACTTTTATCATTATTGTCATCGATGTCATTATCATCAGTTGGAGTAGGAGCAAACAAGTAAACGGTAAAATGATTTTTAAAATTCAGGGATGTTTATTGAGTTAAAGGATTTTTAATACACTTCCCTTTATTAAAAGTATGTAAGGTTGTCATTATAGGTACTATCATATAAGTATGATAGCATCATTATATTATAGGGTTACTATCAAAAAGTACAACGTGTACAGGGATGACATGGTGGCTTCCCCTATAGGTAATTGTAAGAGCAATTAAATTTCCACGCACTAACACAGGTACCTTTGTGGCCTGGAACGTGTAGACAAGACAATGACAATTGTTTTCATTAGAAAGCATCACTTCACAGCTGCAGCGCTGGTACAGCTGCATCGTATTGGTATGGAACAACAGGAGCGGAGTCTTGTCCACAGTGGGATTGGGGAGGGAGGACGACGCGATGCCTCGATGGGGGAGGCAGGAGGCCCGTTAGGAGCTCGGCTCGTTCCGAAAGAAAGAAAGAAAGAAAGAAAGAAAGAAAGAAAGAAAGAAAGAAAGAAAGAAAGAAAGAAAGAAAGAAAGAAAGGAAAAAAAACCCTCAACAGAAATCCATCCATCAAAACACGCGCTTGCTGTCAGCCAGCCAGCGGAGAAAAATCAGCTCCGGTAATGAAGTGCTACACGGCGGCGGGGATCAAGAGGGGCGTGTAGCAGAGAGAGAGAGAGAGAGAAAAAGAGAGAGAATAAAGAGAGAAAACACAAAGCAGCTGCAATAAAAAGCAAATTAGAGGGTGAGAGAGAGAAACCCATAGATGCGAGTGCCCGATGTACAACGGAAGGCCATTAGCACCTCATATTCTGAGTGTTCCATTCATCTCACTCTCTCTCTTGCTCTCTCTCACCCACACACACTGACCTCACCTCTCACCACTAAAAACTATGTGCATGACCTTTACCTATTAAACACTTGTAGCCGGACCTCTAAAACCAGATCTTGGACCTCAGAGTTGTGTGAAACATTGTGTGTTTTGGTCCCAAAGAGTGTTGTACTCTCCCATTATCTGAGTAAGCCAATCACTCGCATGCACGCACGCACGCGCGCACGCACGCACGCGCGCACGCACGGACTCTCTTCCTGTGATGTAGCAGCTTGTGGTCTCTTTATTGACAGCACTTCTCTGCCATCCCTTCCCACGATGCGACACTCATTAACACTCCGAGGAGCCCCCCCCCTCCCTGCGTTGATATGCGTGTGCTAACGTGGAGAATCCGCACAAGGGAAGGTGAGGGTGCGACGAGCGGCTGACAGTGGAGCCGGGGAGGAGTGACCCTGCATGCACCTGACATGTCGCATTCGCACATGCACGCATTGCACTGACGCAGCGACTTCGCCCCCCTCACGTACAGCTGACTGCGATTCATCTCACATGACGTTTTAATTATTCGGGCCACACGGGCCACTCTCCTTACATCAAAACTGAAGGAAACGTGTGGATGATATAAGAGGTGTTGCGTGTACTGACACAGAGCGCTCGCCTAACCGCACTCACCGTACATGAAGCGCACACATACACACTGCACTGATTTTCGAGAAGAGGAAAACGCGCACATACTAACAGAATCGAGACTGGACATACAAAAACAACAAATCCTGCACAATTTGCAGATATTGTGTTGATTTTTTCAGAGCATTATGTGATTGTCCAGATTTGTAAAGGACTGCAGCATTGGGAGTGAAACTCTAGCATTCCCCAGGACAAAAGGCTTCATTGTCAGCGCTGATCTACAAGCATGAATGATACTAAGTGAGTATGAGTGCAAGCTAATTTGAGGCTTTTTGTCCGTGTTTTGTTTTGTTAGTGACTGACGCATTTCTGACATTTATCGTGGCTTTGTACTTCATTTGGATTGCATTGCATCATTCAATGCCTCTTGTTGATCCAAAAAAAACCCCAAACCACTTAGTTGTGATTGGTTTGGAAAAAGAAGCGCCTCCGTATTATTGACTGCTGTCATTCAAAGACATGATTAAACCTCAGGACTTCAGCTGCTTGTTTTGGTGCCACTCGACCTTTTACGACTGCATTAACCTGAATTGACCAACATGTCGGTCTCGTTATCCTTCCCAGTTAAAAGACAGCGAGTACAACGATAAATCAAGTCAGTGTCCATAACTGCATGGTTGCGGAAGAGAAAAATTTCCATGTCAACAGCTCAAAACGAACTCCGTCCCCAACTCAGACACGATGATGCCAATCTGGAGTGACGGGACAAAGACGATGCGAAGCTTGAATTGATCCCGCAAGTCCGCTCCAGACGACCAAGCGGGCTGCTTAGGAGAGACGGAAAAGGAGGATGGAAATAGAAAAGGGCAGAGCATGGGGGGGGGGGCACAGGGGGAACGGGAGGGGAGAGGGCCACATGGGGACAAGGAGGAATGATCGCCGAGTGGCAAACAAATGAAGAGAGAGAAGGAGAGGTGAGGACAAAGTGACTGTGGAGGGAGGACATGACAGAGAGAGTACTGCAAAGGGGAGGGGGGGGGGGTGCATGGAGGCGGTTTGTGGCGGTCTCAGGTTGGAGGAGCGGCGCTCCGTGTTTGCACAGGCTGACCCAGATGCAGCTGAATTAGACACAGTGCCGCGAGTGTCTGTGTGCGCATGTTTGCGGGCTGCCACGGGAGGCAGGGGCAGCGAGGAGACGGCGGCGGAGCGGGATGCCGAGCCACGCTGTTCCCAGCAGATGCGCCTCAGAGGCGAGGAAAAAAAAAAAAGTGGAGTGACGTTGGATCACAGACTCCGGGGTTTCAAACAGATCCTGCGCCAGGTGCCGCTCTTTTTCAGCTCGGAATAGATCACGAGACTTGGTGTCTGTGGTCCGGTCCATCCCTTTTCCCGCCACTTTTATTTTGAAATATTTAAAAACTGGAGTTTAGCTCAAGTTTAAGTGGTTTAATGAGTGATGACACAAAAATGACCACCAGATGGCAGTGACGAAATCCAACAAGAAATCGGTAAAAACAAGCGAGGCTATGATGAGTGATACGTTTGTTGAACGCAGATGTTTTTCAGAATGTAGTCATATTTTGTTGCTGATCGGACGTTACTGATCCGGCTCACTGGAGCCTGAACTTTGTTGTATGTGGCCTCTGAACCAAACTCAGTTTAACTCTCCTGCTCTACACAAAATCACCTTTCACAAACAATAGCTTCACTATATTTGACTTGGAGAATTTGGATTTTTTTTATGCCACTGGCTAAGAATTAGCTGGAGCCCACAGATGCCTGAATCCAACTTGTGTCAATGCTTCAGGCTGCTGTCGTTGAAGGGTTTCAGCAGCTCCGATGTCAACCTGCGAGAGTTCGAGTGGATCTTGTAGAGTAAACAACTCAGTATTGAATGGCGCAGAGCTACTCAAGAAAAAGCCCCTGTTAAAGTTTGGATAAATGCCGAGATGAGGTGGAGGCGTGAGGAGCCCTATTGATGACAAGTTGATTTCCAATGGACAAGCACTTTTGCGATGACGCTAGGAAAGAACAGGACTTCCTGTGTAATCTGGAGTTGCGAGAGCATTAGGTTTCTGTAACATATCCCAGAAAAAGCCATTCTTTCTTGCGGCGTGTATGGTAAACATTCAGTTTTATTCTTGTTGCCTTTTGTTGTCCCGTGTTTTTAGCGAGCAATCGCTTCTGGCATCCAACGTAACGAGATATTTCTCCTCCTGTGGGGCCAGCTTCCCTTCCTGGCTGCCTCGGCATTCGCCCGAGTCCAACTGGCTAATTAATGAACCTGTCAATCACACGGTGAAAAGCGCCGCCGTGGGGAGGAGCAGCCGTCCGTTCGTCAGCGAGGCATAAAATGTTCCCGATTCTGCACCTTTTCTGGGTCAGCAGTCGCAGGAACACGTAATCAAGTCGCTGACCAGGTGACGGTTCTGACTGCTGGGGGCACCGTTCAGGCGACTCCCAGGGGGGAGATTCCATTCAACAGTCAGAGCGACCGCCTCAGTCGGCTTGACGTGCTATAAGAGGATGAGTCGCCTGTTCAAAGCTCTTATTCTGTCCTCCCTCCTACACCTGGTCCTGACAGACTCGGGCGACAACAGATGTGATTGAACCAATGCAAGGTCGATCCAAAGTGGGTCAGTGGGGATAACATGAAGAGACACATTCCAGTTATTTTGGCGGTTTGGTGATTTGACGTGCAAACCAGCTCAGCCTTTGCAGGAAACACTGCTGCTACTGTGCTGAGGAGCATCTTGGTCAGCTGGAACCCTGACAGTTTGACAGAGTTTTTACATTTGTTTCTCAATTCTATCTCTTTTCACATTCTTCTAAGGTCATTTTTCCCATAGAGGTGACTTGATGAATGCTCTTCTACCATATTTTTTTCTTTCCTTTACAACAAATTCTGATTTTTCTCCAGATGTCATCAGACAGCTTCTTCCAACAACACTTCAAACTCCTCGTTATATTTAATTCTGCACTGGGGGGCACTCGGAGCTCCATCTAATCTAACATTTATTTGAAACGTGGAGGTCTTAAACCCCTCAAACACTCATTCACAGCTGTCGACCCTAACCAGGCTCAAAGTAGCGTTCTATGGGTCGAAAATAGCATGACTGGGCCCCTCCTTGAATCAGTGTACAATCAGCGTTGATACCATCACCACTTACACTGGCCCAATACTGTCGAGGGTGGTGCTGACTGGTGGGAAGGTGAGGTCCAATCGCTGCCACGGCTATAGGCAGCTCGATCTTCGCGAGTTTCGACGAAACACTTCACACGAGGGCTTGTTGCTAAGCAATGAGTGGTATGGGGACTGGACAGCTGTCAGAGGGCGTCAGATGACGCCGTTTGCAGTTTCCACATGAACAAACAGCTCTGATTAGCAGGTGGCAAAACAGGGAAACCCAGAGACGTGTTCCCAGTCACCCGCAGTCAGCCGACCTGAACCGTGCACACACCGCAAGGCTGTATGTTGAGCTGCTAACCGAGGAGGCTTTGCCGCTCCTGCGCCTTGCTCAAAGAGTTCATGCTCCATATCTTCAATGTAACATCGGACTCTACAGACTCACTACAAAGAAGGTGCTCTTACATCGTAGTGCACTCCGAATGGCCTGGCTGAGGAGGAGCCCCTTCCACATCCTGCTGACACCAGTATCTCGACAAGTTCATATTTGATGGACTTTGTCAGAGTCATCATTAATCCATATCCAGACTGGACTGATCTTGCCTGAGTGCAGAGACATCCAAACTTTACTGGTCCTGAATATGTTGACAGAGTGTGGTGGGATGAGCTCCTTTCCCACTGACCTTTCCAGAAACGTTTGTGACCAGGGATGACTGCTGAGCGATAGATCGGTAATCTACAATCCATCCAACGTCCCTCGTAGGCAGCAGGATGGAGCGATCCGTTGCACTTGTTCCCATTTCTCCCCTTGCCGTCTGCCTCCAACACAACGTTTGACACTCACATTGACTCAATTCCTGAACCAATAACTGGTTCTGGGTACCTAACTTTGGTTCCTACATGCTACAAACATGAATGCTCTCATACCACCCAGTAAGATGCTCGTCTTTCGGGTGCCAAGTTTCTCAACCTCGGACTTGATCACATGATCAAAATTTGAAGTAATAAAAAAAGCAAATGGTGACTCGCTATAAGGTTTTTATGAGGTGGAGGCAGGCAGGAAATAAAACACCTAAGTGCTTATGCCCACAGACAGCTCACATGTACCTCTGCCGTGCACTACCGTGTGAGAACGCCAGAGCGGTAAAACTCAAAAGTGTGGCTCGGTTTCAGAAAGACGGAGGCGAACATTGTTGCGCACGGAAAGCCCGAAGCGACGTGAAGACTTAAAACCAATTGTCTCTTTTACATTACATTTACACCGGGAGGTTGAAAGGATTCATGTTGGACCTCCTCGTCTCCCCCCTTTTCCTCCTGTGGTCCCCCCACCACCTCCTACCAGTGCTGTCCTCGCTTGCTCCCACTTCTCCTCCTCGCATGCACACCGCCACACTCCCACTCTCACCCCCTCCCCTCCCCTCCTCCCCTCCACTTTTGTCTCTCTCTTCCTTTTTGTCTAATTTGGCTTCGAGTCCCGAGGCTTCGTCGGCGCAGAGTGCTCCGTCTGTGCTCCTCTGCTCTCCCCCTCCCATCCTCGGCTAGCGTGCCAAGAGAAGGGGGGACCTCACCGACGAGAGCTTTAAGTTACGTAATGAGATCATCTGGAGACTAATGCTGTATACCAGATACACCAAACAGCCATTAGTGGCTTCTCTATAGCATGACCATTTGTCTGGCCGGGCGCATACGTCTTTGAGGTTTTGTCCCAGATGGATGATGGAGGGACTTTGACTGGAGCAGCTGGGCTCAGTGACACTAAAACCTGCAGATAATAGCAGCGGAGGCATGTGTTTGCTCGGCTGGGTAATCCTGGCCCCTATGGCACCATTGTCCCACGCGGGTCGGGCTTTTACCTTACGATTTCAGGAACAGGGGACTCGGACAAATGGACGGCGGGATGGAAGTTAAAGGGATGGAGGTGGAATTAAGGACAGATGGAGGACGGGAGGAGACGAGGGGAAGCGTGTGTGCGCGCGAGCGTCCACGTGTCGGGTCCGCCTGGGAAAAAACACGAACACCTTCACACGTGTCCGCGTACAGAAGCCGGAGGGGGGACCGAAGCCAACACGAGGAGGTTCTGTCTTTCATCCGGGAGTCCGCGCGTTGAAACGTTCGCAATTAGCGACCCGGGGAATCGAGAGGAGAGGTCAACAAGTCCGTCACCGCCGCACCGTTTAGCTCTGAAACAAGTCGATCTGAAACGATTCAGCTGGTGGAGGCACAAGGCAGTTACTCGGTCTTTGCTTACACGAGATACTTAGTTGCGAGGTTATTGTTTTGGAAAAATAGATAAATAAACAATTGGTTTTAATAACTGGATTATGCGTTTCAAAAAACTAACCTCAACTCACTAAAATCACAGAGAAAACATCCTTTGTTTTTTCATATTTGTCAACAAACAGCCGCTGCACACACGGCGATCACCTGAGACCAACAACTCTGCCAGCAGCAAAGGAATCCAACCTTCTATACTTGTGAGCCAATCACAGGCAACCCCCCCCCACCCTCTCCCCTCCGTCTCCAACAGTTGCCTTGGCAACACCTTGATTGGCAGGCCCCCAGAATTCAGCAAACGCGCATCATTAATGTCTGATGGATTCACATCGAAAGCACGAGTGTTGAAGTCATCTCACCGAGCTTGCAGACATCACAAGAGGGGCACTCAGTAGAGCGCATACCTCCACCAAGACGCCTTCTAACGTTTCTTGTTCCGACCTCTTGTACGCTGCACCCTCCTTAAAGGGCCACAAACTCCTACTCCTCACCGAAAGGATGTTTTGGAGCACAGGATGATCAGATCACAGCTGAAATTTGACAACCTGTCAGATGATTTGATGATAATTCTGACCATTTTGCACCTGTAATCCTAAAAAGACGGTAACATGCGGAATGGCTAGAATTAAAGTTGACGCAGGCTGACTCAGCTCGATTGTCTTCCAATCCAAAGGTTGATGGTTTCACGCCCATCCCTCAGTCTGCATCCCAATTAAGTCCCAAAAATTGAACCCTGAGTGGCTCACAGCGGACAGCAGACACCGCTGCTGCTACCACTAAAGAGCAACTGAGTGGCGCATGTGCAAAGACATGCCAACATGCCAAAATGCACACTGTAAAAGGAAAAGCTGTTCACGTTTGCACCTAAAAGAGCTGATCAAATACTCCAATTCACACATCAATCACATTCTGCACCAAGATATTCTAAACAAGACACAAGCTGCTTTTTTTCAGCCTCTGATTTGCAAAATATAATAATTGTGCCATCGACATTGAGAAATGATACAGACAATCCACAGATTACATCAAAAGATTGACACAAAAGAAAGCCATAACATTTTGGGAAAAACATCCCATCTAAAGATCCTGGAGGGACGGAACAACGACCACGCGTGTTCCTCAGAGGCAGACAACCGTCCATCCAGTTTTCTCGTGTCGTGGACAGACAGGTTCTACTCAGGCTTTAGCTTTTGATTTCACAGCCGCCGCGTTGTTGCACAGGTCCAGTTGTCGCCGACAACACAGGAAGGCCCTGAACACGCTTGCAGGGTGGTCGTCTTGCACCAGTGACGCCAAGTTCTCTCTGATGCAGATTCGGGACTTTTTTTTCTCATGCTTTCATAAGATTGTCCTGAACATTTTCTTTCCCTGGAACAGTTAGAAACACCTTTATGCTCTTTGATCCTTCACCTGTCAGAATGATACAGTTAGGCCAAACACCCAGAGAGAACCACTGCGTTGGTTTGGGTCTGTTAGAGCTGGCCTGCCTGATAAGACTCAGCATCCCTCCCTGAGCTCGGTGGGGCCCGTGGGCGAGAGAAACCGCACCATTGTTTGGTTGAACGGATGGATGGACGGACAGACGGATGGATGGACGGATGGATGGCGGCATGTCCAGCACTGAGAGGACCGCCCGCTGTCAGGTTGGCCGGGGGGGGGGACCAGGCCGGGATCAGTGGGCGTCCTCCTCTTGGCAGGCGATAAGCCTTGTGAAAGGAGCGTTTTAAGAGTGCCGCCCCGGAGGGCTGCCACGCCGCCGGTGTCCTCGGTGGTCTCTGAATAAAACGACTGCCAGGTATTTTAACCACCTCGCCAGTATCAGCTGTGTCTGCTGTGGCTGGGGGGACACAAACAGCAACGGGGAAAAAAACAAAACAACAAAAAAAATGCCAGTGGAGTAATTCACAGCAACACAGCCTGCTACCACTTCCAGGGGATTATTGGTTACAGATGTTGTGCAGCGGGCAGGCATCTTGTTGTTGTTTTGTACTTTACAGTGATAATAAACGTGAGCCGATACCGCACAACAGCAATTATCTGCACTAATCCCGACACATTTTCTGCTTTGACTTCAACATCCTCCTATGGAACTTGTCCCGTCTTACAGATCGCCGCCTCCAGCTGTGCTCTGCACATTTCATTACCGACGTGCGCGACTGCAACTTGGGTCCGGTGGACCCGAAACAACATGGAAACTAAGTGGGAAAATGTGAGAGCTGCGCCCGGTGTCTGGGGGGGGGGGGGGGATGTCAGCGCTCTGAACGCAGCCCGAACCAGGCGTCAATGCTTCCCCCGAAACAAACCCAGCAGGAGAAGGAAAGAGAGAGGTAGAGAGCGGGGGGGGGGGGGGGGGGGGGTAGAGGAAGGGGGGGGGCACAGTAGGGGGGGACCGAGCTTCAAACTGCCCCTCACCTGCTTTCTGTGCCGCCGTCTGGAGCCCCAGGACGAGCCCCAGCAGCACCCCCGCAAAGCACATCCGGACCGCGAACAACTCCTTTCTCTTTCGCCGCCTGGCTTTGCTCCTCCACCGGGTGAGCATCACTCCTCCGCCTCCTCCTTCGCCGCCACCGCCGCCACCGCCTCCTCCTGCACCACCTCCTTCTTCTTCTCCTCCTCCTCCTGCTGCTGCGGCTGCTCCTCCGGCGTCTGTCTCCGGCATCCCTTCAACCACCACGCGGGCCATGGCGCTCCAGTGAGAGGCGAGCGTTCCGGTGGAACCCCCGGTGGTGGCGTAGAGGTACGAGAAAGTGAAGCGCGCGCTCGGGCACAGACACGGAGGCTGAGCTGTGTGGGCTCGCAACTTACTCGACGGGAGAAGATATGACTGGCTCGGCCGTGCCGACGTAAAGCCAGCCGCAGTGAGCGCGCACGTCACGGGCACTGTCAGTTTTCAAAATAAAACGGATTTTTTTTTCTCTTTCAAAAACTCAAATCAGAGCTTCAGGGCAATTGTTTTGGAACACTTCTTTTGATCGTATTTATACATTGAATTGATTCAAATATTCACAATGCTATTTGGTAACTTTTCACTAAATATGGGAATTTTTTTAATGTTTTTTTGAACCACATAGCAAAACAAACCAAATAAGAAAATTATACTTAATTTTTCTGGTTCAACTTATTCAAATCTACTCCAGTTTAGAACATTTGAAAACAAAAATAGCACACTAAGCAACAGTTAATGGGATGGTTAGAAATGTTTTACAAAAACGTTATTCAAAGGAAGATTTTCAATTTGAAGCCCAAATCAACTGATTTTAATCTATTATGCCCATTTAACAAAATTAATTAATGTTTTCTTGTTCACAAGATACCTACTGTAAGGTTTTATTGTTTGGTATTAAAATCATTGGATTTGATGATATTTCTGCTGATATTTTGTGCTCAAGAAAAGGGACAGCAAGTTTTATTTTCGGTTCCAGAGTCACAGCCTAAAATCCCTCGTCAGTGTATCTGTTGATGGTGTTTGTCAACAAATGGCTTTGTTCAATATGAAAAAGTTTACTCCAGGAATAAAAAATAAATAAAAATTCTTTGTTATAAACGATGAACTGATAAAAAAAATATAATTTAGAAACAAACAAAGAGAAATAAATTTTGGTTCTGTAAATAAAATCTTTTTAAATGTGACTTCTCAGGAGTCAAACAACCATGAAGTTTCTATTTAGACACAATCGGTTACAGGAATAACAGAGGGAATTGTTTTTGGTATAGTTATTTTTTTTAAATGTTTGAAAGCTATTTTAGTGTTTAGAAGACTTCCATGTAACACTTCACTCTCACTCAGACAGTTTTGTTCTTGTGTGTATTAGTGGACAGCAAAAAAAAAAGTCAGTTCTTTATTTTGAAAGTCCTGCTTCCGGTCTTTGGGGATTTCTGGCACTTTGATGCCAGCTAAAGGGAGACTAAGGATGAGTCCTTCTTGGTGGCTTGGAGTCAAAGAGTGACAAATACGCTGTGATGAAGCTGAATGAATAAATGCACGGCAGCAGATGCGACGGCTCAGCGCTCTAATGAAGACACACAAGCAAGTGAAGTAACAAATGCACGGCAGCATTAAAACAATGCGGATGCCCTTTCACCTTTATCGGATGCAGTGGGATGCTTTCCATCCGACTGGGCTCAGAGGTCCTAGCCTCTGTGTGGTCCAACACGGGCGCCGCGCTGCCTTCGAGCACAAGGAGGCAGGCCGCCGGGGCCACAGCACCGCTCGCTAAGCCGGAGGATGGCGTTAGGACTGCGGCGAGGCGAGGAAAGTGTTGGCGGGAATCGCAGCCCCCCCCCCCCTTGCAATTCTCCTCCTCCTGATAGCATGTGTAATGATGTCATCAGAGCACGGAGGGCCATAAACCATGCGAGGGATAGACAGCGGTGCAGCATTAGCGAATGAGCTCCCAGATTACACCCACAGTCTCTTGGCCCGCACACACGCGCGCGCGCGCACACACACACACACACACACACGCACACACACACTTCCTTCATGAGGGATTAAGTGTAATCCTCATCCTGAGCAACAGTGTTTGACAGCCGTGATTCAAGACAATGACAATGACATAGCCGGCGAGCTGGAACGGGAGGCAGCCAGGGATTTTCTGTTCCGCATCCTTTGGGAAAATCTGCAGAGTAACATGTTGTCTGGCGTTTCTAGTCACTGAAGGGAAGAGCTGTCTGACTGCTGATCTGATGGTTCCAGCTGCTGGCAGCATATTGAAGAGTTATGTGGCGTTGGAAAGGGAGCACGCAGCAGCAGATCTGATGTAAGCTCCTCGTCCTCCTCAGCGAAATGGAATCGTCGGACGGGCAGTGGAACAAACCAGGGTCCGCCACTCACTGGCCTGACTGGCACAGCAGGAAAAATGAGACTGGCGGTCATTTTCTTCCACTGGTCGTACATCCACCCTTCGATCCATCCGTCCATTTACTCATCAAGCGATGCTTCCCTCCTTTGTAAGTGTTCATTCTTCAGTCTCTCCATCTCTCTGAAATGCAACCATCCATCAATTTATCCACTCTTCCTTCAGGTCATCCATCAATCTATAATCCATTTATAATCCATCTGTTCATTCTTCAGTTTATCCATTCATATAATCCATCAATCCAGATTCCCTCTCTAATCTATCCATTTATCCTTCCAACCACTTATCCATTCTTCACTCACTCATTTATCTATTCAACCCAACCCTCCCTCCCTCCCTCCCTCCCTCCCTCCCTCCATCCATCCATCATCCATCCATCCATCCATCCATCCATCCATCCATCCATCCATCCATCCATCCATCCATCCATC
>JASSRZ010000014.1:17510980-17548450 GCA_032164315.1 Malacoctenus gilli
TCAGAAGGTTGTGTGTTCAAGTCACATCAGGATCAGCGGCAACAGTTCAAAGTGGCTACATCTCTACCAAATTTTTGCTAATGATCAAAGAGAAGTTTATTATCACAATAGTTCTTTTTAAATTGTTGTTCTAACACACAACTTAATGAGCAGAAGTAATTGTCTGCATTCCAACAGAAAACCCAACGACTGGGGTGAAGAACTTTCCAATTAGTCTCAGAGACATTTCCTGTGATCCGATGGCGCAATGGTAGCGCGTCGGACTCCAGATCAAAAGGTTGTGTGTTCAAGTCACATCAGGATCAGTGTCAACAGTTCAGAGTCCTTACGATACCACCGAATGTTTGTTAATGATCAAAGAAAAGTTTGTTATCACAATAGTTCTTCTTAAACTGTTGTTTTAACACAAAACTTAACGAGCAGAAGTAATTGTCTGCATTCCAACAGATAACACTATGACTGGGGTGAAGAACTTTACAATGAGTCCCAATGATGTGTCCTGTGATCCTGTGGCGCAATGATAGCGCATCTGACTCCAGATCAGAAGTTTGTGTGTTTAAGTCACATCAGGATCATAGATTTCCCTCTGAAAGGGCTTAATATCACAAATCAGTCAGTGACTTATTATTATGATTTTAAATGTCATAGAGAGATCATGATAACAATAGCTCTTCCCAAATATTATTCATGACAACCACACACAACCAAAAACGTAGTGTTTTGGTTTTAATGGAATACCAACCCTGCTTATGAAAAGGCAAGAGGCAGAAGTCGTTTCAGAGTCCAGATATTCGGTCAATAATGGCGTGAGGATCTTTTTTACAAGTCCACATGACATTGTTGTGATCCTGTGGTGTAATGGTACGGCATCTGACTCCAGAGCAGGAGGTTGTGTGTTCAAGGTACATCAGGGTATTAGGTGGTAGATTATGAGTGTTCAATAACATTATGTCAACTGCTTTTTTGTTAGAAGCTATAACACAAGATTCATACATTACCATTAGCTGTTCTTCTCACACACACGCACGCACGCACACACACACACACACACACACACACACTCACGAAATATATATATATATTAAAGCATTGGCTTTGATGAAAACCTGCTCCAGTCACCATAGCTCTGAGGATGTGGAGTGTGAGCAGCTGTGAAGCTCCTTTCTTACTTGAAGGATATAAAGAAGTGTTTCGTCATGATTGCAGACAAACTGACATATCTGTGGGAGCTGTCACAGAATGGCAGGCCTGAGGGGCGGGGTGGGGTGGGGTGGGGGGGATGAGGGGTAACAGATAATACTGCCAGTGGCTACCCATCCATGACGGGAATCGAGTAGGACTGATCAGAGCAAAAAGACTGCTTTCAAGTGATAGGTGAAGCAATTCATTGCGACGTGGGTGTCTGTGTGTGTTTGTGTGTTTGTGTCTGTGTGTGTTCGTAAGATGTTAAACCTGTTAAAACTCGACCTAAGTACCAGTGTTTTTCTTTGGGATGAACACGATCCTATGACGAGGTCTGATCACTTTCCCTGATTTCTTTCACAGCTCTGATATCTGCTGGCTGCTGCACTGGCTCCTGTAGGAGTGTAAAGCTTTGGGACAGGTGAGTCCCTCGCAGAAACTCACAATCACAGAATCTCTCAAAACACAGACAAGCTAAAAATAGAGCTACACGAATGGCTTCGTCGCTGCACGGAGCTCACACACTCACCTCAGCTTTTGTTTTTCCAGATATCTTTCAGAAATATTCGATGTCGCACTTCCACTTTTGGTGTTGTTCACCTCACACTTTTGTTATTTGTAGCATCTTTTTTACGAGCAGATAACTCTGTGTTGGGGGGTGATTCTCAACTCTAACACTGCAATGAAGAAGTTTTGCCAACAGAGCACAAACTTAGCAATTACGTGTCGAACAATATTGCAGGCTGTTTCATTTTCTTTTTCACTGGTGAGGTCAGTTTTTGGGATCCTGTGGCGCAAAGGGAGCGCGTTTGACTCCAGATCAGAAGGTTGTGTGTTCAAGTCACATCAGGGTCAAAGGTGTCAGTTCAAGAGTGTTGCCCAAACTGCCTTTAATGTTCTTGAAGACATGCTTTATGCCACTTGGTTATGGAAGTGTTGTTTTGACATCATCAATGGTGTGGAACTGCGATGTCACAGCCCAGGCTATAACGTCCACTCTGTGATGTTAAAGTGATGGGAGACTGGCTGCAGGTGTAACATACCAACAGAAACCAGCCCCTCTAATATTTTCTTTTATTTCTCTCCATCACTGGGTCAGTAAATTACAGTCCCTTACCTGGGTACATGCACAACCCAACCCAAGTGGAAGTCGTCTGGCCTGCTGATTCTCACTATCTCACAACAGCTGACAAAAAGAGCTCATCTAACCATGCTTGACGCTCCATTGCTCCACATTTAGGTGATACTGGGGAACTGATTTGGTTCAGCGACATGCAAATTCTTCATTCCATCATGTGCACACCAACTTGGTCCTATTTAGTGTCACATCGGACTGTTTTCAATTGGAAAATGTTCCCTTCATCACACCATCAGACTTCATGGTCCCACCTGTTTCACCCATGTTGTCCCACTCTGGTGCCACAGTATCATCTGCACTGACAGGAGCTCAGGTACATTTCACTCTTCAATTCAATTGTTTAAAGATTCGTCTATTTGTTGTCTCTGGGGACAAAAAAATTCCGTTTCAACTGAAAAAAATGTTGCTTTAAATGTCAAATACTGACACATGGTTGGAATGTGAATATTTGTGGTTATTTCGGTACGGAGACACAAATTGATGAGACACGTTTCTTTGATCAACACTGATTCTAACATGGTGATTCTGTCATCACAAGAAGCAGGGAAATTGGGCGATTTGTGTGAGTGTGAGAGGAGGTGAACGCGCGTGTGCCTGTGCGAGTATGAAAAGGTCACCCTGGTGTGATCCCTGCTCTAATGCATGGCTTGAGTGATGGCCCGGGGTTAATATTTGATGAAGGAGCAGCTCCTAATGGGTGAATAAATCAGGCCCCAGTCTTCACCTGGAGAGGAGGCCCCCGTGGCATTCTGCTGAGCGCAGCGCGCACTCGTATATGGACAGGGTGGGAAAAAAACCCATACACGTTTCCTTCTCTGCTTCTTGTCTTACAGCTTTGATGCCTCCTGACCACGACATGCCTCTCCATCAGATGCTGCTGTGACAACACACACTCCAGGGAGAGAGGGAGAGGGATGAGGCGAGGGGATCGATGGGCAACTGGGCCGAGAACCGCGGCGGGGTCGGAGGGAGCGGGGCCCGGAAGCGTTCTCTCTCTCTCTGTCTCTCTCTCTGCCCGGCCCACTGTCGCCGCTGCAGTTGCTGCTATGCATTTCTCCTTGCATTTCTCCTCGCGGACCACCAGGAAAGACTGAATGTCGGCGTCCGGGCCTGGCGGAGGCTCGTTCCCGCGTTGCCAAAAGAAGAGAAGAATATAAATAAGATGAACATGAATCTTTGTGTTGCCAACAATATAGTCCTACCTCTTTGGAAAGACGGAGACTCTCTGGACGAAGCGAGCGACGTTTTGGAAGAGCGAATTCCTCCGCTGACAAGGGCGGTCACAGGCCCGTCTCCTGACAGTGGGTCTTGGAAAATCTGATTCAAAGAGGATTCAATGTGGAGCTGGAAGTAAAGCACAAAGGTCTTTTTACTTCAAACGTAACAACAAAAATGTTTTGGCCATCATTTCAACAGTGCCAATGAATACGTTCCCCAACTCAGCTAATCAATCAATATCGCAGCATGAAAGAGTGAAACCTGTGGTGCGCTCGCCTTCAGACTCTTACCACAACCAGTCATTGTCCTTCTGGCTCAAACGTAACCAACCGAACCACTGGCGTGAACAGAGAAGCCTTGTGGATGCAGGTCATTTGTTACTGGAACACCACTGCTCTCAACAGTAACTTTTCAGTGACGAATTCGGAAGGCAACTGTGACAGCGAGATTCATTCAAAGCGGTTGTCTCCAATGAAGACCAACAGTGTTACTGTTTCGCTAACCTCCCATTTAGCAGGTTTAATTCTCACTCAGCTGAACTTCATCTGTGAATCGGGCTTTAAACCGACCCACATTGTGCTCCTGAAAGTGACTATAGGAGTGACTTTAATGAGTAACACGTTTATTTTTGGGAGTAATTAGCAGAGTAACCTTTCCTGTGAAGTTGCTATATCTGTGATTGAGTACCATATGTAGTACCAGTCTTTCAGGCATTTTAACTGAACATGTTTGGTTGGCCCACTTCAATCCGCAGTGCTTTTCTAAGCAACGAGGAAATGAATCAGGAGAGGCACTCGCATTATCTCCTCGTGACAGTCGCTGCTGCTGATCCCGCTGATGACGATAATGCTTATCATGATTATGATAACGAGCTCCTCAGAGATCCCGTCAAACGAAAACAGATGAGAGATGGACTTTGACAGACATCTATACAAACGGGTGTTACGATTTTTCCCTCTATGTGATTGGTCGTGTGCAGCTAACCCCGCCCTTTTTGGTCAGACTGTGCCCAGAAAAGTCAGGGTTGAGTTCCTGAATCTACCGAATCTTCCCACGTAACCAATATGTCATCAGTGTGTCATCTCCCGTCAAGTGTGTCCAGTCTTGATCCTTTGATGTCAACACTTTCGTCGACCTCTCAAAATTCTACGTGACCTCATTCAACTGCTCTTGTTGACAGTCAAGTTAATCAAGTTGAAATCAGTGGGTGATTATTATGAAGGGGGGGACTGGTTTGTTGTGCCCCGCGGGACATGGAGTCCTCGCAATGTCACTGCTTAATAAGCACCACATTAAATTTATTGTTACTGTTGAAAATGATGGTCAAATAACGACGTCTAAAAGTAATAAAAGTTGTGTTAATTACAAATTAGACACTAACAGTCTGCCAGTGTCACGCCCAAGCATTCGACGCACCCATCAGAGAAGAACACCCAGTACATGTGTCCCTCTCTGTCACCTTGGTTCGAATATAGTTTGTAAAGGTGCGGTGCAGCAGAGGGGTGATAAGTTCCCTGACATTTTACAGGCACAAACGTATGAAGTCTGAGGAATTACAAGGTTTTGTGTAGTCAGGGAAAATCTGTCCAGGTCTTCCGCTCAGTGTCATTCCTCAGATGTCTGCGTGGTTTCCATGTTTAACAAGTTAAGGATAATGTCCCGGACGACCTTTTTCGAGGGAGGCGATGCACCAGCCGGCGTAACTCATTTGGCATATAGGGTTCTAATTCCAGGTCCCTTTTAGCCCAAATGGAAAAATGTGAAGCACAGCTCTCTGAAGCACAGACCGAAGTGCACATTGCAACCGACCAAATCCACTCTCACCTTTTTACGACAACATGTATGCAGGAAATCGATGACGCCATTTGAAGGGGTTTCAATTACTTAATGAATGACGCAGAGCTATGTTGGATACTGCTAAATGCTAAGTTGAGCAACAACTTAGCTTGACTCCATTTAACTTCTTGCAGTCCAAGATTCTCCACCTCCCTCAGTTTTTTTTAATTGACTGCCACTGAGCTTGCTGGTTTCAGTGTCCCGCTACAAGCAAACACAGGCCAGCTTAAAGACAGAGCACATCATTCTGCGAAAACCAAACCAAAAAGTACTTTTAACTTTGAAATTGAACAATTTTTTTCCTTTCATGTGATCGAATACCCAACTTCATGAAATTAGAAACTGGGTGTCACAAAATCTGATGGGTGTCTTCGAAGCTATGGCGTGACACCAGTTCGTACTGGAACAGCTAAAGGTTTCTCCCTGTTATAGAGGCTAATAAGCTCAAACAGAAGCAAAAAAAAATTCCAGTGGCCATGTTTGGAAATCTGTGTCAGGTTGTGTGTGAGGTTTGGTTACCGCACAGGCGTGAGGCTTTCACCCAGGGTGCTGCGTTTTAGAGCATGGCGGGGATTCAGCTTCGCTCTCGTTTTCGGGTGAAAAAAAAGGTTCAACTTTCTGCTCCTTGTACGGCTTTTGGTGTCACGGTTCCGCTCCTCTACCGACAGTGTTGTAGTATTCTGAACCTTGTGTCGGCGATCAGTCACGTACTGTAAATGGCGCTGTGTGTATGTGTGCGCTCGTCATTTTTTTCCCCCCTACACTTCGGGGTGTCCAGTCACCGCCGGCACACCTTGAGTGAAGCTCGAACCGGCATCGCGACGTAGTGCCGTGACATCTGAGATCCTGCCCGATCATTTGCCTCAGACTACTTGCGCACTGACAGGCTCCGCCTGATGAAACACCACATCTCGTCCTTGCTGGGTGAGTCACGGAATCACATGGATCAACGTTATTGATTGTATGATTGTCACGCAGATGTTTGTTGGGTGCGTGTTGGACCTCACAAGCTGATTTTTTTGTCATTCTTCTGATTTTATTTCAGTGTGCTTCACCCGTCATCAAAACACAACAGTCAGACCCAAAAATGAGCTGCAGCAAAAGCTATAAAGGCAACAAACAAACATCAGGCTGAGGTAGCTGCAGCAAAAGTGCTAAGACGGGTCACATTATTGATTATTTCCAGTTCCTTACAAATGACATTAAATGCAAACATTTCCGTTCTTTTCTGCACTCAAACAGAGGTACAGCATCAGTTGTGTTGCTTCTGATGCTGCCAAAGTGAAATCCAATGGAGTCGGGTCGAAGACGAGTTGGATTCTGCTGGATCATAGTGAAGCTGGAAGCAAAATTTGGTGAAAACTGTCTCTTGAGTTCTGATACAGAACGAATTGAGATGTGTCACAACGCCTGCTCTCACCTGAACCTAACGACCAGTCAAAAGGTAGCAAGACAAACAAGAGATAAAAATTTTAGCTTTGTTCTAACATCCCCCCAAAAAACAACAACATACAGGAAATGCTATTTCTTAAAATCTTTAATGAATAACCTCGAACAATTCCATGACGGAGGCCGTCGACCATGAAGTTTCTCTCCAGACTAATGTGGACACATGTGACTAAAGGAGGTTTCCCTTTTTTTAATGTGGTCTCTTAAAGTATTCAGAGGAACTTGCACATCACTGCTTTCCCTGTTCGGCCTTAAAGAAACATGGTCACACATGGAGCTTACAACCACTCTATACTGCCAACCATCTGGTGAGAGTCCAAAGGGGGCTTGTCGCTGGAGTTGCACAAGGCCTCAGACACAGCACAGTGAATTCGCAAAACCGAGGCTCACGGTTCAGATTCGTAAGACCGTTTTTCACGGGCGATTGGCAGGATTCAGCAGGACATGCGTTAGGAGACGCACGAGTGCGGCGGGGTTTTTCTTTTTACTGTCGGCAGGGAATCGATGTGACATGAAATGATCGAGACGTGTTGTCCTGACAGAGATGGAAGCCCAGGCGCGTGAAAAAATGTGACATGTTGATCGCATTCACACACAGTGACTCACAATATTATGTACACACAGACACGCACACAGACATCCACACATACATTTATCCTACGTTCATACTGTATAACCTCTTCACCCTGTGAGTTGTTTCCCTTTTTTTTCTAGATTTGGTGACAAATGAAAGGAGACAGGAAGTGAAATATATTATCAAAGACCTTTATGTTTTTAAAAAGTCAAGAGTAGTATATCTGCTTAGTTTTATAACTATATATCTACAGTTATTATTTTTGACTTCTTGGTATTATATAACTAATTATTATACCCAGAGATGTATGTATAAGCTAATAAAGTGTCTTTATGTAAAAATGGTTCATGTTGTCAGATTTTTTTTTCTGTGTATCTGCGCATTTGTTGACTCAGACGTGAGGTAAAATTCCCCAAACCTACAGCTGGCACTGATAAGCTGCTGGTATCTGATTGTAAGTTGATATAATGCAGCAGGAGGGATGAGATGACAGAGAATGGATCTGTGTGACGATGTGTCCCGCCTCCAGAAAGTACACACTCCTTTGGTACTTTCTGGAGCCTGGATGAAAGTCGAGATAAGGTGACACTTCCTGGTTGAGAGACAGTTGCCGTCGACAAACCGCGTAAGGTAAGGGCGGACCCTGAGCTGTTGGGTTAAAGCCTGCGAACGAAGCTTGTTTCACTTCAGATTTTGTAAGTTGAAAACGGAGGAACAAAGCCAAAGATTAGCTGCTCTCCTGTCTCTGCAATAAACAGTTATATAAAAATGTTTTTTTTCTTGAACTCTTTGCATCTTTTCGTGACACCTTTCAGTTCGAAGAAAGATATTTTTTTGCACCAAATGTATTTAACAGAAGTAAAGCGTCGCAGTTCCATTATTTACCCAAATCCTTCAGCCCTACACGGCAGCTCCATCCAGTAAAGCGCGAGATTAATTCACCACCCAAACTGCTTCCATTTGCTATATGCTACTTTATGATGATGGCTCTCGCCGCTGCGTGGCGGCGCACTTTGCTTACGGCGCACCCACAGCTGCACCATCAATAACCCGCGGCACGTACAGTAAGAAGCTCGCCCATTCTTTATTTATTCGTTCAATTATAGCTCAAGTAGTCATGTGTTGGTGTGTGCTTGCGTGTGTGTGTGTATATCACGTGTTTTACTCATGTTATGGGGTACGCCACCGGGAGGGGGGAATCGGCCTCCCTTGACGGGGGGCCAGAATGCTCCACTGCACTGCTTTAAATTAGACACGGGCTCAAGTTAGAAGCAGTTGCATACAATAACGGGCATGGGTATGAGGGAAATCAATGAATGGACCCCGCAAGAGGTACTGTACTAATGTGTGTGTGTATCTGTGTGTGTGTCCGAGTAAGTAAACAGATTGATTTCAAGCTGGCTGGTTGCCAGAGGAAATGGTCCCCGATTGTTTATCAGCTGCTTTGGCAAAGGATCAAATGCATTTGAATATGAACCACCCACACACCCTCACAATGCTAACACACAAACACAAGCAGAATAATGGAGCAGGTCCGCTCTATTATCCAACCACCGCTCCCTCTCTCTCCTCTGTCCCACACACAGCAGAGAGGGTCATTTGTTTATTAGGCGTTGTCATTGTCACAGACTCATAGAACTCCCACTTTGGCTCGCTCACTTGTAGCGTCGCCCCGCAATGCAGCAGCGAGGCGTCTGGCTGCCAGTCGCCAAATTGCCAGTCCGCCCATCTGTCCCAGCGTCCCCGCGCGCCTCGCTCCTGCCGGTGAGTCACCGCCGCCTCGTATCAGCACCGGCGTCTGACACCCGTCTGCTTTCCCACATCTCATGATTTTCAAGCGAGCCAGTCGGGAAGGAGCCCTCGCACGTCTCTGAGAGCGACGGCGGAAAGGGGGCGTCGCCCTGTTTCAAACCGGGACAGAGCACCTGCAGGACTCCCTGATGGCCTAAATAGAAAAAGTGGATTTGATAAATCGAGGCAGAAAGTTTGACTTATTTTATTTCTTCCTGACTTGTAGGAAGTAGAGACCAACTGAAAAAAAAGGAGGAAAAGCATCAATGCAAGGTTGTGAAGGGAAGCAGGATCCTTGTGTACAGGCAGTGAGGGGTCTCATGAATTATCCACTCTGATTACATCGGCGCCATGCAGACAGAAGTTTTATGTAATAATAAACATTCAGGTAGCCAGAGGCCCGTCTCTGTGTGACAGAATCCTGGCTGTAATGTGGCTGTTTAGGGAAGTAAAGGTCCTGGGGGGGAGGCGATGGTGCCCTGGTGCTTTGTGAATCAAACCCTTCAACTCAACTACGACGGCAAAGTCAGATCAAACTTTGGTTGAGGAGTGTTTCCCTGGCATAATATGGGGTGAACGAGGACGGTAATTCAAGTTCAAGTCTGCCAAGAATCCGACTCTTATCGAAATCTGATTTTTTGTTTCGCAGGCCGAGGAAAGAAGTCACGAGCCCGTTCGGCCCTCCCACTGTCAGCCCTTGAGCTCTCCAGCCTATTTTTGGGCTTTGGCAAGGAGATGTGGAGAAGTGGGCAGTTTGATGTCATTTAAAATGCCGTCTTTCCTGCGCTCTCTTTTTCTTCTGAATGGGCGATCACGAGTGAGCAGCGGATGGCGAAGGCAGATGCACGAGCCGAACGCAGCCATGTATACGGTGCACATTAGTTCCTTGCATCTCTCTCTCTCTCTCTCTCTCACACACACACAAAAAACACACGCTCCTTTCTGCCTCATTGACCCTGCTTCCTCTTACATAATTGTCTGCTGAGCCATGAACAACTGCCGGCGAGCACGACCCAGTCACGATGCGAACAGACGTAAGCCTTCCTCCCATGCGATGATGTGATTAACAGCGCTTCCACCAGTCCGGTCTCGATCGCTGGCGTTCCAGTGAGCCCCGACGGCAAGGACTCGTTTTCCCAGAAGACACTGCGGGCCATCTGCCCAGAGCAGTTTATTTATTCTCCCTGATTAACGAGGATCAGACTGGAACTGATGTGCTCTGCATTCATCAGGTATTGTTTCATGCAACCTCTGTATCAGTTACAGTTTCGTTAGCGCGAGGATGACCTCACGTCGAGGTGCAAACGCAGTGGGGGAGCGTTACTTCATGCTGCGCGACACATGGCGTGCCGCTGTCCCTCATCATGTCTTCAGAGGGAGCGTTAAGTTAAGACGCAGGGCTGCTTCTCAGCTCGGGGGGGGGGGGGGAAGCGTACACTTAAGTGAATTCTCTTTGCACGGATGTGTGCGAGAAAGACAGCAGTTTGTCACTTTGGATCCGAGACATACGGTGACAAGCTGCAGTCCGCGCGCTAAGAAAAACGTGACCGCGGAGGTTTGGGATTCGACACGTCGCCCGTCGGTGTGAAGCTTTGGGAGGAGGTGGAATCCAGTCCGAGACAAAAAGGCAGGAAGGACGTGGCGGATTTCAAAGAATTGGAGAAGCCTCGCTCACATCACGACCCCCGAAATCTGGAGGAGACACGGGGGACAGCAGCCTCTCACTGGTCCAGGTGGGAGCTGTGTCTTGGGGGTGGCCGAGGGGCGATTAGCAGGACGGGACGGCGAGCACGCACTCTGCTCTCAAGATCTGTTTTAAAACTTTCTTTTCCACACCAGTGCAGCGCTCAAGGCTCTCTCAGGTGACCCTGAACCGTCCCTTCGTCGCGGCACTCGAGGCTTTGTATGCTGGAAGCCCCTCTTCTCTCCCTCTCATTAGCTCACCATACATTTAAATGCCAGCACTGTATTTCATTAACTTTATGTCTTCTCTGCTGTCGCCTGTCTTTCCTTTGTCTCCTCTCGCTCTCTCGGAGGGGCACAGTTGTGATCTGTGATCACTTTCCCAAACAGTTCGCCGAATAAGGCTTTGTTCACTAAGATCCTGACAAACACACACTGAACACTGATTGACACTTTGTTTTGGTGAGGTGAGGGCTTCCCTTGTTGCTGCTCGCCTGAGGAAATAACCATGAAGAGCATTCTCCTGTTCAGTGAGACGGCGTCAGAGTGGAGGTCAGCTTTTAATGACCTTGAATGACCCGATACTCTGAAAAAATACAGTTAATTGGTATAAGTGCTCGATCCCTCTTATGCCTCTAAGTCATACACGTCTATAAAGTACGCACTCGTGTACAATGCTTGGCCTTTTCCTGGAATGACTCCTCTGAGTATTCACAATGCATATTGAGTGAGAGCAGCTGCGAATGACCTTGTCAGCCTAATGAACGAATGTTTTTGCTTTGAAGGCCGTCTTTAAAAACCAGTCCTGAAAACTAATTCAGGGCCCTGGCTTTTTTTTTTTTCGGTGAGGAAGGGGCATTTTTCACTTGAATCAGACTCGCAACTTTGCACCTCCGATGGTACCTGGCAGACAGAACAAAGCAGGGACCTGAATGCATGATCAATGCTTTCGGGTTTTTTTCAGGGTTTCACTTTCAGTCCGGCTGCAGGCGGCGCAGATCTTCACCACACGATCACTCGGGCCCTATGGTCAGACTCATCATTCTATTTCGAACGAGGGGTCTGTATCAGTGTCTGGGACGGTGCTTTGGGTGAAATAGTGGCGACTCTCGCATAAAGGTAACTCACCCCCCCCCCCCCCCCCCCGGGTCAGCAGGGATTGGCTCCGTAACAAGCAAGCGAGAGGTCGGTACCTCAGTGTTCTCGCTGTGGCCGGTTCAGCATGCTGATTCACCGCAGCCCCAAACGGACTGCAGATTGAAACAGATTCAGTTGCGGGAGGACTCTCTCCTCCAGCTTGCAGGGTTTCAGTTTGTTGATCCACACAAAGGAGACCTCAAAGGGTTAATCCATTTTTTTCTTTTCATTTGATCGAGTGCTTCACCCTCTTACTTCATTAACTCTCCATTGAGAGATTATTCCTAGCAAACCCTAATCTTCATTCTAGCGATTCAGAGCTATATTAGCCCCCCCTCCCCCCCTTTCTCCCCTCTCTCTTCCGCCTGACAATAAAAGGCGGCAACACACCATCAGGGGAAGATGAGTGGAGCAATTATTGGCAACACTCACATGGGAAGACTTGACGGAGTCATAACCAATCAAAATCCTGATTATGCGCATCTACAAGAACTTTCCTGCCATCCAATCACAATGGCCTCATATCCATCTTCCTCCATCCCTCATCTTCCATTTCCATACTCTCATGATCGGACAACAGCTGGATGATCTACAGTAAAGAGACATGTTCACCGTATAGTCCGACTGCTTCAGCATCAATAGAGACCTAGATTCAGTGTTGAGGAGACCAAATTCAGATGTCTGTTTTGAGACACCCAGCAACTAAGGAGGCCTGCTGGAAGGGACAAATGAAAAAAAAAAATCCCCTTTCGCGAAGCAACAGCTCCTGCTGCATCGCCTCCGAAACCGATATCAGTGTGTTGGAACCGGGCAGAGTCGAGCAGACAGAACAAACAAACAAGGATAAACAAGATGACGGGCCTCAGTACCAGCAGAAAATCTCTCAATCTGAGCATGCAGGATGCTTTCAGGGCCGACTGAGCTCAGACACTGCTCAGCCAGAGCCTTACGTCCACTATCACAACGCAATAGAAGTCATGCTGTTCAAACAGTGATAACCTACAGACGCATGGACCCTGAAGGTCTGCCGTAGTTGATGCCGGCAGCAGAACCTGGACTTTGCGAGTCCGTTCTCTTCTGGGATCGGACGTGTCTGGCCCATCCCACAAATGCTTGACTGGATTAGGATTTGATGTGTTAAAGGTACGGGTCCACACCTCAGCCTTGTCCTCAAATCAGTCCTGAAGCTTTTCTGCTTTTGTGGAGTGACGCTTTTAATCCTGCAAGAAGAGGTCACTGCCATCGGGAATTGTTGTTTACACCAGCGGCAACTGACACGGGGCCCTGTTCTGGGTGGTCTTAATTTAGTGAAAAGCCGACTCCGAAAACACAACTTTACAAGAAAAAAGTCAATTTGCTCCAGTTCAATAAACAGCAGAGATGATAGAAAGGCATCTATGGTAGTCATCTCACATGTTGGTGATAGTGATATTTTTGCTGATCTGTCTGTTGCTGAGAATTTAGCAAACAATTTAGTCTGCACTGTTTTGCTGCTGCCGAGCGAGAAATCTGTTTATTTTTTACTTACATTGCACCAAAAAAATTACCATAAGTCATCCTGGGGTGCAGTAAGCACAGTTTTATCCACAGAAGCTGCCACTTGACAGCTGTGGGCAGGAAGAAACTCACTTTTCACAGGAAGAAACCTCCCAACAAAACCACATTCCGAGGTGGGCGGCCATCTGCCTCGGGGTGAAAGGAGAGAAGGAGAAGGAAAACAACTAACAGCAACCACTAACTAAAGAAACATCCAGAGAGAAAGAGAGAGACAGAGAGAGAGAGAGAGAGAGAGAGAGAGAGAGAGAGAGAGAGAGAGGGAGAGAGAGAGAGAGGAAGAGAGAGGGAATTGCATGCAGTGATGGCATACAAACACAAGCAGTGAGGGAGCATGACGGCAGTCAGCGCAATAGATAGGTTCCCCGAGCAGACCAGCGACGGACCAGTAAATGTGACCCGTCATGTATGGCAGAGTCCCGTCACGTTCTTCACTTTGGATGACCGATGGATGGCACAAGGCTACAGCAGATTACAGCCAGCAATTTGCCCGAGATTCACTTCTTGAAGATTACCCTGGAAGAAACACAGTGACCCTGAAATCTAATCCCGAGTAAAATGCGGCTCGCCACCATATCATGCCTGCACGTGCACATATGTTGCTGCAGCAGTCGAGGTTAGGTTAGGTTAGGCTTATGTACTTAGAGAGACTGTTGATGATATGGGGGTCGTCAAGGGAATGTATGCATATTATCAGTGAGTGTCTTCCCTCAGTAATGTTGCACACGAACCTGTGTGTGTGTGTGTGTGTGTGTGTGTGTGTGTGTGTGTGTGTGTGTGGCTTGAAATAAACAGAGAGAATGATGAAAAAGTGTCTGAGTGGCTTTATTGCTTTCTCATCGCTCATTGTCCGTCGGCTCTCTGCCGTCCTGCAGTTCTCCTGTGCGAGTCCCTCATCAGCACACACACACACACACACACACACACACGCACACACACACGCACGCACACTCACCGTGTGGGTTTATGAATCCATCAGTGTGCACGGTGTGCATGAGGAATTAGGTGGAGGAAAGTGTTCAAGGAATCAGAACACAATTCACAAGGCTACTTTGCAGGGATGGGAAGATTCAGGAAGGGGGGAGAATGGGTGAAGTGTGGGAACATGGAGCTGTTTATCAGGTCCTTTTTTGTAGAAATGGTTGGCGCTCACATGGCTCGAACATGTTTAACTGAGCACACAGCTGATGAACACAGGAGATAGGAAGAGACCATCTGTAACTGGGTTTGGTTGGGTCATTTCACGTCAGGCATTGTGTCGGTCGGGTTTGCGCCGTCAGCGGCGGCGCCGCACATCTGCGCTCGACTGATTCCAAACCATGCGGAATCTGCACGTTCTCCCTGCTCATTCGTGCAGCACTCCCTGCTGGCAGTCCAAAGACGTGGGTTTACCTCTGGTCAGTGACTCTCCTTTTGCAGCTTGTCTGAGAATAGGCGTGTTCCTGTGTGTACCTTTGGTGTTTGCGCTTAAATAAACTGTCCATTGTGTACATCTGAGAGTGAGTGACGCTTAAGTTCAGGGCTCCTGTGGCTTTGCAGCAGCCAGCCTGACCATTTCCAGTGCATTTCTAACTCTCTTCATTGGGTGGAGGTTGTTTAACTTCTATTTTGAATGTTAATTGCGAAACATGGTCAAATGCAGGAAGCCATAATATGATATATAGTGTGTTCAGCTCTTGCAAGGGGAATTTTAATCAACAAAACTCACATAGGGAATTATTGTTTTTGTAATTCTTATCGTGCACCAGCTGACTTTTTAGGATTGTTTAGTGAAAAGGGGTCATAAATTTGTCTATTGTTAGTAAAAATCCATGGAAAGTTACCCTACAGACCCTAAGACTTTAATTGAGACTCTGCAGTTCCTCACTTCCTTTGTCCTAAAGTGAAAGATTGGTCTCCTTTGCTGGACACTCTGTATTATTTGCTGACCAAAAAGTATCACGACCATGACATTAATAACAAATGGCAAAATACAAATGTATTCCAAGCTTGGCTGTGCTAATGGGACCGGAGCTGCAGGACCAAGTTAGGAGGAGAGGATCTCTGCTCTCTCTTCCTTCTCAGCCTGCTCCGTCCTTGTTTAGGAGTACCAGCTCCTCCTTGTGCTCCTTCCTTGGCGTCTGGCAGCTTCTGCCAGCCTCCTCTGTTTGAGCCTCCCAGCAGTACCTCAACTCTTCCTCAGCGAATCTCTCCCTCTCATCCTGTGCTTTGGTTTCCTCATCGAAGAGGTCCTGCTCGGAGGTCGGCTCCTGTTGCATGGCTGTGGACCCATTATCCTGGTCCTTTACAGCCCTCTTTGGGTTACCGACCTCCGGCAGGAGCTGGGAGGCTTCAACCTGGTGGTGGCTGGTCAGCACCTTCTTTTGGTCCTCCTCGTGGGAGGACTGGACCAGATTTTGGCTTGTGCAGAGGCAGCGTTGGCTTTCTGCTGAGAAGCCGTCTTCTCTGCTTGCTGCCTCTGCTGCCACTGAGTCCAGTACTCTGTCCACTGCTGGTTTAGCTCAGCCAGCTTCTGGTTAAGACCCAGAACTGGAAGATAAAGGGCAGAGCAAATATGAGACGTAAACACGAACCTAAAGACAGTAAATGACCTCCTCTGGTCAAGGAGCACAACAATGCCGCAAATTCATTTGACATGGTCAAAAAACCTTCAAATCAAAACATTTTTTCAGTGTTTTGCTGAACCAGAGCGTCCCAAAAGAAGTGATTGCATCTGGCTGGGGTGTGACTTGTTGCTGTGATGTCTGATGTGAGGTGTACAAAGATATTGTGAGCTGACATAAAGAAATTCTCTGCAGTTTGCCACTTACTGGTTCATTCGCTCTCCTCCTGGGATATGTGAGCCTCCTCTTGGTGGTATGGGAGGCTCTTCTTCAGTGATCGGACCTCCTCCTCTCGCTCCTTCAACAGCCACACTGTATGACGAAGCTCTGAGTCCATTCGATGTTGTTGGGACGTCAGAGCTTTGAGCCAAAATGAATGATTAGATTTTAAATTGTTTAGTTTGATTTTGACCATCAAAGAAAGTAACAGACAGAAAATGAGCTGAAATGAAGGGGGGCTCCTCCTCCCTCCAGCTATGCTGTGTGTACCTGGCTATCGTGGTCCGTCTTGGCTTTCGATTTTGCTGACTTTAAGGAGTCGAGCTCTTCCTTTAACCTTTTATTTTCTGCCTCGATGTTAGTGAAGTGGCACCTCAGCCCATTATAATCTTAAGCGTGCTTCATGCACATCTTACAATGGTGGGAAAGGGTCTTACAAAGGGACTGGATGCGTTAGTTGGGTTGCATTGTGGTCGTCAAACCACTGCACAGACAAGAGCACCTGTAGCTAAAAGCTGCTTCTCCTCCATTTTTGCGAAACATCTGCTGAGCATGATGGTCGTCGTAGTCTTGCATTTAGTGACCCTACAAGATTCATTCTTCGTAAAATCTTCTGTCTTAAGCTGGTCTGCGACTAAAAACTCTCAACATTAGTCTACAAATGTGAGCTGATAGTCTTTTCAGAGTCTTTTCTCAGTCTTTTCAGAGTCTTCTGGTGTGAGCCCAGCGTAAGATGGATGAGCTAACATCTCTCCTGCTCTCCTGCTCCTGTTGTTTCGCCATTATTGGCAAAACAACAGCCCCCGACCTCTTATTGCAGGAGTTGTTCATTTGCATTGGACACACAGTGGAAATGAGATTCCCATGGTGATGGATGGCCTTGGTCTCCATGGTGTTCAAACTAAACGACTCAGGTCCTGGGAATGGTAAGGGGAGCATTCCCGGCTCCACACACAGTTCCCAGATTCCCCACTTAGTCCTTCTGCATGCTCCCGCCTCACTGTAACACACTTGGATTGGACACCGTCACTGTGGTGGATTAATGCTTGCAGCTGCACCGGTTCATTTTCACGGACTAATTTGAGATCGACGAAGCCATACAGAGATTATTTATTGATCACGTGGCTGTAGGCAAGTGCGTGCCTTCGCAGGTTTGTTGTAGTTCTTTGATTGTCCTACTGACCCAGAAGAACCAACAGCGAGAAGTGCTGGAAAATGGGTGCGGCCACAGACAGTGTTGTATAAGATACTTATGACAATCGAAATAAAGGTATAATGAGAACCTATCAAACTCAAAAACACTAAAATCTGTAAATTTAAGAAAAAAAATGTGTTCAAATTTTGGACATTTGTATTTCAAAAAGCAAAGTCCATACATTTTTTTTTCGCTTGTGTTTTTCTTGATCACTGACTCTTGAGCTTTGTTGACATCTGTGTCTTTTTTGTTGTTGTTGTTTTTGGTGTATTTGTGTTTCTTTTGAATACTACATAGCATCTAATTTTTACAAGCTAACTCGAACTGTCTTCATTTCAACTGTGTCTTTAAACATTATTTATCGTGACTACTTCAGATAAAGATACTGCTTCTGAGGGGATTTTTTTTATAGAAACATCAACCAGTCACTGTCCGTCTGACTCTATTCATCAGTTACTCTGTCCAGCTTTGTTGTCAACATATGCTAAGTGACTAATAGTTCCTCCTTATTCTTGTCAGAGTCCTTTTCACCGGTGTGCTGGCACAGATCACTTGGCTGGACCAACATACAGTTGTCCAGTGTCCAGCGGTGTTCAATTGACAGTGGATGGTTTCCTCAACATTGACGAGTGCATTGATAACATTACATGGCCCTCGTGTTTTCACCAATCACTGCATATTGTGATGTTTTGGTTTGTCTGACTCTCACTGTTGTTTCCCTTCTGTACAAACCTGGAAGGAATCAATCCCATTATGCTCTACCCCCCCCACAGACCACCGAACCACACCACAAGCAGGAACACGCGGCACTTCATATTTGTCTTTCGCTGGAAAAACTAATACGACTTTCTCAGCCATGAGAGGCAAAGTTAAATATTCATGACACGTCCTGCCCTCAGAAGGTCTTGGAAAAGTTGGAAGTTACTCTCACATTAATGTAAATGTGAACCAGACAGTTTTCAACTCATGAAGGGGGGTGGTTGGCGGGATGGGGTGGGTGTGGGGGGACTTGAATGTAATTAAAATTTCATTAGGTGTCTGACCTGCAGCATGACGAAGGAAATGAGAGGAACGTTTTCTACCTGTGTTTTTTTTTTTACTTACAGCCTTTGCGGTGACTTACAAAAAAAAAAAAACCCTCCCCTGGAGTTTTGGAGCTTCGCCTCTTATGAAGGAATTATTTGGATGCTTCGCTTCAGTGAAAATACGAATGCGATATGATGACATGAGGATGTTCCATTTCTTTATTCTTTTCATTGAAATTGTATAGAATTTAAAAAATAGTCATAAATAAAGATAAATAAATAATAAAGAGGCTATCAATGATTAAACACCTTCACAGAACACAGATAATTGAAAGGAAGTGGTGTCAAATAAATATCTGACATTCTATTGGTTCAGGAAGTGTGCTGCCCGCTGTCGGCCCCGCGAGCTCTCAGTTCTGGTGCTCATCTGAGATCAGTCTGTTTCCTACAAAGCAGTGGATGTATTACACGGCAGAGAGCAGGATTAGCTTTTGTTAACGTTACGACCTGCTATTACTGTCAAAGGGCCACTAATGAGGGGGGATCCGTCTTGTCCAAACTCCAATCAATAAGAGTGCTCCATTATCGGGCCGCTTGCGGCAGCGAGCCAGCAGGATAAACACCTCGTTGGGAGTTTGGATGAAGAGAAAAAAAATGTCTTCTGTTAGGTGAGAAAATGCAACAACGTCTCTGGTGGGGGACGTGGTGCCTTCAGAATGTCTTCAAAGTCAGCTTGGAAACAAAAGCCTGTTTTTAAGACGTTGACACCCTGCTACCAGCTGACTGTTTAAATCTTGGTGAAAGTGGGAGGAGCAACTTGTTAATCTTGTACATATCCGGTTCTCATCACAGGACTCTAACCCTTCTCTTGCTTGTGGTCTTAACCAACTCAGCTAACCAACTGGCTCGCTCAAACTGGACTCCACGAGCACAGCTAAACATTACCAACAGTCAAGCAATGATTGAGTGTCTCCTCTGCATGTGTACTCGAATAAATCATGAGCTTTGCTCGACTGCTACGTGTGTAAATCGACTGACTGTCCTCAGGTTCGACCAAAGTTTAGTTCCTGACATGAGCAAGACTTGCGTGTGTCATGACTTTTTCCACTGTCTGCCACCGTCATCATAAAACAGCCAGAATTTTAAGCGATACCATTTGATGCTGCGATCGACTGGGTATAAAGTGACACAGATGGAGGGAAACAGAAGTCAGCATTTTTTTTTTAACCTGCTCATTAAAAGTCTGGCCGTGCCATTAAAATGTTTAGGATGCTTCCCCCCTCCCCCCAAGCTGGGGCTCCCTCTCACCTTGACCGAGTTCATCTTCTATCAGGTAAATGACAACGAGGCGAAACCTGAGCACACTGCCAACCCCCGGCTGGCAGTCACATTACAAAACCTTTCTGAATCTTAATGAATCCGTCTTTAGGAGAAACGAGCAGAGTTTCAGTGCGCGACTCCTTCAGAATACAAAATACGACTGATGTCTGCTGCTGCCTGCTTTGCTACCCCTCCCCCCTTCTCCCCCTCTTCACTCCCACACGGCTCCTTTTACTGCCTCGTTGTTGCAGGAGGTGTATTAGTTTTACTTTTTTCCATCACTGTATTATGAATATAGCATAGTGGCTACAACAATGTCAGTATTTACAATTGAAACTTGAACTATGTTGCATTTTTAAAGGTACAAGATCAGGAAATTAACGTTGGGTCTGTCGCATTAGTTATTCGAAATGAATTGCACAGCAGTGTTTTCAGGGAAATCATTGTTCAAATCAACGTTTGTGATGCACACAAGAAAGAAAGAAAGAAAGAAAGAAAGAAAGAAAGAAAGAAAGAAAGAAAGAAAGAAAGCCGTTGTGTGTTTTGAAGTGACATGCGGCACTTTCAAGGTCATCCAAGAAGACAGATGAAGTGCTAAATGAAAAGGCGCGCTGCAGAAGATTTCAGGGGAAGGGGGTGAATTGTTTCTTGCATTTTTTTCTCATCGTGACACCAGTGATGGACCTGGTGCAGCTTCACTGAGACAAAGGGAGGAAATCCACAACAGATGGCTTCACATCTTTGCTTACAAGTACCAGGACGAGCCTGGTAGGAACCGCGAGCCGCTCCTTCCTTCAGAAACAACGTATGATACTAATGTGGGAAAGAACGCAGCAACACTCACTGTAATCTCACTGTTATTCTCAATGCATAAATTATTGTGCCTAAAAGGTGAAATTGACCATTTTTGGTTGGGTGGAAAGATTAAAGTCTTCTGCAATACAAACTGAGTACAGTTGACCTGATTTAGCTTCCTTCAGATACCAGATGAGTCTTATTTTGAAACTACACATGTTCAACAAATGTTTTTGCTTTTCCCTCTGGCAGGTGGTTTTTTAAAGACCCCAATTTTGGTGGTATTGCTGCCACCTGCTGTGCACTCATCTTTGAGGTAAGAACAAACCAGACGCTGAAGTTTGCTAAAAATGTGTCCCAATCTGATCAATGTCACAAATTTGTTCTCGATACAGTGCAAGGTCAGCTTGAAGACTAGAGGACAGTGTCTGGCCGGCGGGCTGCATGTCTGAGACCTGGGGTCTCAAACCAAATGGCTAACGCGCTAACTGTCAATCATCAACACAAATGGCACTCACAAACAGCAATTATACACAGAAACTGTTGAATGTCCTAAACATTGAAGACAGCATGAATGCTCACAACATTAAAAGCATAAAGGCGTTGCGATGCCTAGCTGGATCTGCTCAGATGTGTTTTGTCAAACCCAGTTTTACATTCAGCATAAAAAAAACAAAAGTCTTGGCAGTGAAATGATATTGACATCCTGCCAACGAGGTTATGGACCATCAATAGTTTTGCTCTCTTGAAATGTCTGTACGGAATGTGTGTGTGTGTGTGTGTGTGTGTGTGTGTGTGTGTGTGTGTGTGTGTGTGTGTGTGTGTGTGTGTGTGTGTGAGACGACCTTGTTTGAATCGGAAAGTCCCCGCAGTGAATTCCAAACTGTACATTAGCAGGCTGCAAATGAGACTCATCCAGCAGGATGGGAGCAGCTGAAGTTTGCTCAACTCCACAGCTCTGATCTAATTCGGAGCACTTCAAATGTGGATGACAGGAAGCCATCGCTGTGTGTCTCTTTCCCACTGGCGCTGTGGACGGATCTACTGGTGGTGTGCCGTTGTTCTGTGGTGGAAAAAATAAAGCTCTGTATTATTTCTACTTAAGGTCAGAGAGGCGTCTCGGTAAATGTCACAGGCACCGTCTGCAGCTTGTCTGTAAACAAGCCCACACAAGGCACTGGCGCAGGAGAAGGTTATCTGGGAAAACCCAAACGGAAGTTTCCCTCAGCCGAGCGCCCCGAGCAAGTTTTCGAAGTGCTCGTCAGAATCTGGACAAAGGGGAAGACGGGTTTCGGCCTGCTTCGTCCCATGCAAATTGGCTCACTACAGCGCCGCTGCCATTGATCTGAAGCACAATTCAGATCCACCTTTGCGCACGCAGCGCGGGACAGTGTGTCTAATTGATTTTTGTCATGCCACAAAAGGACACCGCAAGATTTATTACCTTTGCTCTGGTCATCAGTGGTCAGGCCCCGAGGGAACACACACACGCACACACACACACACACACACACACACACACACACACACACACACACACACACACACGCTTTCTAACTCAAGATGCTCAGCAGAAAGGTCTTGAATCGAAAGGACTTTCACATCTTCACAATTTAGCCAGCGAATGTTTTGAAGTGGTGTTCCGAACACACACAGAGCTTTAGTCTAATATCTATGTAGCGTTCACGAGCGTGTCTGCAGTGATCCTGGCTCGTCACACATGCCAAACTGTTGTTGTTTCCTGTTTCCTGGTATCACTTGGCTCCTCCTCCTCCTCCTCTCACCCTTTCATCTCCTGGGTCAGGAGACCAGCAACTGGTCTAGAGTCTAACCGAAACAGTCTCGCTGAATCCAGGGGAACAGCTCGGAGGTATCTTCATCTTAGATTTGCCAGATCCTTTGGACGATGTGGACATCTGCTCATTGTAAAGAAGCTGGTCAGTTCCTGGTTGGGAACCTCCTTTTTACACGTCGGCATGCGTTGTTTAAAACATCAAAATATGACTGTTTGTCATTGTCTTTCTGTTATTTGCTTCTTCTTTTTTTCTCTCACAGTGGACACACAGTAGGAGCGAGAGTTGATGCCACCAGACGGCAACAGCCTTTGACATGGTTCTTCACTCGGATAACCGGGGACGGTCTCCACGGTGGTTCCCTAAACCTCGCCCACTGTTCTTCCTTTTATCCGTCTCCGCCGGGGCTCGTTTTCCTCGTGCCTGCCGTCCGTCTCGAAGGCCTCTGGTGCTCGCAGGTGCTGAAAGCAACTGATGTCGACAGGGGCGGGCGGCGCGCAGTCGGAAAACCTCCTGCCAGTACACAGTGGTACAAACCACAAGTATCAGGAAGCAACGGAGAACTGGCATGTAGAAGCACTCACACGGGTCCGTTTTTATCTTCAGGGCAGGATGTTGACTTACATCCTTTTCTGGGGAGAACTACCCAAACGCATGCTGACCACACTTCCTGTAATCCCAGGACCAACACAGAGAGCATGGATAATTTAGAACCACGGATGGATCCTATACGCATGGTTTTAGATCTTGAGAGGGAACCGGTGCACGTCACAGAAACACCACAACATGAGCACAAGCCCTGTAGCTTTCTTATGAGAGGCAGGAACCACTGTTTCCACCGCGCCTGGTTTAGTGTCCATAAATCGTCGTTAAGTGCGAAAGCGTGAGCGTGTGTTGTCGCGTTTACGCTTTTGCCCGGCGATGGAGAGGAACAAAGCACGCTCGCACACCTCCACACCTGTGAACGCGACACAGCTTTCGCACAAAAGTGTGAGGCCACGCCGAGACGATTCCTCCGTATCCATATCGTTCTCCTTCTGTGGAAATGCACACAAAAAACATAGCTTCCGCATTCAAAACGCAAGTTTTTTTTTCTTTTATTCAAAACCGCTGGCAGAGAGAATAAATCCTGATTTTGACCCACTGCGTCTCACTGTGAGTGGTGTGAAAGCAGAAGAACGTGGAAGTGTGAAGCCATGGTCTCTACTGCACGTGCCTTACCTGTGAAATGTCTCTTTTTTTGTGTGTGTGTGTGTGTGTGTGTGTGTGTGTGTGTGTGTGTGTGTGTCGGTGTCGGTGTGTTTGTATTCGTGATGCCAGTACGATTTGAATCACAACTTCGACATTATCGTCGGCCCGTCCGAACGTGTTTCTTTCCACCTGCCTTGTCTTATTTCTATCCCACCGGTTCCAGGGCCTGAATTACGTCAGATGTACCCACTAAAATCCAGACTTGCATAAACACACAACATTCGTTTGCATGTACAGTATATTCACACCCTGATGTATTAAGCAGGAAACCTGCAAATAACAAAAACGGAACAGGTGAAAACACTCCCAGCCCCCCCACCGCTTCCTTCTTCTTCACTCTCCCCGTCGGCTGACCCTTCATCTCGAACACCATTATCAACACTGTGCTGAGTTATGATGCGATGTTAACCCCCAAAAAGCCTGACCTGCAACAAGGTCATGGTCCCACAGTGCAAGGACGTTAGGACGAGGTGAGCACGTCAGCCTGTCAGCGGCGCGGCTGGCGTGAAGTAGGCTCTTCTGTTCCACACAGAACAGTTGTCTGTACTGGACATTTGTCCACTCGATTGCCTTTTTGTGTGGACGCACAGGAGACACTCTCCTTACGCTCTGCTTCCATCGCAGGCTTCTGAAGACGCGTCAATGAACTGTATTGTGATTACTATATGTGGTATCACAAATTCAACACCATGCCAACACCATCCGACACCATCCGAATCCCTGTAGTGTTGGAATACATGTCTTTTAAAAAAAAAAGGGGGGGATGGGGGGGTCGCTATTGTGATGGTTTAAGACATTTTAAACCTTTAAAACTCTGTTTTTATCAGGCCACCGACACGTGACCTAAACCGTGCTGAGTCGAGCTCAGTGGGGCCGAATAGGTGCTGATGGAAGACAGCCTGACGACACTGACCCACTCATCCTTCCAAGCAATCATCACTGGACAGTTTCTGCCTCGTCTCACCGTCGCAGCACCCTTCCATTTCGAAACTTTGAAGGTTCATCTCAAGCACTGTAAAGTTCAAACTGATTATTCAGAGACAGTCTTGATGAATAAGTCATACTGCGTTCCTCATCTCTCTTTTTAAAGGCAGTCAGAGAATTTCTTTTATTCATAAATTGAAATTTAAAGGCGTTTGATCGAGCGTGCGATTGCCTGTCGTTCCTCGGCCCCCGTGTCCTCGCGTGCTGTTTCACGGGTCGCATCAGGACGGACAGCGCCCGCCGCTTCGCCCTTTTCCTCATTTCAGCGGCGGAAACCAACAAGCAGTCCAAATCGCAACGCAAACACAATTAAATCCATCCGGCGGCAGCGCCGCGAGCGCTCGGCCTACAGTCTGCCGTTATTTCCCCTGTGAAGGACAGGCGAAGGCGGAGGAGACGAGTCCTAAATGGCAGACTGATGCTGCTATCGCTTCATTAAACACGAGCCCGCTAATGAAACCGCGGCGGCAATGAATTTGGGAGTAATTGAGAGCAACTGTCATCGATTTGTTGACCTTTGCCTTTTGGCTCGTTCTTTAATATTGATTATCTGGGATGGTCGACGTGCGGTAATAACAACAAAATTTCAACCTTTTAAAAAATATTATAATCATTACTACTATAATACTAAGATAATTTAATTGCAAACAATTGGGGATCTTGGCACGCTGTAAAAAAAAAAACTCAATCCCATCAAGTAGATTTTCTGTGTTTTAGGTCCAAAATATTAAAGAAGGACATAATCCTGGAAAAAAAACGTGCTTTTTCATGGTCATTCAGAGTCAGAGGTCTGAATGCCTAATTTGAGTTTTTCTTCTTTCTTTAGCATAAATGTTGATGTATTCAGTAAAGACGAGCTGTTTTGTATTTGATATAAGCAAATCTATCAATTAAACTATATCAAATAATTAGAAGACGTGCCATTTGACTATGTCGCCTAACCCTTCCGATATCAGCATGCTGTTTACTGCTTACCACTATTTCTTTTCTTCGATGTCAAGCTTTCTGAATCTCAAGTGAAACCTTTTTGACTTCTTAGAAGATATTGGGCTAAAACTTTTCTCCTTCATATATGCAGAACAATTTATAGCAAACTGATATAAAGCGTACCCGTCTGGTGTGAAAACAGCCTGGATCATCCAGTCAGCCAGCGAGGTGGAATGCCCTGTATTGACCCGCTGCAGACGTGGATGTGAGCTGAGACCGATTGGCCTGGGTAACGAGGTTGGCGGAGAGAGCAGGGCGGGACACACACACACACACACTGTCTGCTTGACGAGCGCCGGTTCTTCATGTTCGCTTCGTATCCTTATTCCCGTCTGGGGTCCAGCGTTTTGGTCCAAGCTGAAGATGGAAATTTACTGTCAATATTTGATGTCAAAATCAGATATCCAGTCAAAAGGAATCCTTGATCTCAATTTCATGCAAGATACATGGCGAGGATGCAGTCAGAGGTTCGAGCTACAAAACTCCTCTGATGTGGGATGTCGATCACTTCAACAAGCGAGATGCGGGTGAGGCAGATTGGACTGAACGGCCTGAAAGCTGCAGCACGACAGTTTCCAATGGAAGCTTTCACTGGACGTAGAGAAGCCGTCTACTTCACAACAGGTCCCAAACAAAGGAGAGACCAGGCAGAAATGGCGCGTGGGAAGAGATTGAGCCTCATTACGTCCGTTGGTATTAAACGTCAAATCTCGGATGATCAAAGTTGTTCTCGCACGCACTCAGACCAGGAGGTACGTTCATCAGATGGAAAAATAATCTCTTAGCTCGCACAGCAGAGGTGGTAATAGAAAACCTGTAACTGTTGGCAAAGCAAGAACAAGTCGAAGGTGACGATTGAAACAAGTTGGTGCGAGAAGATGAGAGGGGAAGCTTGACTCGCTGTTAGGGAAGTGAGAAGAGGGGGGGATTTCTCCGAGCACAGGAGAGGAGAAGGAGCCCTGTGGGAGGCCGAGGTGTGAAGCCGAAGGAGGGGAAACTTTTTCTGAGCCGGGGAAAAGACTCACAAAGGTAACTTGCCCGTTTTGTACATTTACAAGGATTATTCTGTTCAAGAACAATGAAGTACCACCATCGTTGGTTGCACAAGCGGCACCCAAACCCTTAAACCTCAGTATAATCAGCGTCCTGTCCCAGCATTCATATACAGAGACATGGGTTCCAGTCATTATAGTTGGAGCCCTTTGACTACCTTCAAAAGGCCAGTGGACACTTTCCTGGGCCTTATATTGGCTAAAACAGCCCAGTAACCACACACATGCACTGCAGGAAAGACACACTCTCCCCAATGAAGGGTGAAGCCTTCAAAGTAAAAGCATTGGGCAATTTAGTGCGTACTGTAAATTCTAGAAAAGTGTATTTGGCATCAATCTTGGTCTTAACAACACCTTTACAGGACTCTCATAGGGACATTGATTTGCCAGTAAACCACAGAACCCAATCACCATGTCCAGAAAGGCTGTGTTCATTACTGAGAAGCTCTGCAGGTAATCACGTGCTCAGCAGCTTTGTGCAGGAAAATCAGCTCTACAAGCTTTCCGTTATAAATTTTGCAAAATGCCAAACTTCTTCATGCATAGAACAATGATTAAATGTTGTTTACGCGGATGCTTTGGGGATCTACATTTGCAGAAGTTCAGTTCTGACAAGCCTGAAGAGCATCTCCTGTAATAAGTCTAATTATTGGAAGCCTAAGCATGAAATGTAACAGCATGTGGCTGCTGAACAATCTGCCGCTTCCAGGGCTAAACATGCACCACGAGACATCTCAGGCGGCAGGAGTTGCTTTACGTAACAGGACAGTTAAAGGAAATTGCGCGTGGGGATTCGAAGGCTCCACATGACAATCGACGACTCGGGCACAACGAGTTGTGGAGCTGTCAACGCTCGCTGGAAGATTGGAGCGTGATGAGTGGTTTCGTTTGGTTCCTCCGGCACTGCAGCTGATTGTGAAACAGGTCGTATGATAGATTTTACATCATGAAACATGCTGCTTCCTGCTAAGGCGGTCCGTCATTCGAGCGCGGCGAGATGCTGCTGCAGCTCTGGTCACCTCTCTGCCTTATAAAGCCTGTTTACGTCAGCAAAAACACACTCACAATACCTCAAAGGTCTTTATGGCTGCGTTTGGCATCATACATCTTCAGAATATACCATAGATCAACATACGAAGGCCGGAGTGTTCCTTTTTTTGTCATATTGTACTTGTGTGTGTATATGTGTGTGTGTGGGTGGATGGGGGAGGGAGGGATGTCCTGCCGGACAATAATATAAAGGGCAGAGGTTGAAAATAAAGTCATGAAGAAGAAACAAGGAGGCTTGAGGGGAAAAATTCTTCTCCAGCTTCAGCAGACGGATAAGGAGAGACCATACCTGCAGAGCCTATCAACCTCGCCTTGCAAAGGTCCCGAGTTCGTGCTTATGATGAGTCTTTCCATTTTACCCTGTCCATTGTACCTTACAGTCACCCAGTGTGAACATGGATGGGCAGCAGCGCCTGAACGGACGGCGAGCAGAAGATGAATAAATGAATGAATGACAGGTAGAAAAGTCCTGTCCAAAAGGATGAATTATCAGGCCGATACTCTCCATGACCAACTCTCCTTACAAGTCGGCATGATTCACGTGTACGTCACCCGCTCATGGCTTTTTGTGGACAGTGAGCCGGATGATATCCGAAGGGCTGAATAATTGAAGTATTGTGACAGGAACCGGATCTTAATAGCCTCATGCTGACAGCTAAAAGCTGCGAGGGATTGTGGGGTGAAAATGGGAGGCGGGAGATCCCTGCGAAAAAAGGTTACCAGCGAGGTAACCGATGCAAACAGCTTCGGCAGCACATCTGAAGGTTAATCTTGTGTGTGTGCGAGCACGAGCGCACGCCTCTCGTGAGCCCGTGTTTCCCCTCTTGTACACACAGCGAGAGGGGGACTCACAGGCTTCTATCAGGCTGGAATAGACATGTAAGTGATCTGATGTCATTCAGCCAATATACGTTAACAGAAGATGACATTGGTGATAGGGAGCGTTTCACTCGAGCTGGCCCCGGCGTGATTGATGCAGAGGCCCCGGTTATTGATCCGCGCTCGCATACGCTGCCTCTTGTCAGTGCTTCAGCGTGCTGGAAATTAGCTGGATGACACCTTGAAGACGTCTCAAGCTCTTGAAATTGCCCTGGAGAGCGACGGCTCACACGGAAGCGCCGAATGTTAAATACACAAAACATATCTGAACGCAAGGGAAGGGTATCAAGGTGGCACTAAATTACTGGGGGTTGATACGGCAACACTTTGTTGAGTTTCAAACTTGTTTTCCCATGCGCAAATGAAGATGTAGCGTAAGATCAATGAGGAAGAGGATCCCACTCTCTCTGTTTCTGTTCATTCTCTCGCTCTCTGTGCAGAAGCAGTCACACTGGAGACGTCGCTCCAGCAGCGGCTGCTCCATCTCAGCGAGCTGCAATCTGGTCGTTAGCTTATCGTCTCTCGGGTCTTCTCTTGAATTAGCCCTGTTTTATGCCTCCAGTTCCGGCTTGCTGCTTGTCACGAACGCTCCTCCGGTCTCCCGGTTCCCGCCAGCCGTTGCCAGCTCGCCTCCTCTCTTGTGGTCCTCCCTCCCATTGAGCCCAAGCACCTCATAAACTTCAATTTTTCTCCCTCATCAGTAGTATTGATTTACTTTCTCTAATCTGAGTGTCTCCAAATTCAAATAATGTTTGGATTGAGGCCACCAGGGATAGACCTAGCCCCCACCCCCCCCACCCCCCACTGCAATGGGCTACAATACCCATATTGCTTCATGGTAAGATACTGAATGTGCCTTTTTAAATATACCAGCTGGCTCAACAGCTGGCTTGACACAAACAGTTCAATAAATTGACAGCGAGGATAACCAATTTGGAAAATAGGACTGAACACACTTCAGAAGTCTTTCATTTGCAAACACAGTCATGTTGTTATTTGTTGTCCACATTAAATTCCAGCGACTGCTTCGTCTTTTCAAAGAGCACCAATTGATGCCTCTTTGTAACACTTCCCTCCGTGCGATTTTTTACAACATCGTCAGCAGCTGGCCAGCCAGCCCGGTTGGCTTGTGATACATCGAGGTTATTAGATTTGGAGTTTAATTGTTGACAGCGGTCGTGGTTGGTGGGTGAGCAGCGAGGCGAGTGATAAACAACCAGCAGAAGCGGACGGAGAGGGGGGAAAAAAAACACGGCGAAGGATTGAAGGAGAGGACGAGAGAGAGAGGAGGAGGAGGACGAGAGAGAGGACGAGGAGGAGGAGGAGGACGAGATAAGCAGTCGGGATGCCTGAGCCGGATATCTGAGTCTCATCGCGTCTCCTGTTGGTTTTTAAGAGCCTGTAAGCCTAATGGACCAATATACAATCCTCCATTCTCTTCCATGTGTCAGATTCTCAGACAGCCATTAAACTGATATGTCTCCGGTTGCTCGGCATTTGTGTTCATCTAAATCTCCGCTCAAAGCGAAGCGACTGAACGCTGATGCTCTGAGCCACTCGGATGCGGAGTGTTGTTCAAAGGCATCATTAAAAAAAAGGCCCTCATGACAACCTGGAAATGATCGTATTGATAGTGTGTAAATGATGTACGTTGATGGAATTTGTTAATTGGAACCGTTAAAATGTTAACACAAACTGTTTATTGCAAATGAAAGCAAGGTCCCAACAGGTGCTGGGACCCTCGGGCCAAATATGATTCTAGTCAGCCACATAGGGCCCTCCTCAAGGTCCGATTCACCATGAAATTGCAACTTGAGAGAATTACAAAGATGGCATTTTTTTCTAGTCTCTCAGTACATGAAAAGAACAGAAATAAGGTTTTGCAACAAGAGGTTACAGTGAAAGTTCTTCTGAAAAAGAAACTTCCTTATTGATATTTGTGCAAAGCATACAAGACGTCAAGTGTCATATTTGTTCTCCTTTCCACTTAAGCGGTAGGAATCGTGTTGGTGTCGGTTGTGTCTTACAGGACACTGTGACATTTTCTTGATCAGGTCCTAATGAGACATTAACAGGTGCTGCAGGACGCCGCTGAGCTAATGTGTTTCACACGTTGTCCCAACCTTTAACATCCTGTCTGAGCGTTTGTCAGAGCGACCTTTGAGTCAACTTTGAAGCGTCAAACGAAACGTGCAACCTCCCCCTCTGGTCAGGTGAGGTTGTGCTGCGTACACGTAAGGACTCCAGACTTTTGTTTTTAGCATCATCTGCAACTGAAGAAAACTTTAAAAAACCACTAAAAACACAACAGAACATGGCGATGACCCCAGCTGCAGGACGCAGCACCCGGAGAAGAAATGTATCGGGGAAAAAGAGAAAATGTAATCAAAGAAAACATGATTCAAACAGCCACAGGAAAAGTGATTTGGGGTGAGGGGGGGGGGGGGGGCTGGGTGAAGTTGAGAGAAATGAGGAGGAGAAGGGCGAAGCCGCGTGTCCTGCTCCGCCGCTGTCATCCCGGCAAATTGAGAAGAATCGTCTGAGCCCAGAAGAGCAAAGGCTCAGTCACATTTCAAAGGGGCTGGTGGTGTCAGGCAGCCTGTGGTCCCCCCGTCCCCCGTCCCCCCCCAGCTCTATACCTCCTCCCCTGCTTCTCTTGCTCTCCATCATCCTTCCCGTCCTCTCGTTTTAACTCGCCCCCCTTTTCTTTCATCTGCCCCGGCCCCCCACCCACCGCGGTTCCTTCCTTTCTTCCTTTCCTCTGCTTGATTGGTGCTCTGCTAAGATGCTTCCTCGGTCACTTTCTTTCATCTGTGGGAACCGTGCGACCGAGGGCGGGCAGGGGTGGTGGTGGTGGTGGTGGTGGTGGGGGGGACACACACCTCCCAGTCTTCCCCTGACTCATCTTCTGTGTGAGTGTTTGTGTGTGTGTTGCACACATGAGAAGCTGGACATGGCTCCACGGCGACATTTTATCGACTCTGCCTCTCGCACACCGATCTGCTGTACACGTGTGCGGTCGCACCTTTGATGTGGCACCGAGCAGACTTGCAGTCTAAGTATAGACACATAATAAAGCCTGCGCCGCACCTACCTGCCAAATGGGTGGGCATCAGATGGCCAATTGTCGGAGAAGAATTAGCGCGAGGCCCTGAGGTTGCCGCCGATGGCAATGCATCACGAGGGCTCCGACAGCTGCGCTGCCACGTCTCGCTCCGCCATAAACCATCCAGCGCGTGCTGAAGCTGAGGTTGATGGATCGCCTCAAATTGCTGTAATTTACTTCCATCCTCACCCTGAGAGTCCAATTCATCCCCTCGTTTCTTTCTTTTTTTTGGTTCCTCCACCAAATTTGTATTGGATATAAAGATGCATCGTTGATACATCTGGTGCATGATTTATACTGAGCAGTTCGCCAAGCGGCAGATGTAAGGCGCAGGTCTCAGTGTGTCCCCTGCACCAGTTACTTAAGGTACATTTGTGGTTACCATGGTCACTTTTTCATCCATCTGATGAACTTCTTTCCAAGTGAGAGATCCGATTTTCTGAACACTCGTTGAGCTCTTCACATTGCAATCGCCACGTGTCAGCCAGCACCTCCACAGAGATTTTCTTGTGAACGCTTTACAGAACTACAGTTCTGATCCTCTTGATGTTCCGAGTGCACATCGGTGAGTCCTGCTCAGAAACAAGCGGGTTGATTGCGTTTCTTTTAGATTCCCTATCTAAACCTGTCAGCCTCCCTGCCTCCCACACAGCATCTTGCTGCAGCGTACCTATATGCAAATGTCACCATTAGTTCAGCACATTCATCACTCCACCTCGCAGTGTGTACACAGCTGTGGAGCACGTGCGCCCGTCTCCCGGCAGAGGTTGGCTAACAATGAGATGCTTCCAAAGATTGAGAGACGCGAGAGTTGTTTTTTTTTTTTTCTTCTTCTTCTTTGGAGGCGGCGGCAGTAAATTTCACGGATGCAGCATCAGGAGTGTGCAGCCGCGCAAACAGCACGGTGTCTCTTAATGGAGAATCGATCACTCTGCTTGTTGTTCATGGATTATCCAGGGTGTTGTGTGTCTTTGGTGACAGAAGTAATTGAGTTTCAGGAGGGAACATGTATCACCTCAGCGGCTCGCTGCAAGCCTCAGGTTTTACGTGTTCCTGGGGTTGTTCCGTCAGCGAACACCAGCTACAACACCGCAGACTTGCTCCACTGTGCGTGTTGAAAGTGCCCCAAATGGTGCTGATGCGTGGTTTCATATTGTGTCCTGTTGTGTTTGATCCTTCGGCAAGTGGACTATCGTTTCCCAACAACAGCCAATGATGTGCAGGCCCTCTGTGCTGCAGCCATTTTTGGGGGGGAAAACACAGACTGTATTTTCATGGGAGAGACAACGTGGTGATATAAAGTGGCGTGAGGTGCACTGACAAGGCCTGTCGAATGGCTGACATCTATGTTTGAATTAAAAGGCCTTGCAGGGAGTGCAAAGTCACGAGTCCCCATCGCACTTTTTCATGCTAAAAATGATGTCTCAGCTCTTTTTAAAACACAAGTTCCTCCACGTGCCAAAAAAACCCCAGAATGGGTGCATTCTCTCCTGGAGTTCAGTCATTCAGGAAGCACGGTGGCTGTGGAAAAACCTCCAGGTTGGAGGTAATTTTCGTTCGGAGGAAGCTTCCAACCACAGCTGGTCCGCAGAACGAGTGAGAGGATCGGGCAGAAACTCATCGAACTGGTGGCCCGTCTCAGCGTCGAGCGCCCACCCTCGCGTTAGCATTTTCCCGTGGTCTCCTCCTGGGAAACGTTAATATGTGAGTGCAGTGCTTTCGCCAGCCACGAGCCAATTAGTCTCCATTGATATTGCAGGGATTACCTCGCTTCACTGTCCAGGTGGTGCTGATGAGAGGACGGAGCCGCACGCTGTCTGTGGAGCTGCAAGGAGCGCCGCCGGATGACGGTGCACAGGTTTGCCACGACGTCGCCGACAAGCGTGTCTCGCGAAACAAACGGCGAAATGCCCGCATGATAATCTGTCTGCCTGTCTGTCTTCTGCGGGCTTCGGCTGTGACACGCGATCGTCAGGCGGATCTCATCAAACTCACAGATGGTCCCGGGATTTACCGGCGATCCAGTCGCGCTGGCGACGCAAGCTGCCACTTTCACTGTTTCTACCGGCGTGGGGTTTATTTTTATCGAGCATCTGCAATGTGTCTCCGCCACGTCACTTCCATCTCCAAACCTGCTAATTGCTACATCTCACGTTTTTTTTTTCCCCCCAGCAAAGCGTCGGGGTACATATCTAGAAATATGTCCTGTCTAAAAATAAGAAGAAACAGACAGTGAGAGAAAGAAAACCCATGAAATGGTGAGCGTGGCTTTTAAGGAAGTGATGAGCACTGAAAGTAACAGCGAGCCGGGGGGGTCTTCTCTCCATGTGCCCCCGACGTCCAACCCCTCGGCGCAGCAGACCGCATTCTAATCCGAGCAGGAAGGCACCGTCCCTCCGGGGCAACTGCAGGGGACCTCCTTGGCCTCCCAGGGGACGCAAACATTAACGCAGGCTGGGGGCCAGAGAAGGGAGGAGACATTTAACTGTCGCCCTGTATCCCTTGTTTGGAGCTGCTCCTGCATGGAAAGCTGGGGATTACTGCCGTCTTTGAGCCCTGCCGGCTCTGGTCGCTGGTAATGAGCTGTCACCTTTGTTCACCCGGCTCTGTTTTCTTTTCTTCTTTGCTGCTGCTCTGTGCTGTCTGCGTCGGAGAAACAGAGAAAAATTGGAAGCCGCTTTGGTGTTTTGATCGTCGGCTCACAGGTGTGTAGAAATACAACCGCCGACTAACTGAAAGCACAGACACACCATGGCCTGAAAAGCTTTTTGATGCCACAGTTCTTCGACAGATAGTCCCTTTTAAATGTGACTTGATCTGAATCGCATTCAAAACCAAACACAATGCAAACAGATATCTCATACAGTCGGCACTTAGAACATTTATTGTCTCTCTTGATAACGTCTTCCAAGATGCTTAACAAAAGGTATTCACTGAAAACACATTTGGAGTTGGACTTGTCTCTTGTCCACCTTATCCAGCTGAAACAATCTGGCTCCTTTCTTCTGGGAGGGTACGTTGCGCTAGGTCATCTGATAGCGGACCCCCTCAGCTCGTCAGGGGGAAGGAGAGGAGGGGGAATCTTGTGCGAAGTCGGAGGAAACGTTTGTATCTACGTGCCCGCTGTCAAAATGTGGCGTCGGGAGGAAGTCAGGGCTTTATGATGAAAGGCACTGAGACTGAATTCACACCGATAAGACGTCTTGCTCCATCAAAACAAAACACATAAACAATACAGAGCACAGTGCAACACCAGATGCATTGTTTGCATACAGAGCACTGACATGATCAGAACCAGTGACCATAAGGGGAGATTCTGACTGAATCTGAATCTGAACATGATAGATGAGTAAATGAACTGATGTTCACAACACCAAAAAAGGCGGAATGTCGTGCATTATTTATGTACAGTACATATAGTGGTGGAAAAGAAAATGCTATTCGGTTTTCAACTGCAAAAAAATGTCTCAATTCAAATTAAGACATTTTAAATTGTCTGAAGCAAAGGGATCATTGTGTTTTTGACGTCTGTTTTAGAACTGTTTGGATGGAGACTCTGAAATGTCATGTTCAGGTTGTCTCGGGACTTGTAAACTGGGGTGACTTTACTTTTATGACAAAAAAACCCAGAAAGAGTAAAAATAAAACAAGTTCTGAAGCTCCACAGGAAAGTTCTCACAGATTTTTCAAACTGAGTACAACGAACTATACTTCGAGCAACGCTGATGCTGTTTTTCTGTTATAGCACCTCAACATGCGTGTCACTTGTATGTGACACAAACACAAGGCAGTGTTGAAGGACCCTGAGGCAATGTGATGATCTACTGCTTTTCCACTGGTACCTAATCAGCCTTACTGGGCTCAGCTCTGCTCGTTGGGTTTGATACCAGCTAAACGGCAACTGATCTAAAAAAAAAAACCCTCATTGCGTCAGTGTCCTGTGCTGGGGCAGTGTGTGTATTTGTGTGTGGGCAGACCTCTGTGCATGAACAAACATTCTCTCTGTTAATGAGGAACAATGGCGGTAAACGAGCGGCTGGTATACTGCTGCGTTGGTTCACGTGTCACCAGCGGGGTCAGCAATGTCGGCTGTGTCCTGTAATGCGGCATCCGCATAAGAGTCATCTGGGTGCTTTTCGAAGACGTTCGGGAAGTCAGCTGCATGCACTTGTGAGAAGGGGTCAAACGCTGCACTTAGCAAGTTGCTATGACAACGGGAAACAGCTGAGGTGGGACCGTCGACACTGGAAACACAGGAGAGCCGCGACATGCCGTGTCGGGGGCTAAGAGGGGACAATCGGAAGAGCGCCACAAATCTGTGGGCGCGCACCGAACCAAGTGGAGTCGAGCTGAGTGACGCTATGAAAAGCTGCATTTTAATGGCTGTTGATGGATGTGAGGCAGTAAACATGTTGTGTCCGATGAGACACCTGCCAGGCAGCTTTTAAAAGGTAGAGGCTTGACATCTAATCGCAGACCTCATCCTCAGTACACCAGTGTTGGTCAGTTTTGGCTGTTACTCTTAAGACTCGCTGAAATATTGCTTCTTTTAGAACGGTTTGCATTGTTTTCACCTGCAGTGATTCACACCATCTGCGTTTACATCCCTACACCCCCTTCCCGCCAACCCCCCCTCCAGAACACGACACTCACTGTGCCCCATGTGTGCGCATCACTCATTTCCTGCCAAATAGCGCTCAGATGTCAGGACCGTCACATTAAAGCTTGGATTTGTGGTGATGTAACCCTCACCCCCCACGCCTCCACCCCTTCCACCCCCCCTCCAGTCCTCCGGTCACATATCATTCATTTGTGAGATTACTTTTGGCGGCGTTTCTGCCTCACCTGATGTGACGCGGGCGAGACGGGACACAGGGGGACGGGGGACGGAGCGTGGGGATTAAATGTGACAAAAAGCCAGCGGCTGAGTCTCATCCTGCAGTTGTGTGCTCTTTTCACTGCGAGTGGAAGTGAGTGACAGAGGGGGAAAAAATCAGGACGAGGGGAGAAGAGGAAGAGGAGGAGGAGGAGGAGAGTCATGGATGAACCTGAAAGAAGAAAAACACCCAGCTGGCTCTCCTCTATGGACAGAGGGTCGTGCGCAGAGAAAGACTTTGCAGCTTCTCACAACTGGAAATGTTTCACTCCAACACGCAGTTGGGGAACTGCTGCCTTCTCATTGGTCCATCAACTGTCGAGAAGACAGCTGATTTGTCGTTTGGCTGCACCACACATCCCAGACGTTGAACAAACGCACACAGAAGCCCACATCTGGACTAAAGTCATTTGTTTCAAGACTTTAGAAAACACCCAATTTTTTCCCTTGAGGTCAAACAAATCAAACACATATTTGGAGAATTAAAGGCACACTGTCAGATTCATGGAAATTCGCAGCATTTCAGCCAGTGGGAGATTAAACAGTGTATGATGGGAAGGTGTTATCTGATGTTCACACTGTTGAAATAGCACTGAAGTTACATCGTAGGTCTACATGGGAGTGTGTCACAGTTGTTCACAGGATTTGACGTTTAAGGGAATCAGTTGTTTATTCATTTTATTATTTTCACGTTTGGAATCTATCTATCTATCTATCTATCTATCTATCTATCTATCTATCTATCTATCTATCTATCTATCTATCTATCTATC
>JASSRZ010000014.1:17613139-17625676 GCA_032164315.1 Malacoctenus gilli
CACACACACACACACACACACACACACACACACACACACACACACACACACACACACACACACACACGAGATAGAACGCAGCACCTTTTCTACGGTGGTGATGGTTAGAATGACGGTTAGTTGGGAAAAAATAGCCCAACAAAAAACAAAAAAAGACTATCGTGTGTGTGTGTATGTGCGCGCGTGTGTGTGTCAGACTCAGAGGCAGTGATAGAGATGAAAAGCGGGGCACAAGTGAAAGAAGTAAAGACAGCAAACAACAATAACGAGGAAGGCGAGGAGATACAAAGAGCCCACAGCAGGGTTGGGTTTTTTTTTGTTTTTTTTACATCAAAGCACTTTTGCAGCAATTACAGTGGACTTGATCTGAGAGGCTGAGGCACAATTGTCCTAATAGAGCAGGTGGCAAAGTGTTCGGACAAATTATGTAACTGATAGCAGAGGATGACTCAAGTGTCTTTGTGGATTGCTGAATCAGAGTGCGAGTCCAAAGGGACTCGAATCACTGCCGAGCAAAACTGTCCGAGTGTTAAGTGGCAGTAATGAGTAATTTTTGCACAAGTCTCCTTGGCCCCAACCCCAACAAAAGAAGAGAAAAGGCCACCGAATATGGGCATGGCCTTGTCTACATGAACAGGGACAGCAGGGTCTATCGCTCACTCCCCTTCGTCCGCCCACATGTTTGTGATTGTTATTGACTGACTGACTTCCTGGTCACGCCTTTTTCAGTGCTCATTAATTGGTTGTTGGTTGTGTTATGTCACTTGCGAACACGTTTGATATGATCGCAAGCCCAAAGACTCAGGATAGACCGGTACGGAACATGCTCGCAGACTGCAGATTACCACCTCAAACTTGAGATGACGGGAGTGTGCTGAGACTCCAGTGCGACTCCTCAAGACTGTCAGCTTTTAGTCTGCGACTGTGGAAACCGTTAGGTGTGAGCCCAGCATTAGCCATCTAGTGGTGCAAAGAGGTACTGTCCCAGCCAGACGACACAGCAGGTTTGCGTTCACACTCCAGACATCGACAACAATGAGACATGTTTTGGTGAATGAACCTGAAACCTACATGTTTTTCACGTCTTGGAAGTTCGCTTAAAAGTTGCATTTTTATTGGTTTGGGGGTAATAAGTCATTTGCTGGCAAAAACCAGCAGTGCACGTCAGAAAAAACAACTGAAATGGATTTATATTGAGTGCTCCACCCCTCCGATTTGTATTGAGGGAAAGAAAATGCAGCGCGACAAATTCTGGTACATGCACTCAGACAAGGAAACATACAAGAGCTTTCAAAGTAAGAATGATGTTCAGTTAATATACAAACTCAAGAGTTTTTTGGAGGTCTCCCAGTGGGTGTAAGACGTTCGGTAGTGACTTGCTGGTCAAACGTGTAGAATACTAAAACTGTAGTCTGGGGGACACCCCGTTCATACCTGTGGTGTCCAGTGGAGGGCCAGCGGGACGGGCAAGTCGGCGGAGCAGTCAGGGGCCTCCGCAGGATGCTGTGAGAAAGACAAGGTGAAATTGATAAATATATATACACTAACAGAGGGAAGAATTAAAGTGGTGATAAAGAATAGTTAAAAAAAGGGGGGGATGAAGAGTTAAAGAAGGGGAATGGAGGAGAAGGAAGAGGGCAGTTAGACAATTGTCAACATGAACTGAATCAAACACCTGTACTCTATTGGAAGTAAAACATGGAGAGTTGCACATCGCTGCATCTTGTTTTTAATTGACATTACACACTTCATCCTGATGTTTTGGTGCTGATGTTGGAGTCAGTAAACCCTTCAAAAGTTTGTCAAGCCTAACAGAGAGATGGGGAGTAAGCCTGGTCCGCATACAGCAGCCTCCTTCATGCCCCCCCCCCCCACTCCCCCGCCTCTGAAGCCTTCACGCCTCCCTGCCAGAGCTGCGTCCTCCCTCGCTGTGCGTGCTGAGCGATGACCTGCTGCTGGCTACCGGTGGAGGCAGCTGGAACACGGGGGAGGACTCCAAGGCACTTCTGTTGCCAGGGGTGTCAGGGAGGGGAGGGGTAGAGGAAGGGGCCAGGTGGGCCCAGAGTGGGGCCCCACACTCCTCCATTGTTTCCCCAGCAGTTGTCATCTGGACTTAGGTAAGCTCCACTGCACCACACCACCGAGCTTCCTGCTACGCCCGCACTACCTGTGAGCCCGCGATCGACTCGAGCTTCCTCTGAGCTCTGACAGCTACATGCTCGTAATCTTTTTTTCTCAGTACTTTGGATGATTATCCAAGTTTTCACAGTTGCAACCTGTAAGTATAGACAATTCCCAAATTGCAACATTGCCTCTGTGAAATCCTCGGTTATATGGAACACTTTGCGTGTTCAACAACTCAACTTGGCATCACTTTGATGTGAACGCTGCATCAATACACAAGGCGGATTTCTCACTCCAGCATTATTGCGCTCTCAGCGAGGAGCGTTGCTGTTCATTTCTGGGCATAACAGTTATTCTACTCATGGACCAATCAGGAACCGAGATTAACTTGGAATTCAGAATGTCTTCAACTTCAATCGTCTTCATTTTACACTGCGAGCTAAAGTTGGACACCCCTTGGACAGACGTGTTCACGGTGTGTTGATTTGGCTCTCAGTCGAGATATAAATACATGTTTGACACGTTTTTTGTTGTCACAGTTTCATGGTGTCCAAAAAGAAGTTGCCTCAAAACAAAAGTAATTAGTCCTCTAACAGCCTCCCGTTCAATTATTTGCAAAATGGCTTTTAGACTCGTTATAAGCTTTTATATTTGTGTTGTGGTTCTTGCGCTCAGTTTGGGAGTCTGGTATTTCTTTTGTTTTCTCCAGCGTTCTACATTCATACAGTGGTTTATCCGTTTGTGACCAGCTTCTTTTTGGTTTATGCCGTTTTGGTTTCGCGTTAGCATTTCGAGACCTAATTACGTGTGAAGTAGGCGAGAAAAACACAAACAAGTTCATCTCCTTGGCGATCTGACTTCGAGCACCCATTGGCGTGTCACTTTGGAGCAGTTGGAAACAAGGCAACTAAATAAGTAGCATTCTCGACAGATTCTCCAGTATTTGACTTTCATTTCGATTACATCCGAGAGGAGGCTCGTGCCAATGGGAGGGAGTTTCGAGTAATAGAAAGTAGAATTATCATAATTTAATAGTGTGCCAGTACTCTAAGTACACCTTGACCACTGGAGCCAGTATAGAGAAAGCTACATTTATTGACTAAATTCATCATGCACTCCTGTGACAAAGTGTCATTAAATACAATCGCTCTCCTCTCGCCGCTCCGTATGAAGCTCTCCGACATGCAAACGTTCCAACCACGCCGGCGTCCGACCCGGCCCGCGTTTACCTCCAGGTTCCGTGTACTTTTTGCTCGATAGCAGCGAGCAGAGACGCCGGCTATGCAGATGAGCGTGGGTGTATTGCTTGTTCTCTATGCATAGAGGAAGATCCCCCCCCCCTCCATCACGCTGAGGTCTGTGCCGAGATGTTTTATCTGTGCTACATCTCAGTCACAGTGGGTTATCATGTCTCTCCACACCCTCTCCAGTTTGACCCAGATTTAGGGGCACAGATGTAAATCACTGATTTTCTATCAGCAAATTGAACATCCCCACATGTGTCTGGTGAAGGCGGCCTGTTTGGATCCCGATTGGCTGCAGGTCAACATCAAGCTGGAGCCCATTCCGTTTGATGATGAATAATTTTCACTGTGAAAATGATCCGGTCCTTCCGCTCAACTGTTGCCGCGGTGTGCGGCGCGATTGGATGGTATCTTACCTTGGACTTGAGTCTGACGGCGAGAACGTGCTGCCTCCCGCCGGAGTCCTCCGCTTTCAGCTTCACCGTTCGGAACGCCGTGTCGATGGAGAGCAGCCTGAAGATGGACGCGCAGCGGGGTCGTAAATTAACGTTCGGTCACAGGGAAAGGGTACGACAACACTGGGACCTGACAGCAGCCATCATCCATCATTAATCACAGTTGCAGAGAGCAATATTGAGCCTCCGCACCGAGATTTATCACCGTGGCTACCAACGCGGTGACATGATATCAGGCTACAACTTCATTAACACGCTCGCATCTGGCAAGACGTAACAACAGGTTCTCTAAGCGGGAAAAATATATTACTAATATGCCATTGAAGACATTAATTACAGAAAGTCACCACAATAGGACCCTGTTAAGACCGCTTACATCAAACACTTTCGATGCACGTTTACAAAACAAATACCAAAGACTTGAATTCAGTACGTGAGTACTGCAACTCTCTGAATCAAAGTCGACATTTACAACTTTGATTATCATTTCTTTCTTTGTGGTCTGTTTTTTCTGTTTTAGTAAATAAACCTGTACGTTGTTGTTACGTCGTGTGAAGGAAACACTGTTTATTTACCCAGCCCCAACGTCAAGCTGTATTTCATTTGCAGGGGAGATAAATCCTGCCTCTCAGTGGTGAAAAGCCAGCCAGTCAGGAAAAATACATGAAATCAATATACTTAAAGCTAAATGAATCAAGGCTATGAAATTTCTAATAAATCTTTATGAGGGGGTTGCAACACCAGTGGATTGCTGGTGGTCGGTCTTCACAGTACGGCATGGTCCACGCTACTGCCGGCAGCTCACACTGACCAGGGCTAAAAAAAACTCCCTGACTGAGGCGTCGCCGCTATCTCGTAGCACAATGCGACAAACTACAGGGACGGGAGTTCAGTTACAGAGCCATGCTAAGCTAAAATGGAAAATAGGCTCAGAAACCATGCAAGTGTGCCAGTACTTCACCAAATTTCCAGACAACAAAATTGGTTTAGAAAATATGTTACACTCTATGTTGCTGGTAAACTCATTTCAAATAGTCAAGTTTTCTTTTTAAAGTTTCTGAGCAAAAACCTGGCAAGGAAAACCAAAGAATTCTTGATTATTTGATTAATTCCAAAGCATATATCTTTGGGAGTCTTAAATAATGGCTTAGGAATGCATTGCTTATAACTTATTGGTCATAGATAACGACACAGGGTCGATCGGTCCCTGGCCTGAACCCTAAATTCCTAAATAGCAGCCTGCTATTTCCAACATCATTCAGCATCACTTCACCACAAGTGCAAAGAAATAAAGTAACTCGGACCCTTGGGTTGCAGTTCCGGGCTCTTGGAAAATTATGAGTCTCATCCTGACCTAAAGCCGAGTTCACGTTTTCAAGCCTGAGTCAACTTGTAAATCAGACGCTCTCCTTGCCGAGCTAATTATAACCCTACTGAGGCTAAGGACACAACACTGATGTGGCTGGAGCATTCAACAACACGGGCGCTGACAGATTTACTGCCCCCTTCAGCTGCTCCAGCACACTGTGAAGGAGCCGGTTCCTCCCCCCTCGCCGGTCCATCTCCGGTCCACTGAGACCTGAAGACAAAAGAGCGATCGGAGACAAAAGGTTCCAAGCAGTCCTCCTCCAGATTTACAGTACATTACCGCGGACGCTCCGCGCCGAGGCTGACGCGGCTGTATATCTGCGGAGGATTTATGGAGTGTGTTAGAGAGGAGTGATGTGAGCAGTGTGCTCGGGGAATGACACACACACTTAGGGAAGTGATGGAATGATGGGAGACGGTGTCCGATGGGCTCCGCTCATAAAAGCGTCGGCCCGCTCGCGCGCTGGCAATCAAACCTCAGAGAAGGGCAACGGTGCTTTAATGTCACATATACGCCGACATCCCCACATACAAGTGTGCTTGTCGTGATCAGAGCAATTTGACGCGCACACGGACACACTGCTCTGCCAACACTGATAGCGGCGTTATCTTCTGGCTGCAGGTTCGAATCATTTAACTGCGTAGAACTTTTGGAACGGACAAAAACGGAGGTTATTTCAAATCCTTACCTGCACGCTCGCAAAGACCCATAAAATACCCATCGCTGCGAATAGCAATAAATACACAAATCTGCCAAGCAAGACCAGTTAATAGACCCACGCAGGTGAGGAGAGTGACAACCGTCCACGCGAACAAATCAATGGGGAAGAAGTTAACTCGCCGAAATAAAGTGCGGGTGATTTGCGGAGGGCATGAATAAAAGAACGTCGGCGCGCTCAAAAGGAAAATACGCTTCTCCTTAATCCTTTTTAAGTCATGACACTGGAGTAAATCACCGAATACCTCTTTGTGTTTCTGCTCTCCGCATTCTTTTAGGTCTAATGGGCAAACTCAATATAGCGTTTGGAGGTTTTAACAAGCAAGAAATGTTGGACATGATAGCAGCTTTTCAAAGCTGTTAGGATTAAATGAATCTTGCACTCCTATTGTTTCACTGACAGCTATACAACTGGCACTTTGTGGTTGCAACGCTTTCCGCGGCGCTCTGATCTCGACGCACGCCCATCGGCTCTAACGCTGCGACTCCTCATCAGTGAGATGAGCATAACCTATGCTGTTTGAGTGGAACCTGTTGATGGATCGAACCGACAGGCGAATGAACACCTTGCTGTCGATGTTGATGCAACAGAAACAGGAATGGGCGAGCGAAAAGATTCGAGTGAGATTAAAAAAAGAGCTGTTCACACGACAGCCACAAATCTGGATGGATGGCGATCGGATTACTCGTGGTGTGAGCAGAAGAAAACCTCCTAAAGTCTTGAGTTTCTGTCGGATTCAAATGTGATGTTCAACGCAGCATCAATGGGAACTTCAGCTGTTATGATCAGAAGCTCTTCATGGTCAGTTTCCATTGCATCCCTCCAACCAACATACAGCCTCTCTGTCGCACTGCTCTGATCTTCAGAACTGATGGTACCTTGCCACTATGAACTAAAAACACCCTCTGGGTGTCATCCTCTCCATGGAGCAAAGTGAAAACAATCACACAAAGTCACAGCAAGCAAAGCCACTTGAAACTAAACTCAGCTTGGTCTATTCTTCTGCAAATGCCTGGATGTTTGAACCTGCATAAAGCAGAACCAAAATAACAATACGATGGTGGGGGAAAGCAGTGACCTCAGTGGCCCGCAGGAGCCAAAAAACTAAAGTTAGTAAAGTAATAGTAGAGCAAGACTGATAAAAAAAAGTGGCTGATACGGTACATTTAAATCAAATGATAGAGAAACGAACCAAAAGTAAGAACCAGTCTGTAATGTTCAGTCCTCTCAGGGAGAAAGAAAGAAAGAAAAGAAAAGAAAAAAAAAAGCACTGGTGCATCACCAGCATTCACTGCTTCCATCCCTTCTCCTCTGGGGTCTCACATCCAGGATAGCAGGGACCAGCCGCCGCCCCTACTTGGCCGTGATGGAAACAGCGTGACAGTCAGGCGTCCTGCTGAGAAGACTGATGAGAGCATCCCATTTGCAACTCCACAGCCAAGTGAGCTGCTTCCAGACACAGTGCACACCCTGCACCCGCGCACGAATGTGTGTTGACAAAGTGATTCATGAACGGTGAGATCCACGCATGTGCGGAGTTTGTGTGTGCCGCATGAGGGGAAGACGACGGTGGGGAGATAGAGGACGGATGGAAGTCGTGCAAACGGAAATCCAACTCTAATCTCATAAAAACGCAGAGGCCTCAATAACCATTAGCCTGCTTTACTGTTTAACTGCACTCACCGGGGTGTTGTCATTACTTACTGGCTGTACTGCATGAAGCCTGTGACCAGTCGTGATGTCATTTATTAGTTGGCCAAATACTGTAACAAAACAAAGAAAGAATGTAGGAACAGCACAATTGCCTCAGTCAAGGCCTAGCGGAGCGCTGCTGCCCACCGTGGGTCTCGGAGAAAGGGCAGCGCAGGGTGACAGAGTGATAACACGCGGAGGAGAAGAGGCCAAACTTCACCCTGATCCTGGCGAGCAGGGAGGACCAGCTGTGCCCGTAATGAGCCCTGCAGATCTGGCGGGGGCTGTTTTTTGAGGGGTGGGGGTGGTGATGGCGAGTGATGGTGCCTGACCTACTTGACCTCATTTTCTATTAATTAACACATGGTTCGCCATCTCCAGCCAATTAAGATGACCACACTCTGAAATGTGGAAAGGGAGACATGCGAGGATGGAGAGAGCGGGGAGAGAGAGAGAGTGAGAGAGAGAGTGAAAGTGTCGCTTACCTGGGCCAATCAGCAGACAGAATTACAGCTGAAAAACCCCTGGTGGCTATTAGCATGGCCCATACCAATTAAGACGCTAAGCGAATCTCGAGTGCTTTGGAGATTGAGGCCCGCTGTGTTTAATGCCTCCTAACCGTAACACGACACTGGAAATTATGTCAGACCCATTTCCAGCATAAAGCATACCTTCACCCCCCCCCACCCACCCACCCCACCAACACCTCTTCCTCCTATTAAAACCTGAGAGTCTTCAATTAGCTCCATTTGCATTTTGCTAATATCATAATTGTAGCCGCGGTCATTAATAGGAAAGTGGAAAATGAGCGTCGTAGTTGAGGTTTAATCCGAGCTGGGGGAGAATAGATATCTTTTGACAAACCACCTCCACATTCGCGCCCCCCCCCCTCCTCCTTGTGCTCTCCCAATAAGTGGGGGACGACCACGTTAGCTGAGCCTTTCATCGTCTGTGAGGCTGAGTGTTATTAAATGTGACCTGGATTTAACTATAACTCGATAACTAAAAATAAGCAAGTCATTAGGAGCCATTTGTTAAGGTGGAGCCATGTTGTCTCCAGTTCAGACTGCTCTATATAGCCATGGCAGGCTTTAACTCAACTCCATGCTCAGTTAGCCGTACATTTCTTTTAGGGGGGGGGGGGGACACCAACAAAAAAACATTTACTTTGCAACCATCACATTGATAAACTTTCCTGCCCGTTCATTGTCCCAAAACTTCACTGTGCGCAGGAAACACAACAAAGACACAGACTTGGTATCTGGATCATCCCACCAATTTTGGGCAATTACACGAGAAAATGACGCCCACAGTCTCCTGGGAGATTGCAAGTGGGGAACAGAATCATCTTACCAAATTGTTCATTAACACAAAATAATTGATGGAAGATTACTCCACTCGCACTGTGAGGCAATTCAACCTTACAAACCGCGAGGATAAAAAGACCAGTTTGTAGTTTTAAAGTGATCACAGCTTCAACTCGTCCATATGGCACATTGAAAACAAAGAGTCTTGTGATCGATCACACTGTTTACAGGAAAACTGCAAAACTTCCGAAAATGTAGGTGAGACCAGAGGCTTCGACAGCCCACAATACTGTGTTACAAAACTAACAGCACACACTTGTGCACATCAGAAGTGATACCCGTTAAAGAGTTACATTTCCAGTATTTGAAATATTAGAACAGTCAGTTTTTTTGAAGCATCTCAAGCAAAATCCATGTCAGGATTGTTCTGCCACACAGTAACAAACTGTCAGAGGTCCAGCTTTTGTAGAAGAGTCAGTTAGAACCTCAAATCCTCTTTGCAATTACAAGTGTGGCACATTTTCAACAACAAACAATAAATTATAGAATATAAAGGCAGCGGCTTTGATGAGCCACAACTTTACTGCTCCCAAAACAAAGAAGTCTGGATGACAAGTGCTCTTCCTACCAAGGTTTCTTACTTGCTTTTGTTTATGATGAGGGAATGAAGATTTATCATATAAATTGTACATATTGTGCTCTCTCGGAATGCGTTTTTCCTCCCCTCTTGAATGAGGCGAATAAAGAAATTTCAAAGGAGAGAAAAGGCACAGATGTGACTTCGAAGAAGGACTGTGGGATACGACGGGAGGTGATCGTTTGACGAATCGGCTATCTGAGTCTGGCTGAGGTTCGCGGGGCGTCACAGTGAAATCGGCAACCAAATAACATTAACTTCCTGATGAGATTAAACTCTCAACTGCTCGACCATGTGCTCCCTCTCTTTCTCTCATCACTGTTTCAGCTGGGGAGTGAGAAGGGGTAATGGATGGATCATGTCTGCACCAAAGTCTACATGATTAATGATGAAGCACTGGGAGCACTTGCTCTTAAAATCAAGGACAATTAGTGGCTGTGGCTGCGGCGAAGTTAAACTCCAAAGTGATTTCAAGCCTAACAGAGTTTGGATATCATCAATAGTACATTTTCCCATCAAACTGCGGCGTGTTTATCAGAGTGGGGTATGACATGTGATTGTGTATTGACGTGCTTCAGCCTGCAGTGTGGGAATGCATAATGTGGGACGACGGCGTCGTATTGCGATGCGAGACCAGATACTGAATGATGACTATTGAATGTTCTAATTTTTCTGGATCGAAAGACTGTTTGAAAGTCCGATTACATAGTCACTGAGTCACTAAGTAACAAGTGCTTTGCACGTTTCAACAAACACTTCAGATATGTTGGAAATCACTCGCTAATCTAATTGAGCCAGCATGAGATCAGCATCATGGAACAATATGAGCATGAAGCTGCTGGAAGTATTTTGCTGATAACAGACATGAACTAGTGAGTCATCGACCCCACCAAGACTGTGGTGCTGCACATTCCCACCAAAACATGGTTCTACAAAGCCGGCAGTTTTGCAAATGACAGTTCCTGCTTCTGTGAATGCACCAACCTTTGGGATGAATCCCTCAAAGTGCTATAAAGAAGACCCCTAGTACCCTTTTAAATGGACCCCAGCTTGGACAGAGAAGAGATGAATGAGTGAGCCAGTAGTTTGAAAGGTCACAATGACCTCGACCTGTGGCCTCCAAAGTAAATTGGAGCTTTTAGGAAAAAAATGTTCTCAGATGTGGAGAAATTCCTTCAGAGCTTTCTAGAAAGACTACTTAAACAATTGGATGGTCAAGTGTCACCAGCAGGAAACAGGCGATGTGGTGCTGAACAACTTACAGCACGTGGTCACAGTCAGCCATTGCAACACGCGACTGCTTCATGGCTGCAGCTTCTTCACGAACTTGCTTTAGTGCTCTTAGCGGCCCACTTACTTGTCCCACCCGAGGGTCTCCATCTCAGCCATGAGCTGCGAGTAATACTGCGGGGATGGGATGGAGCGGCACTCAGGGCGGCTCTTCAGACCCACTTCCTGCAACGACATGCGAGACGCATCTTAGCTTTAAACTTAGATTACGGATGCTCATCATACCTCGCCCATAATGTCTCCACAGAGAGCGAAAAAAAAAGGAGGCCATGAAGACCGCCGCTCTTTGTTTCCATGCCGAGGTCCTCATTGATCCGACTATACGTATGTGTGCATGCTCGCCTCACTATCAAGGCTATTGATAGCACCTCGAGGCTCCCCATTCACTTCGTATGCATAAAGCGAGGACGTCAGAGTGACCGCGCCGAGGCACTCTTGTCAGTCTCCTCCTTACCAAGATGGTCTTCAGCTCCAGAATGAAACTGACAAGATCGGGCGACTGCTGCAGCCTCTGTGAAGGAGTCAAACCAGAGAGAAAAGACATCCTTGAATGGAGGGATAATGAAGTGACAGTGTCTTTTCTTTTTTTTCTGCTTCCTCTAGCGAGCCATTCAAATCAAACACAGTGTTTGTGATTAATGGGGGCTGCCACCAGCTTTAATAATTAATGATAGCTTAAAGGCTGTGAAAATAATGAACTTTGCAGCCCGGGGTGAAATATCAATCTCATCCAAATAACCCTGAGGGGCCACATAACAAATAGGGACATTTTCCAGGCGATGTTAATTAAACAGTGAAAAATATTTTTCTGTGCTTCTGAGTGAGGCGAGCCTGATGGGTGACAAGAGGGTGCGGGAACGACGCCAGGCGGCCAACACAAAGAAGCCAAAATGACATCGCAAACGAAGCGGCTATATATAAACACAGCCAAACAACATGCACTCGATCAGAGATGGCAGACGCAACATATGACTGAATATCGAGGGATTTTTACCTGCTTGACGATGCGCTCGTAGCCACGCAACAGGTGTCTCAACTGCCAGCAGCAGTGCAGCCTGCGACGGCAAAGTGTCGACAGGTAGATCAACACAACATAAACAACACTCCCGTTCCAATATGTCAGAAATGATATCGGCGTTTTTAATAGAGAGGATGACGGGAAGGAAATTTGTACTTGGCCTGCTGGAGTTGGTGGTCTCGTGGAAGTACTATCCTCATTCTGAAGTCTCTCTCCTAGGGGAAAAAAAAACAGTTTACCAACAGTGGCTCCCAACTACTGCACAACTTCACTGCAAAACAGTAACAAAACTCTGCAACATTAAAGTTTGACATACAAACATGAGGCAGTCTCCCCAAATTTTGCTTAAACAAGCAAAACTTACAGCAATGTTAAGTATTTTTTGTTCTCTTGACTTTTTGGTGACTTTTATTTTGTAGTAAAACCATCAAAATTGAATACTACTCACGGTAGCTTACTTTTAATGTACAGAGACATCGGTCTGTGATTGTATGATTGCTTGTGGTGTTTTCAGATGGTACTAGCAAAATGGATTGGAAATAATCCAGGAAAACAATGGAGAAATCCAGATGATTTTCAAAGTAAGCTTACTTTTATTGTACAGACACATCGGTCTGTGATTGTATGATTGCTTGTGGTGTTTTCAGATGGTACTAGCAAAATGGATTGGAAATAATCCAGGA
>JASSRZ010000014.1:17647943-17663269 GCA_032164315.1 Malacoctenus gilli
GTGTGTGTGTGTGTGTGTGTGTGTGTGTGTGTGTGTGTGTGTGTGTGTGTGTGTGTGTGTGTGTGTGTATGTGTGTTGTATTGCTCGAAGTAAAGCTTGCGTATGTGCATGTGTGTGTGTATCAAGTCTGTCTCATTATTGCCATGTTCAGGTGCCGTTTTTGACTTTAAGCGATGCTTCATTTGAGGAAAAGCAACGTTTAAGTCTGGCATTCAGCAGAATAATCCTCATGTTGGACTGTGAAAAGGAAATTCATCGCGTGGATTTCGACAGACCACGGAGAAAGAATTCACGTTCTATCATCCGTTTTTGTCTGAGTTTAAAATTCAAAAGACCTTTTTTCGTATGTCTTCATTTTACTTTAACCTTTACAGCTATCATTTTTTTTTCTGCCACTTTCATAGTTTCAAAATTATTTGTGTGAAAAGCGATATTGCCATGAGTCATGACGGCAGTATTCATGATCAAAGGGGATGCATAGAATTGATGTTTTTAAAAATATGGTGTCAGTGCGACGGGTTTCAGACGTTAAAAGACGACACACGTCTGTTGACACACACTCATCTACACATTCGAACAGACAGCCTCAGAAATTTATCTGCACACACAGTCTCCATCAAAGAAACACGCACGCACACACACACACACACACACACACATATACACTGGCAGAACTCACATTTAAACACACACACGTACACCACATACACACACACATACACACACACACACACACACACACACAAATGTGCACATACACAAACAGTAATTACATGTAAACACACACACACACACACACACACCATCGTTCTTCACACACCACACACCACACACACGCACGCACGCACACACACACACACACACACACACACACACACAAGCAGTACTTACATCTCGAAACACACACACAAAACAGTCGCTCATAGACACACACTCCATGCCCAACATCCGCAGTGACACTGGGGACGACGTACAGACACGTGCAGGCACATGCATGCATTTGGCCACGTATGCATACAAAGACAGAAAAAGGCACACACGCGCCCACGCGGTTGCAAAAATTTGCAAACCGCCACACAAATTCACCCGTCTGCATACACATGAGGACGCGGGGACGAGTATGTGTACAGAAACATCCATACATTTACATGCACACAAAAGGGACCCTGTACCACCCTCAAATTTGCCAAGACCGCTCTGTTGTCTGATGATGTACTTGAGCGTCATACTCAAACGGTAAATTCCCGAAAGTTGCTGTAAAGAGTGTGTGTGTGTGTGTGTGTGTGTGTGTTTGCTAGCTGACACCTTCATGCACTGGCCACTGTGCCGCCGTCCGTCTCCAGGCACTGAGCGGCAGCACTGGTCAGACAGGTGTGTGTGCGTCCGTGCGTGCCCACGACGCGAACCATGGCTGTAGACTTCATTCCCATTGTTGCTTGTAATTAGCTGCACTCTTTCATCGCTAAGCATTGATCACTCACCAAGCAATGTTTTTTTACACACTTCTGTGCACACAACCGGCTCGCTCTGTTCCATCGAATCATCACACTCCGATGCATCAAAAGGAGGAAATAAAAAAAAGAAAGGAAGGAAAGAAGAAAGAAAGAAAGAAAGAAATCTGCATTTCTCTTCCCGGGCGCCGGAGGAAATACCTGCTTCTCTCCGGCTAGCATGCATCAATTAAGTGTTGATGTGAGGAGAAAGGACAATCTATAGTTTGGAGGATTTATTCAATTTGCATCCGTAATTACGTGCAATTTACAAACTCATTATTTTACAATTTAGTGCGTTTAACGGCAGCTGGAGGCCAGATAATGGCGGGGCTATAGGGGGGCGAGCACAGGCCCCAGATGGGGGGCCTCCCCAAAAACATGATAATGTTCATCTGTCTGACTTTAAAAAAAAAAAAAAAGTCTGACTCCAGAAAGAATGAGTGAACGAGTGCAAATAAAAGGAAAGGGAGTCGTTGCTCCGAAGCTATTGGATGACAACTTGACATGAGGCGTGAACATGGAACAGCTCAGAAGCACAGGTTGGGAACACATTGATCACTTTCTGTTGTGTTTTGGTCCAATTATTACTTCTTATTATTCCATGAGGAGTTGTCAGCAAGTTTCAGGAGCCCCGGACCAAAGGCCAATGGGTGTCTCACTGCACCATCTAATGGTGCAGACTGGTAACGCAGGGATTGCAGAAACACATTGGTTTTATTAGCTTGAAATATAACATCTAAAGACATACAAGTAACTATTAACACTTTAAATGCTGCTTTTTTCACAGTGTTGCTTAAATCGTAAGCTGATAATTTTTTTTCATACCTGCGTAACCAGCAGGTGTTTTTCAATTGAGCCTTCCCATTAGCACGGCGATACCACTTTGCACCACGAGAGGGATTCCGAGTGAAAGCAGGCGCAAGTGCCGACACAAGCAGACAAAATGGACTCGCTACTGCCCCCTAAAGCACGACAATAGCAGTGGAATTTTTTTTCCTGATTGTACCTTTTAAAGGTGGACTGGCGCCGGCGTGTCGCATTGTGTGAGCACTGCTGCCCCGCCCCACCCCGCCTGGCCTCCTCCTTCCTCTCTCCATAACTGATTGTTTACTGAGGGCTCTCTACCTTTTTTTTGTCTTTCTTTTTTTTTTTCTCTCTCTCTGTCTCTCGCTCTCCCTTTCTCACTCTCTTCACCAAGCCTGTAAGTATAAAATTTTAATTAGGAACACTGACAGGTCTGGCGCATGATCCACAGCTTTGCATCCATCACAGGCAAAAAAAGGAGAGAGAGAGACAGAGAGTGAGAGAGAGAGAGAGAGAGAGAGAGAGAGAGAGAGAGAGAGAGAGAGAGAGACAGGATGTTAGACACTTTGTTCCTCATCTCTCACTCTCCACGCACACGCGCGCACACACACACGCACACACCTCCCTGGTCCCCACTCTCCTGACGCGAGCGCCGGACTTGAGCAGCAGGTGCCATATTACTGTGTACAGAAAAGCAATTAGGCAGCATATTGGATGAATGAGGAGTGCATTAATATTAGCAAGTGCATTTGTCAGTGGCGTTTGATGCGAGTCCTTTTCTTTTCTTTCTGCAACATTAAGATTGTGGCGCTCATAAATTCACTGCTTAAACCACCATCTGCTGCGCTGTCAGCCCACACCGAGGAGAGGAGAGGAAAGGAGAGGAGAGGAGAGGAGAGGACAGGGGGAACCATTCATTCCCCCCCTCCTTCTCTTGTCTCCTCTCGCCAGGGAAAGAGAGTGAGCGACAGATAAGAAGAGAACGCATCCATTCCCTTTTCCTTTCTTTGCCTTCCCTTTCCTTTTGTGTGTGTGGAACATGTATTAGGATTTATGGAGACACTTGGCACACACCGAGCGCCACTGCTCTTAAATCTGCTCCCCCCCCTCCTTCCTCTATTGTCTGGAGTGCTACCTTCTGCTTACCGACACCCCCCCGCCCCACCCCACCTCAACAAGGAGATAAATTCCGCCGCGCTCGCCAATTAAAAGAGGCGGCCGGGTGATAACTTAAGGTAAACAGGTGGTTTTTGCCGGCGTGACTCGGCGCCACGTGTGGCAGGAGGCGGAGCGTGACCCCGGGACCTCGTCTCGTTCAGCTTTGTGTTTGTTTTTGCTTTTTTTTCCGCCTCTTTTCATCTGCCTTGTCATGTTTGTTTATTAGTTTTTCTTGAGCATAAACAAAAAAACCCTGAAAACAGCTAAATACTGATGGTAAAATCACTAAACTGGTGTTTTGTGTGACACATAGGATAATTTAGAGCGACACACACACCAGTTGGAGCTGCTTTTGATGTAGATATTGATGAGGGACTGTTTCTCGGTGAGGATTTGTAAATATCCGCTCTACTGTGCCCAGCTCTTTATGAAGGGACAAAAGCTTTTAATTTGAAGTTAAGGTTTTTCAAGAGTAAACGAGTCGGGGATTATTGTTGTTAGGTATCGTTCTCGTCCAAAACCCTCAAGTTTGGTGCTTTGAAGTAGAGAAAGAACCAAACGGTGGTGTTTTTGTTGTCAATACACAAGGGAATATTTGTCCTTTCCTCCATGATTTAAACCCTGCTTTTTACATTCCTGATGTTCCACCATCGGCACGAACACTCGTTATGTTTGGAGCACATCAGCAATGAAAACCCGCTGGTCTTTTTTTTTTTTTTTAACCTGCAGACTTCTATAAACTATGTCGGGTTTTTCAACACAAACTTATTTGTTTGGTCATGAAAACCAAAATAAATGAAAGTTAAAAAAGAACTGTCAAACACCTTGAAAAGATGCTGCAACAAGGAATAGCCCACTTTGTTTGTTATTGCTTTAATGCCGGCTCTAATAATGCTGCAAATGCGCACACACATGCAAACAAAAATGATTGTGTCAGAAGATGACTGAGGCCTCTTTTTCTTTTTTTTTCTTTTTTACTACGCGACTACATTTCAAATCGTTTCCTCGATTTTAAAGTTTAATCTACATGTGACGGAACTCCCCCCCCCCTGTCGTTCCTTTCTGGTGACACTTTAATCAGTTTGTGTTCAAAGTTGGACAGACACAGAAATCCTTCATTGAGTCCTGAAAACAGATGCAAACAAGAAAGCAGAGGCAAACACAAGTGTTGCCGTGTTAGCTCCCTCAGAGTGAAAATCTACTGAGAAGACGAGTGATTCACAATTTCCATGAAGAATATTTCAAACAATAAGTGATTGATCAGTCACATCTTTTGTAATTAGCGCCCTCTTAGTGTCAGAGTAAATTCCTACACACATTCCTATTCACGTGGATATTTAAAAATACTGTTAACAAGTATACAGTATGTAAATATAGCAAATGACTCATTTTTGTCGGAAATGTTACCCACGTATTAATCCATACTGTAATCTTGAATTAAACCTAAACTGCAAGCTGACTTGTCTGCCCCTTAAATGGGTCCTCAAACACAAAGCTACGATATGACGCTAAAATATTACAAACCTCAAATAAGATGCTGCACAGGATGCTGCTTTTTTGTTTTCAATTAATGTATTCATGTCTCTTTGTCTTCGAGGCCTCCTCCTCCATCCAGAGGCAGCTCCACACGCCGCTCTGCCTCACTGACAAACTGAAGTTGCCGTTCATGGTCGTCGTCCGCCCAAAGAACTACATTTCCCAGTCGTAAGGATGAAAGAGATGTTTGTTTTTCGGCGGTGACGCGCGACATTTCGCCCTCTCGCGTGTCCACGCGGCGAGTGTCCGTCAAAGACACAAGGCGATGCCGTGTTTCACCCACGCCGACCGAACACCCCCCCTGTCCCCCCCCCCCCGCCCTTTTTTTTTGACAGTAATTTTCTCCATCAGCAGAGGTGGCAGTGGGTGATGCTGGGGTGGATACATTACCATGCGCTGGTGCATCATTGCATAAACCTATTATCAGATGCATTGTGTGGAACTATTTTTAGCGGTGAGGGAGGGAGGGAGGGAGGGAGGGAGGGAGAGAGAAAAAAAGGGGAAGGGGGGGTGCAGCTCCCTGCTCCCGGCTGCGCTGGTGCCGTTCTATGCCGGCGGTGCTGCTCGCCGTTGCTTTGGCTGGGTGGCAAAGGGAGGGGTGGGGTGGGGAGGGGTGTTGACAATGATCACCCCCACTCCCCCCACCCAACATCCTCCCTTTTCTCAACTCGCCCCATTTCTCCCATTAAAAAATGGAGAAAGAAAAAACAGAGAAGCGTCAGCGGAAGATTACTGTCACACCGCTGTCACCGTGACGGTGCCCCGCGGGCAGCGCGGGGGCGGGATTGGCGGGGGTCGGATGCTTGGATGGGGTGGTGGTGGTGGTTGGTGTCGGTGGTGGGGAAGTGGGGGGGGGGCAGCTCAAGCACCACTCCCCTTTTCACTCTCTCTCTGTCATTCTCTCCCTCGCTCTATCCAACAACACCCCCCCCCCTCCATCCTCCCCACCCCCTTTTGCTTTCCTTGGTGATTAGCTTGCCCTGCGGTGAGCGCTAAGCGGGCCTAATCTGCGACTGCGAGGTGGTGGGTGTAGAGAGGCGGAGGAGCGGAGAAGACGAGGTGCACGGGCGGTGGCGGCGGCAACGCGGGCCGGCGAGGACGCCGCCGAGATGCGCGCATACACAAATGAGGATTATTAGGGGCGGTTTGTTTTTTGTGTGTCGGAGGGATCAACAGTCACATTCCTGCTCGTTGTCTCGCACATGATCACAGGAGCGGACGGCGCGTCTGAGGTGGGCGCCACAAGCTGCTCCCCAGTCCGAGCGCCCCCCCCTCCCCCCCGGGGGCCTGGTGCGGGGGAAAAGCACCTCCTCTGATCGCTTTTGTTCACCGCAAGCCGGCTGCTTTGACATCGCAGCTTTCAACCCCAAAAGGTTGTTTTTTTCTTCCCGTCAGGCACCGTGCTTGAAAGGTTAAACTACTCTGATTACAAGCGGTGGACGCGGCTGGCTGTGCCTCTTTAAAAACAACGGCGCTTTCGGACGCCGCGTCAAAAGATACGCCGATAAATATAGACTCGGGGTGCCAGCTGAGGAGGAGCGACAGATTGTTTTGTAAGATTCGTTTCGTCCGCGTGCGCAAGCTTCGCGTCCACGTAGGTGGGAATGTAAGAATTTCCTTTGTACTTCTCTTTATTCCAAGAAAAACTCACCAAGCACTCCCAAAATCGAACCAAGCCCTCCTGTTTCGCGTACAATTTCCAAAACCATTGCAAGAAGATCAACAGATCAACAGCTGCTTCCAAACCAGATGTTCTCCTTTCTTTTCCCCAGCTGCACTGAAAGAAAGTCACTCACATAAATAGTGATGCCCTGATACTTTTTGTCAGGAGCTGGAAGTTGCCATTTGTAATCATCTCCAGCGCTTCACTCCCAAGGTCAAAACAAACCTTTCAGGCATATTTAAAGCCATTTCTCCCCCACCCCCCACCCCCTCCCCGCCCTGTTTTTAACCATCACTCTTGTTATTAATGACGATATTGTATTTGCAAGGTAAATCGCCCGCGGACGCCGTGATATTGCCGGGAAGGAGTCGCGCCCAGAATCGTCGAACCCTCAACAAATCAGATAAATCGGTCTGACTGATTTGAGAGGGAAAGAGTACGGCGAGAAGGTGAGGTGAGGACCCGGTGTGCACTTTTGTGATCCCACGGTTTGAACTCCGACTTCATTCGCCTTCGTGTTCGAGACACAAACACCTCTGGCAGCTTACGAGTTTTTAACTTTGACCCCCGCGTTTTTTTTCCAAGATGTTTTTTTTTTTGGATCCCTGTGATCGGACGCATTTCGGCGGAACGCCTTCAGGTTCATTCGGCCAAGAACGATCAGAAATATCATTCGAAATTACAACCCATCTAGTGTTGATGAGAAAATGGGATGACCCCCCATGGGTGCCCCCCCCTGCCTGTGTGTTTGGAAGGAGAGGTACTGAATATGGGGTTTGCTTTGCATCTTAGCAGAAGTCCTGAGGAAGCTGAAGTTACCAGATCAGAGGGAGGACAACTGTCTCCAATGCAACCTGTCTTTGTTAAAAGGAGGATGTGTTGTCTCTTGCAGCCTGATGTGATGCATTGCGCTCCATTTTTCTTTATATATTTGTTTTGTCCACAAAAGCACGCTGCACACAGACGAAATCTTCTTGTGGCATGTTGGATTGTTCCGGTTCTGAAGGCCAAAATAAACAAGCTATCAAACTTGCTTTTTTCCCACACAATCCTCAATCGTTCGTAGCAGCACAAATCTACTTTTGTTCAAAAAGGAAATATACAAACTGTTAAGACGAGAAGGTCAGTATTTATCAAGTATAAAACCAAGGGAAGAATAAGTGGGACGGCAGAGTCGTTGGTACCTCATGACTTGGGGGACTTCAAGGAGGTTACACGTAGTTGCCGGCAACAGACGGCACACGGATGCTTTCGCAGCAGTAGGAGGAGCCTACACAGCCGAGATGAGCGCTCCGATAGATAGATTTTCCTGTAAATGCTCGATGGACCTGACGGATCTTGTCGATGCTTCGACAACAGAAACCCATCGGACGCGTTTGGGTCCAGGCCGGGCCACCTCCGGTCCGGTCAATTGACGTTTGGTCGAGATGAGGCGCCTCACCAGTCCAGCGCTCTTCCTACCGTCGTTGTCCTGGCCAATCAGTGTCTGAGGCCGCTTCAGTCCTGTGTGGGGATGTAAGAAGCTGATACAAAAGCTGCAATAAACCTCGGTGGCCTCTTTTTTGAATGACCACTGATTGCATGCCGTGCCTTTCCTTTTCACGTGGTCTCCTCACCGTTTCGAAGCTCGGGGAACCAACGGACCCTCCCTCTCAATGAGCCCTGTTTGAGTGGTTTAATCAGACATCCCCCCCTCCCCTCCCATGGCTTCATGCTACGTAGCTCCCTCGAATCAACTCATCTGGATGCTGCCGTGGGCATATGGACACCATATTGTGCCTGACAGGGGGAGACTGGTGGCGGACGGTTTCGCCGCGGCGAAGCGGTAGCTCCTGAAGTGTTGTGCGTTCAGCACTTTGCGAGCGAGCCGTGTTTGTCTGCATGCGTCCCTTGCGGGCGCCTACACACAGCGTGGATGCGCTTGCCGCCACCGCGCACGCATTCTTTTGTTAAACCTAAATCAGCTGCGTGAGGGCCGCCGCATCTGCCTTAAATCACCACCGATCAGGATCCCCAATCAGCCGTCCTGGCCCCGTCCGAAACCCCCCCCCCCACCTCCATTTCCTCCCTCCGCGCCTATTAGAGCGCCCACCCACCACCCCCTACTCCCCTTCCCTCCCCTCAATTCTTTTTTTAAACACCCCGTCCCCAAACGCTGCGACTGCCAGGTTTGTCAGCCGGCGTAGATTTAGCCGCCTTGTCAGCGGCGCTGCCGCCCTAATCTCTATCACAGCCTCGACTCGGGGGCCTCGAGGAAGCGATCAGACGGCGACGGAGGCGAGGGCGCCGAGCGCTGTGATTCGGTGCCAAATGGGCAAATGTGTAACATGGCAGGGGCCCAGTGCAGACCTGCCCAGGAGATGTTTGTGACTATAAAGCCGCCGCCGCCCCTTTGGCCCCTTCTTAAGACGAAAGGCTGCAAGCAGGGTGAGGGAGGGAGGATGGGAGCCTGGGGGGGGGGGGTCACCCTTGGCACAAGGTTCTGTCTGGTGGTTTCAATTAGAGACGGGGTCCCTTTCACCTTCTCTGCTGCGTTTTTTTTTCTTTGTCTTTGGCTAATTCACGAAGGCTCCGCAATTTCAAGACGCGCGAGAGACGGGATGCATTGATCTGCATCAAGAGGGGTCTGTCTCAGCAGTACCATGAGGTGAAGGCAGGAACACTGCGAGCATGTGAATAACATAGAGGATGATGATGTATGCGCAAACGCTGTCATGACAAGTTTTGTTACCTTCCGATTGTGATACATGTTTTGCAGTTCTATTTCTTTACTTTATGAGTAACCGTGATTCATTCTACTTGAGTCTCTTCAAGTTTCCACCTCTGGCGTCCAAATAAACATTGAAAGTAAGGAAATTGTTGTCGGGGTAAATTGTTCATTTGCTGTGACGATGCATCTTTGCAAAAAATCTTATCCTGCTAAGATGCTTGTTTATTTCTCTGTTTGACTTGTGATACATTTATAACAAGCAAGCATTTGTTGGATGAGCGGCAGAGCTGAGTATGCAGGCTGCGTCCATGAGAAATATTAGACAAATCTTCTGTATTCACATGTCACATGTGCTTGTTGAACTGAGTGTTTTATCTGGTCTGTTCCCTCACGCTGTGCAATCTCTTGTCGTTGTGGGGTACCTTGTGTACTTTTACTGCGTTTTCTGTTTTGATGCCACTGTTAAAGCTTGGGGTGTATTTTCCACTCCTCAACTTCATTAGTAATGCATCAAGTCACAGACAGGATGGTAACATAAGAAGCCGCAGAGTTAAGCTTTTCTGTGACATCTCACACACTGAGTTTCTGGGTTTGTGCCCTGGTGGTACTCTTCTCTGGGGACTTTTGCATGTTCCTCCCGACAATTTCTACCCTGCCGCTCGGCGGTTTCCTTTCGCTTCCCAACAAGCATCAACTTGTGACTCTGAATTGTCCCTAAATGTACATCCATGTGTCCGTTTCTCTGTGTCCACCCTGTGATGGACTGATCTGCCAGGATGTGTCCTGCTTGACGAAGCAGTCTTTGGGGACTCTTCGACGTAGCTGCCAGTGGTTGAACCTGCAACTTCTGTTGTTGGTGGAAAGTGTGCGGCAGTCCGCCACCTTACACATGTTGGGGGGAGAGATTGAAACGGCAAGTGAAATCTCAAAAAAAAAGAAAGCCAATTTAGACCGAGATAGCAGGGGAGTCTGTTGCAAAGCGTCGGAGTTACATCATAATAATGGGTCCAGGGAGCAGCCAGTCGTATGTGGGTTAAATTAGACTGTTGAGCGCCGACTGCTGGACTGTATGTGGGTCATTCCGTGCACTTTAAATGGGCCCCGGTGCTCGTTATGAGTCTCAGGGAAACCAGTCACCGGTCTGGAAGGTTCTGTCGTGCACCTCAGAGACCCGCGCGTTTTGTTTGGTGGAGCTATTTGTGTGCGTTTGGATACCATCGAGTGTGTTCTCAGAGTCCACCACACAGCAAGGTCACTCTAAAAAAAAAAAAAAAGAAAAAACTCCCCACCACCCCTCCCACCCCCACCAATGTCTGGCGTCAGTCTAATCTCACTCCGACGCTCACGCAGCCGCGCACGGAGGCGGCTCGTCCACACTCCGGCGGCCTGCGAGCCCTCAGATATATAATTTTCCTTCAAATGCACCTTTTTGGGACTCGTTTGCCCGCGTCCTCGCTGCCCTCTTTCAGTCGGAGCCGCCGACTCATCCTGTCGCGCACCCGTCTCTCGCAAATCACACGGCGGCGCGGTGGCGGCGAGCGGAGGGGGACAATTTGTCAGCGGTATGCATGAGTAAGCAACGGATTCACCATCCATTACTCGGACTGGACACAGGGAAGGGGGAGGAGAAAGAGAGAGGGAGAGAGAGAGAGAGAGAGAGAGTTGGGGGGGAGTGGGGAGAAGAGGGGCGTGGCAAGGTGGATTGACGGGACCGCTTTTGTGTGTTTGTGCGTGTATGTACGTATGCAAGCAGGTGTGTTCATGGGATCCATTTGAGGACTGGTTTCAATTTTAGACTTTTAGCGAGGGGTCTCTTTTTTTTGTTGCTAAGTGGCGACATTTTGGCTGTACATCATTTGCAGTTTAGTGTTTCAGCCGAGGGTCCGGGGTTTGAGAAATCCATGATGGGATCAGTCTACATGTGTGCTCCTGCAGAATGTACGTGTGTATTAACGTGCGGACAGGCCACAGGGCTCGGAGCTGGCTTCGGGAGAAAAACTCGATGACGCGTCATACTTGGACTTTCCGCCAAGAGAAAAACCTCGCTTGGAACGTTTGAAATCCCACACTTTCTGTAGAAGAACCTCGTCATTTGGGCCAAGAAGTGAGACGTTCGCCGGCCTGTTTGCGTCCTCCAGGCGTTTTTATTTTTTGTCTTCAAGCAAAAGCTTTGCGGAAAGCTTGTACAGTGACGCGACATCTTCCTGCCTTGACTGACAACACGCAGGAGAGCCACAGACGCAAGGTTTGGTACGGAGTGTCGGATCGATAAGAGCTCATTATGCTGCTCACTCGGTAGCAGATTGCTGGTGAAAGATCACGATTCACCAAGTTCTTGCGGTGTGATCCAGCTTCGTCGGACACAAACACAAGCAGAGAGGCAGCTGCTGTGAGCGTTTTGATAGTGCGTGTTGAGCTATTTGGGGAAAACATCATCCGACGCAAAGTTGTCTGAAACGAAACGAATACAGGTGCGCCGAGAGAGTTGTTCCACGCTTTCTCGTAAGGAAAAAAAAAGATTACCACTCAGCAAAATGTGTGCGAGTAAAGCCACCAATCAGAAGTCCTTGAGGAAGGCTGAGCGGCGCGGATGCTCTCCCCTTGTTCTGCCGGATATTCAGATAAAGTACACAGCTGAATTCATGAAACTTAAGTATCCGTGCACTTTAAGGTGAGTGAAAAAACAGTTCTCAAGACCTGAGCGCCCGGAATCCGCCGGCCTCCGCCGGGGGAAGGTTGCGGAGGAGATAAGGCGGATGGAAAGGCAACGGTGGTGTTGGGAGGAGAGAGAGAAAGAAAGAGAGAGAGAAGAGAGAAGCCAGAAGGTCACAACTTTCTGCTGCTTTTGACATCTCTCTGGCATGTTATGAAGGGAGAAAGAAAGCAGCCCACATACATACCAGCCCGTCTGTGAAGGAGATGCATGTGTATGCATGAGGGTGAGTGTGTGTGTCTCTTCGGCTAAGAGGCCTCGTCCTATGTGTGTGTGGTAAACCTACCATACTTTGAGGATGTGAGATCTCGCCGTGAACTCCCCCCCTCCTCCTTCACTCTCCTGTTTATGGATGTCTAGTAAGGTGCGAGCGAACGTGTGTGTGAGCGCGCGTGCATGTCATCCGTTTAAGGGGAGCTTCACGCGAGGCCCTCCGAGGTCCTGGGGCAGAGCAACGCCGGCTTTTTTGTTTCGACCAAAAAAACGTCTGGTGCGCGCGGACCTGCGCAATTTTTTTTTTTTTCCCGGGGAACACGTGTGCAATATGTCAGAGAGATTAGCGGAGCGGCAGCCAAGTTTAGTGGTTTTCACCGAGCAAGTAAAGGAAAAAAAAGCTGGAGCGGTCCCACGCCACCAGTGAAGGAGGAACCTCTCTGCCTGTAAAGTTCACATCTGAACTCGGCAGTCGGCTAAGCAGCACCGCAAAGACTTCTCTGACACTTGCTGTAACATTATGAACCCGCGATTGAATGGCGATTCAGAAACAAGCTCTCCTCTTTTTTTTGTATTATTCTTTCCCATCTTGAGTTTTGCGGCTCTGTTTGACTGACTTGGGGGTCAGGCCGCTTTTTTTTGTGTGTGTGTGTGTGTGTGTGTGTGTGTGTGTGTGTGTGTGTGTTGCGTATACGATGAACCGGAAGACCCGCGAGAGCCCGGAGGTGGTAACCTGCTTCAGGTCAGACAGCCACACTGAAGATCATCGACTGTTGGGAGCTTTTTTTATCTATTGTCTTTCCTTCCAAAACGCTCTACAACGCCACAGCTTTGAGGTTAGAGTGGAACTTATTATCAATGTATGTATTTATTTTTGTTTTTTTTTCCTCTATTAAAGTTTGTTGAACTGTAACATTTTGTGTCCCGCTCACGCCGCAACATTTGAAAGTAGAGTAAGTTTAAATACAGACGGTTTTGTTTGTAGAAGCTGAATTTGCTTCACAGTAGTATTTCTGTATAACTGCTGCAAAATAAAGTTGTTTGGAGGGGATTAAGGCTGCATCTTGCGCCGCCATGTTTATAAGGCAGACGGACACGGACGTACCAGCCAAACAGGCTATGCTTTTGGAAGGGGGGGGGGGTGGGTTCTGCCCCTCCCCCTAAGCTAAATGTGTAGTGAGTTCACAAAACACTAGCGAGAAAGGGAGAGCGAAAGCAAAGCCAGACGCAGCGTGATCTGGCTCAATGGCTCCCCAGGTGGAGGTCATAACGTAGCTATCGCAAAACTATTGACTTGCACAATGAGTTTTTTCAGTCTTTAGAAATAAAGTGTGTGACCAGGTGCTTCTCTTATACATCCTTAACACAATAAGCGTCGTATCACGGTTAGATCTGTGTTCCATGTGTTATTTGTCTACCTGTGGGATCCTTTCAGATGCTTGAAGGCTGCCATACTAATCCAGCGCTCTCAGCGGAGAGAGAAAGGTTAACAGGTGATACAATGTCGGAACTGTATTGCAACTCTTTGGAAAAAATCTGCACTGTTTCGTAGAATGCAGCATATTTTCTCAATGGCCATATTTCGTGGCATCAGTTTACCACTGATATGGCTCTTCATGCTTAGATCACATGAGTATTTCTTGTTTTTTTAACAAGAACGTGTTTCTAGTGAAGTTTACTGATTCAGATATGGTTAGCCCAGTGATATAAAACATTCTCAGTTTCAGGTACAATAGAAAATAACTACTGAGTATTCAGAATAATGCATGTGTCTCTTACTTTATTGATCCATTGCATCAAATATACCCAAAGCTGATCTGATGGCAAGATTGCATTGCTTTGAGGGTTTTTGTGCTAGTTTTTTCAGGTAAAATACTTTTTATGTATGCAGGCCTTAAACGAATGGAAGCCCACCTGTGTATCAGTAGGCAGAGTGGCCCATCTTTCAATGTCAAGAGTTGGCGTTTCAATCCCCCACCTCTCTTTATTCCTGGTGGCGTTGCACCCTCACGATATCGTCGCGTTGCTGTTTCGCAGATTTTTTTAGTGCAGTTTTTATGCTTTTTTTCAGTGCATGAACAGGCATTGTGTTCTGCGTCCTGATTGACAGGAACTGTAGGCCAGTGTCAATCAGTCTCCTCCGTCCCTCCTCTCTGCCCAGTACAGAAAGTGATCTGTTCGGCAAAGTTCGGTTTGGACAGTTTCTCCACGACAAAACCCACAATGTCGACAAAACGGTCCTCACAAAGGCAGCTGAGGACGTGTCCAAAAGGCTGGAAAAGGCTAACTTTGGCAGAAGAAGTTAAACTTCTGGACATGTTTAAGGAAGCTAGAAGCTACACAGCTGCAGGAAGCTACTACTAAACACAGTTCTGTATCATAATTGTAAACAATAAGTAAGACTACTTCACGGACTTCGCGGGTTCTTTTTGGAACGTAACCCCCACAAGAGAAGAGGGTTCACTGTATCGGTAAAATCCAGTCAGTCTTTTCCAGTGGCCTGTGTAATGACCCTTAATTTCTGTTAAAAGGACGGGTAATTCAATAAAGCCTATAAGTTCAAAGGAGAAAGCCCTGAATGGGCGATGTTCATGACATAACGGTGATGTATTGTTGATGCGGACGGATTAAAGAGGCATTTCAGATGTCAGCGAATGATGAATGTATTGCTCCTGTTTCTATAATTGAGAATTTTTAAAATCCTAATTTCCGCACAGTACACATAGAGTGAGTTACCGTGTTGTGGACTGAGACATATTTCTACAATACGGTATGTGATCGACGCTGCTCAAGAGCTCTCTGAGGACCAGAACATGACTCGAAAGCAAAGCAGAAGGTCTGAGTCCAAGCAGCTCCGCTCACACACATCCAGCTGTCTACTTGGAAACTCACCGTATACGTGAGTACAGAAATGTACACACACTCAGCACCACTTATTCTCATCCTGAATTACAGCTTTAAACACACACACGCACACACACACACACACACACACACACACACACACACACACACACACACACACACACACACACA